>JARFJB010000174.1:190000-213373 GCA_036346205.1 Vesta saturnalis
TGTTGTATTTTTGTTAGGGTGATTTATGTACTATTATTTAATCTATTTAATCTTCTGGTTCGATAAATTTTTTTTGGGTATTTTTTGTAAACATAAATCTTATGTTTAACTATTTTAATTATAATAATTTTAATTTTGTATTATTTATTCTGTAAACCAACGAAACCAACCAAAAAAGAGGCACTTTAAAATTAGTTAATAATTAATACTGAGCAACTCGACTAGAATTGTATGTGAACTCCATATGAGCTATTACTTCCCAACACACTTAAAACCGCACTTTTTCTATACAAATGGGCATAATTTTAACGTACTAATTGAAATTAAACATCCCACACATTCTAGATAATAACCTTACAATATTGTATTAATGCTACGACAGAAATAAAATATAAAAAATATAATTGACAAGTGTAATGCTTTTGCAAATCGTGCATTTAGAATTTTACATCTCATTGATTTCTGTACAATAATCAATTGACATTTCGTGAACAGAAATTCCAATTCACTATGTTGTTGCCCCGTCAATGCTATAATTTATAAAACGGTTAAATAATCATCGTGGGAATTCTTAGTAATGACCTTAGTTTTACATTTATAATAATTTCAAATGGGAACACTTGAAGATCTAAATGATTGTAATTATAGAGAGAACTAACATGCAAAGAATGTTATTAATTTTTTACATGAAGACATCAATGACACAGATATACCTGCACAAACAAAAATTTTAAAATTAATGTTATTCACAGATATAATTGAATTGCACAATAAAAATACAGAATGCTATTCTACCAAATTAAAATAATAACGTATGTAATAAGAGAGTTTTTCTTTGTTAATTAATAGCGTGCTACTTTAGTATTCTCTAGTTCATTCCACATTCAATAGAAGTAATGACATTCAATGGTCCCTTTTAGAAGTCCAGTGACGACTAAATCACATGATACTACGTATTAATGTGTTAAAATGAACTAGTACTAAAATGTCGGTATGTAGTATGGAGAAAAAATAAGTATAAGGGTTGAAACTTTTACCATTCAACATATTATTTGGGAAAAATGTTGTGACTATTTGTTTATTTAATCGCAAGCTTTCAGACAGATACTCTGTCCTTCGTCAGCCGTAATATGAAAATGACATATGTTGGCAAAGTAACAGCAAAAAGATAAATATTAACAAGGTAACTAGATAATTAAAATTAAATCACTGTTGTAAAAGTTTTAGTTCTTGTTCTTGTATACTAATTCCTATCGTTAGCCAGAATTCTTGTGTTTTAAAATTTTATATTGTGCAGAATGTTTAAGGCATGTTGAGCAATTGCTGATTTAATAGGATGAAGTGCCATTTGTGTTCTGTTAACCTGGTGTTAATGCTTCTTCCAGGTTCACCAATGTAGACTTTACCGCAAGAGCATGGTACTTTGTAAACACAACATGTATGTAATGGTATTTGGTCTTTAGCATAGTTCAGAAGTTATTTCGAATTTTAATACTGCTTTTGTAAGCTACTTATATAGTTATATAGTATGCTTTTGTAATACTTTACCAATTTTATTCGTTGTGTTAGAAAGGAAAGATAAAATGGCAAGCTTATTTGAAGTTGTAGATTTATCATGCGTAGGTGTTATGTGTCTCGGTCGAAATGACTTTCTAGTTTGTTTCCTTGTTGTAGTCATTATTTATGAAGACCTTTTGAAGATGGTTTAATTCATGTTGTAGTTTATCTGGATGACAAATCTTTGTGGCACGGTTGTACAAAGTTCGTGTCGTACTAAACTTTTTTGTTGTATGATAGTATGATGAAGCATTAACAGAATGATCTGTATGAGTTGGCTTACTATATACGGAAAGTGTTCTGTTGGCTTCCATCTGGTTTCCTTTCAATGCGAAAATCAAGCAATCGAAGACAACTATATTTTTTTTCCATTTCAAACTTAATGTTTGTATGTTGATTGTTTAAATGGTTTAGGAACACCATTAATTCTTCTTCCCCAAAAATCCAGATAACAAAAACATCATCAACATATCTAAGCCTAAGTTTTGGTATCTTAGGTCCATTATTTAGATCCGGTTCTTCGAAATGTTCCATAAAATAATTTGCAATTGCTGGAGAAACAGGAGGTCTCATAACTACTCCATCTAACCATTGATAAAACTCGCCATTAAATACGAAGAATGATATAGTTAGACAATGTTAAGTAAATTGATTTCGTAGTGGTTGAAATGTCTATTGTAATAGCTGTGAGGTGTCATTTATTGTTACTTTTGTCTGAAAGCTTGCGACTTAATAAATCAATATTCACACCATTGTTCCCAAATAGTGATTTTTGCAAAATAATTACTTTAAAAAATGTTATTTCTCTTAAAGTGGCTATATTTTTTGGTTTCTAAAAAACATAAGAGTGGAATAGTGTTAGGGTTTAAAACATCAAGTTCTGATTGTCAAAACATTCAGCATTTTGATAATTTGGTTACAGTAATACTGTATTTGGGGTGAACGATTTATGAAACCTGATATTGCTGAAAATTTTATCCATTATTTTCTAAGCATAAATTTACTCTACATTTAATATTCTAGAAGACGGCTATAAATATATCAACGTTGTACGGCCCGTGTGGGCTGTTGCGGAATCTTGCTGCAAATACACATTTTGAAGCTCGTCGTCGTACAGTCGTTCAATAAAGGTCTTAGAATTAATTGTTGATAGTTTTTGGCATTTACACTTCCATTAAAAAAAATTGGTCCAATTATTCGCCTTCTGGAGACATGGCAATCCAAACTCCAGTTTTAACTGGATGTAATGTAGTTTCAATAAACACATGGGGATTTTCAGTTGACCGAATTGGGAATTTATATGGCCGCTTAGATGAAAGCATGCCTCGTCACTCAAAAATGTTATATCCAAAACATCATTGTTATTAAGATTTTCGTTAAACCAGGTACAGTACTTTCGATGCTTTTCAAAATCAGTTGGAAACAATTCTTGTAATACAAACATTTTGTCCGTGTGCGTTTTTAGTTTTTTACAAGCCATCTGGCATGTCCGATACGAAACCCCTACAATTACAATTAATAAATAATCAACATTTAGTAATAAAAACAAATTTTACTCAATTACCACTTTGAGTAGACAATCGCCTTAAATATTTATTGGGACTAGTTTCCAATCGCCCCCGAATATCTTCTAAGCCTTCTTCGTCAGGTACAGGTCTTCTGCCAGGAAATTTACCCTTAGATACGGTTTGTTAGATACGGAGTCGGTGTCACGAAAACGTTGAACAATTCGACGAACATGTTGCGTGAATATTTTATTTTTATTCTAAACAGAGCTCTGTATTTATTGACTTAGCAGATAAATAATCAAGTATGTGCAGTTTTTGTCTTGAAAAAGACAGATTTTACGTGAATTACAAGAACAATAAAAAGACAAATAAGACGACATGAACAGAAGGAATCAAATTATGACAGTATATACATACGTATTTACGCACGCTCATGACTCCAGCGGATGAAAGTTTAGATAAACAACTTACACTTTCCAGTGTTATAATACATTTTTGATAACAATATGACCATAGCGGAGTTACAAACCCTACAATCAATCTTGATCACGTTGTATTTTAGATTTCCACGAATATTATTCCATTTCCATGAACTCCATGTCCTCCACCCGGTATGTTGATGAGGTTCTTGGAGGAACCTAAACTATTTCTATGATGTTTCCACAAAATCATATTTGTCATTCTCGGGTCACTAATGACACAACTCTCAACTCCTCCACTCCTCGTTATTCGGATTGAACTGACATCCGCTGTTGTATGCTTATTTACTTCTCCTCACTTTCTCCATTTTCAGTTTCTGCGCGTTATTTACCTGCCTTTCTCTTTTTTGTTTTGAATGTTTCACTATTGTGTTTTTTGGTTGTATTACAGCATGTTGTTTCTTTACTCTGGTTTAACGCCAATTTCTATGTACTCGGTAGTCTTTGGGCGTCATCTCGTGTATTAAGGTAGCTAGTGTGTTTTTCTATCTTTATAGCTTCTCGTACTATCTTTTAATTTGAGGAAACCAAAGGAATATCTGACGAGGATAATACAAGAAGCTATAGAAGTAGAAAAACACTATCAATCTGAATATACTAGATGATGCCCAAAAACTACCAACTACATGGAGACGCGTTAACCAGATTGAAGGAACAACAAGCAGCAATAAAATCTAAAAACACAATAGTGAAACACTCAAACCAAAAAAAAAAGAAAGATAACAAACGCGGAGCAATTGAAAGTTATCCCTATAAGTAAGCGGAATAAAACAATGAACGTCAGTTCAATCCGAATAACGAGGTGTAGAGCTAAGTTATTAGTGACCTGAGGATGACAAACATGATTTTGTCGAAACATTAACAAAAAATTAACAATAATTTAGGTTCTTCTGAGAACCTCATCAACACACGAGATGGAATGGAAAATTGAAACACATATAATACAACATCGTGGAAATCTAAAATACAACATAAGTAACCCTACGGGAGGAAATTCAATGTATACTCAGCCGCGAATGTGAGAGCTTGAGAGATATTATTAGACGTTTTTTGTTACATTTAATAATTATAAACTATTTGATGCGGTAAATAAATGATTGTTTCCGGATGAGAATGATAAAAGCGCAAAATTGGTTTTCTCTTTTTGTTGGTTTTAATAATCAAATCGTGTAAACAAAGTTATGTCGATAAATAGTCACAACCGTCTCGATTTGAAAAAGCTTTCATTAACATTTTAGGTGTTTGTGACAGTGACAAATCAATTAACAAGTTAAAGGATTACTATATTTCAGCGCAAAATTTAAATTAAAAATTTAACCAAGCAATTCTCTAAACTAGGGTAAAACATAGTACAGATTGCAAGAGATGCTATTTAATCATTAATGATATCTAAGTTCTATATTGAGGTGTCTTTTAGATACATTAACATTTAACGAATCAACGACATGCAATTCGCACAAACTTGTCTTTTGACTACATGGAGTAGTAAGTTGGGATTCAGTTTCCGATGCACTCAATAACACAGCTATTACGTTGAAGTTTCTTTAAATTTTTTTTAATTTCTCACCCTTATCCAGAACTCACCACGAGACGTAACGCGATACAATAGCCTAAATTTATTTATTTTGACAATTATTAATAACGCTTGGGGATTATCAAACATGTGATCCAATGACGAGACAAATTTTTCGAACTCCAACTCTCTAATTGTATAGCTGTTAAATTAACAATTTTTTATTTTAAAAGTAAAGCGATGTGTAAATGAATGTGAGTTATGAAGAGGAGATGTCGTCGGTCATAGCGAGGTCACTTAAACGGTCGTGCCACAGCTTGCCGGGTCCCTTGTCCAGTTGTAAACTAAACTGTTTTATATCCACCTCACTTTTAAAAATAATTTTTATAATCATTTTGAGAAAATTATTTATATGTATTTTATTGCAATTAGGCGAATCTATATATGTATTAAGTGAAAGCTCCTTTTATTTAGGATACACTTTGCTGGATTATTTAATTCTTGCTTATGTATCATTTAAACTGCATTTTATTATCGCGGTTACCTTATTAATCTACTTATTAAATTTTCTTGTTTATTTCATTTTATCTGCAACTTAACCGCGCATTATTATTTTACTTTGGTATTTTATTAATATTTGTCATCATAATTTAATTTTGATTTCGATTTCATATATGTGTTGGGTTAGGGTTTTTATTGTACTTATGTGTAGTTAAACTGCTTTTTAGTTTTACCGTTAATTTATCGCTTGGCCATAATTTTGCACGCTTTATAAGCTTATTTAATGGCACTTTGCTGTATTTGTATTTTGAACATTTTCTTTGTTTTTATTTGATTTATTAATATTACTTGTAAACTTACTTACTTGTTATATGAAAATGTAAACTTTCACCATTAACACTCATAATAAAATACTTATCTTTTTTGGGATTTTTTAATGGTGTACTTTAAATTATACAATCTAAACGTTTCGATAACACTTACAGTTATCTTCGTCAGTAGTAATGTTTGTTAAAAATTGTTAAAGATGTAGTAAAAAATTTTGTCAAATTTGAAAAATTCAAACATAAACATAAACATATTACTTACTTGTTGGTTAATAGATAGCTGGGTTTTTCTGATGATTCTTTCCTAGCGTATAATTAAATGTTGAATCATCAATACGCAAAGCTCGTTAATTCTAATTTTGGGTAGTTTTATTTCTTAACTGCTCTACTATGATTTAACACTTAACTTCATCCCTCTCGATCTCATATATTTAACATAACACCGCGTAGGGTACAATAGGCTTTGAAACCACCCTGAATTTTAAATTAATGCCAATAAAGTCAAGATGCTATTAGATAATTTTTAACAGAATTTGTATCAATGCCAGTAAGTTCAATAACTTGCTCTTAAAGATGTTACTGTGGTGACGAAAGACAAGGACAATATTTTTTGGGTAACGATTTACTCTTTAATAAATCATTAAGCTATTTCGAAATTACCTATATTTCTGTAGGTATGCTGGTTTATATTTAATCTCCTAGGACGTTCGATCTTGCAATCTATTATCGGTTATAAAAAAAAAACAAAATGGTATAATTTAATTTAAAGAAAAAGGGTATTAAGTAGTGTGGATCAACAACCTTATTTAACTATCTACTCAAATCACTAAAAACTAGCTAAGAATCTAATAACCCAGATAGCACAGAACGTCCATTAGATTTTCATTCTTTGTACAGTATAAGTACATATGTCAATGGACGTTTAAATGAAATACAATGGACGTTTTTTTTCTAAAAAGTCCTATGAATGTTTAAGAAATATGTCTCATGCACGTACCTGATGGTCATAATATAGAACGTGCAAAATTTTACATTAATGTAGTATGGACTATGTCATAGGTGGTTCGAAAATTGAACCATATTAGAAGGATGCATGGAAAATGGAAAAATTGTCACAATTTATGTTCAAAGCGATTTCAACCATCTAGTGTATCTTAATTGAATTTGCGAAACCACAATAGGTGGCTTGTTTGAATATTTATGATGTATACTGCTTAGTACTAAACTTTAATAAATTATAAACTACAAAAGAAATAAAATTTCAATTTAAATTTCGCACAAGGAACAATTGTTTGCGGTTCGCCATTGTGGTTGTTGTTATATAAATGAAAATTCTTGGGTGGGAACTGTAATCAAATTCCTATACGCCTTCTAAGTAGGAAAAAGGTGCACGTAGAACATTTCATAATTGTCCTTTAATCACATCTAACCAAATCACTCTTTAAAACTATAAATTTAGCTTGTATCGTCAGTAATAATTCAGTGTAGGTATTTTATTGGTTTGAAAATGTACACGTATTACAGAGAGAAAGGAGTGCCCTAAACTGGTTTACAAAAATGCCTAAGGTTAGAGTATCATGAACGATTTATCAAAAGACTCAAGCTAGTACGGACCGTGTAGTACATAAAGTAGGGAATCAAACCCCTAGTACTGGTTTTGATAATATTCAACCAACTTATGTCGAAAAATTACTAGAAATTAATCGCGAAAGTGACGTAGATAGGATACGAAATGTAGAAGCTGCAATTCTGTAACAAATCGTAGCGGACTCAGATCCAAGTGATGGTCATACTCATCATAATCGAAAATTCGTGCGAACATGAGCGTAAAGATCTAAACTTCGAATTTCCTAATAATTGTAACTTTAATAATGACTATATTAAGCAATGGAGTGTAGTTGAGCATTTAGCGACTTGGGCAATTGACTGTCAAATTAATCATAATCATCTTGATTGCTGTCCATTTTAAGAAGCATCGATTCAAATGTTCCTTTAGATGCAAGAACCCTTGTTAACACACCCCGTACACTAGATTTTGACATCATCCCTCCTGGAAACTGCTATCACTTTTAGACGTGGAAGTACAATAAATAAATTAACTGAACAATGTCCTCATGCATTAAATGAAACTGACATATGTGTTAATACAGATGGTTTACCAATATCCAATAGCAGTGGCAGCTACTTATACCCCATACTCTGTCGTTTACATAATAATCCAAATGTTGTGGAAATAATTGGACTGTGCCATGGCAGGAATAAACCAAACGATTCCAATCAGTTGTTAAAAAAAATGTTTGATGAAGCAATCCACTTACATCACAACCGGCTGATGTTGGATAATAAATTTTACATCATTAACATTAAAGGGTGTCATATTTGATGCACCTGCCAAATCTTTTGTTTGCTATACTAAAGGAACACAAGCTACAACTTTTGTTCAAATGTTGCATCGAATTATCTGTGCTACTAAGCGTGTTTGTTTTACAGAATTAAACGCTAAGAAGTAGAACTGAGGTTAGTTTCCGACAAGAAGTTGACCAAGACCATCACAAAGGAACATCTTCTTAGAAACCTTTTTGACATGGTAACTGACGTACATCTCGATTATATGCACCTCATTTGTACCTTAAAGTAGCTCAAATTTCAAATGATTTGTAAATCTTCAGCCATCGATACCTTAGTAGTAAGCAATTTGGGTTCAATAACAAAATGGAATATTAGTGAAGTGAGCTCTAAATATGTTAAGTTGAAACGGCACGAACAAGAACATGTTGCCCTTCTCTTAATCTATTCCATAGAATAAACAATATCAGCTTACAGGATTTGAAATATAATGATAATAATAGTGACAATCTAACAGAACTAGGACATAGAATAAATTAAGAATTGGTTTCAAGTAATGTAATTTTGACCTTATTAGATTATTATGTATGTTAAATATGGAAATTAGAATTAAGCAGTATGTATGATCTCTCCAATGGGCATATCATTGAAATAAATATTACAAAATAAATTATTTCATTATCAGGCATCTAGAATTACTGCCTATGACACAAACCTGGGCTGTAGTGAAATTCCCAGAGGAGAACCCTGTGAAAGTTGTGCCAACTGCATGGCTAACTGAACAATTTTGCCATTGGCCTCCCTCGTGCTCTAAATCACAAGTGAGAGACGCGTTTTCAAAATTATAAAAGCCTCAGTCTTGTTGGCATAAATATCCATATACAAATTTACGTAAAAATATATTTGGTATATAGACATTGAGCTTATGTTATTTTTACCAATCACATTGTAGACTCTTTCAATAAAGCTATAGCTAAATCCATCAAAGCAAGACACAGGTCGGATTTGGGAACAAGTTCAGAAAATGAAATAAAGACCAAAAGAAAAATTATTAGGAGATTCATGATTCCAATGCTATACAAGTTGGTCCAGATAATGCAAGCTCTTCAATGCCTCGTAAGTATTTAGATGTCACGTATTTATGAATATTTATTTAAACTCTGTAGTGTATATAAAAGAAATAATTCGAAACCACAACATTCTCAAAGGAATTATCAGTGACGTATTAAGAAGAATGTATACCCTAGAAGACAAGTTGAAGTCACCAATACATGATGATTTAGATTGCAGTAAAAAATCCATTTTGTTAAAATTAACACTACCTATTGATTCGGATAGTGATTTGGGTGCTTTGGAAGAGTATTTGCGTGGAGACGAAGACTTGAAGATATTTGTTTAATGTTTTCAACTTTATAGATAAAGGAGCTGTCTTCTTTCTTGAAACAAAAATATTTATGATTTTTATAGATGTACTGAGAAGATTATTGCAAACAGATATGGTGCAGAATTTATCCTTTTAGGCAGAAAACAGAAAAAGGCTTTGAATCATTAAGAATGTATGAGCTAATATTAGGTATTAAGAATTGTTAGATAATTGCAAAATGGCAAGCTTAAATATTTCTTACAGAAGCTGGAATGAGATTATCTAATATAACTGAAAAAGAAGTGGAGGTAAATGTCAATAAATGGTTGTGATTGTAAGCCACTTTGCTTACCATAATTAAATTTGTTTATTTTAAGTTGCCTGGGTATAGTTCAGTCGGTTCCCGTATTAGCAGGAAATGGGATCGATTCGTTTCGGTAGCTAGCTTCAACTCAGCACTGTTCACACTGAATGTTTAGAATATAAGGTTTTGATACTTATATCGCTCTATTTTTCTACACAACTAAATATTTCATTCCTACTATATATAATGCTGAACTTAAATTATTAATAACTAAAAATAAAAATGAAATATGTACAATAAATAAAGCAGGCAATTCTTTCCCTGGACGCCCAGTCTGGATGGACGGCCCTGGGCTGCAACTGGTAGGCTACTGGATCCTGAGTCGTTTCTGTGTGAATTAAAATTAATGTCACCTTTATCTGTTTATGAGGCACTTGTATTATAAGAAAAAAAATCCTAACAAAGATGACTTTTTAAAATTATTTAAAAACTCTTACACCGGTGCTGTAAACAGTGGTAGGAAGTCTACCTACAGTGCTAACGGGACCGCACGATTACGTACCGGGACAATGTTCACGCTTTCGTCTGTGACAAGGTCAGTTTCTAAGTAGCATTGGTGCGCATGACTATTCTCATATGTGAGTTGGCTTTCAGACAGAATAAATGCTTGCCTATACCTATAATTTGTATTAAATGAATTTTTATGTTTGTACGATACAAAAATGTAACTCTTACTGTTTATGATGCTGGTTGATTAATTACGGAAGTATTTACTCTAATTATGAGGGAATAATAGAGTTAACATTGGATGTTAACTGATTTAAATTTTACGACAGCAAAATTTTTCTGCATTAATTCGGTTTAGCGTTTAATACGTAAACTTTTCTATTCACACGAGATTTATACTAATTGTTTAAAAGGAAAGTAACCAAAGTTAGTATTTGCTAGAGATTTTACCACTATAGTACGGGAAGTGATTTGTTATGATGTTGGTAAGGTGTTCAAACCTTCGGGAACGAATTAGTTTGTTGTTCTTCTTACCGAACTTATTTAATGCCATTAAATAAGAACTTATTTAATGCCATTAATTATATGGACGCGCAACGGTTTTTTTTCTTTCTATAACTGGAGGAACACTTAGGCGATCTTTAAACGGCGTCTGGTATTGATGTTATCTGCAGTTTGCGGGCGTTGCTTGTTTTATTGCTTATTTTGCCTTGTGTTAGCCGTATTTGTGTTAGTAAGTGTCATATATATGTTTGGTGAAGGACCCTTTATAAGAATCTCGGACTAACCCGTTGTGTGCTGTTTGAAGGGGCCCTCCGAGTGGTGGTATAATTAAGGCGACGACCTTTCTTCCCAAGTAAAAGATGACTACGGGCGTCAAATCCCGTCGTGACACCGTCCTTTCTGCGTATCGTGTAATATTGTGCAATAAAACTTACGTGCTTTTGCCATAAGAGTACATCAACCAGTAGATCGATTATATGAAGATACTTCTCTGGTGGTGCTATCGACGTATCGACCAAATATTCACGACGACAAAAGATGAATATTCTGACAAATACGGCGGTCTACAGATCGACGGCTTCCATTCCAAGTCTGGGTTATCGCAATAAGCGATCAGGACGGATGGGGTTTTCTTAGGTAGCGTCGCGGTCAGTCTTCTGGTCAGGATTCAGGATTCTCTTTATTGGGTAGCGTCGCCGGAATAGATCGACGCGCAGGTAGTGTCGGCAGAACGAATCTACGAGCAAGTGGTCGGTGCAACAGCCCGACGCACAAGTATGAAGTAGACTGTAATCTCCCCCTATTACGTTTTTGATTAAATGATTATTATTTACGCGCCTTCTGGTTTGGTAACCCAACGCGGTTTTATTTTGCCTCGGCTTTGCTCAATCGTGTTTATAATTTATTTTATAAACGGGGTGTGGTTCGTATTAACTACTGGATAGGCTTAACACTGTCACCTTAAATAAATCTCTTAAAGCGGTTTATAACGTATATTAAATAAATTTAACAATATAATAAAACTGGAATTAACATCAACTCAAAATGTATTGGGGCTTCTTGGTCCTGGCGGCTCCTCACTCTCGTTCTCCTGGTGGGCGGCTAGTTACTGTGTGCGTAGTCGCTTCTGTGAACAGAGATATTATTTTAATCTACTCCTTACCTAGTACGTAAAATTTATGTTACGGTCCTGTATTTACAGAAGCGGGAGTGGTAGTCTCGATACCGTTTTTGGTCGGAGGCGCCAGCGCAATGAACTCGAATCGTTTCGGGGACTGAAAATCAATATCGTGCTTATCCTTCAGTAACTCTGGAGCGCTGAAGCGAGTATGTCGTACTCCCAGGAAATAATACACGCGAAATGCGCGTATGCAAATGAGATCTCGGGACTGTCTTTCTTTAATTATAACCGGTTTGATTAGGCAATTAGATTATTTATCTAACGGAATTAATTACGGATTTCGATACTAAGTCTAATTATCTACAATCAATCAAGGGAACAAAATACTTGATATTAAAACTACTCTAAAACGACTTTAATAGGTTTAAGGTAAATATTGGATAATTTACGTACTATCTAATTTATTTACAAACGATATCATACTAGGTGTTTGCGATGGTTATATTGATTACAAATTTATATAACCGATTTCGGGTGTACTCTCCTGCGATTAAAGACACCGTGTACGGTTATTGTGTTTGTCTGTATGTATTGTATGTATGAGTTTCGAGCGGGATCTCAGTAATACTCAGAAGACGTAGGCGACGGCTTGTCTTAACCGGATAGACTAAGAGAAAGGTCGCAGGTCTTTACAGCCCTGTAACAACCCTTCACCCTCAAGTATTTGCGAGTGACGTCGGGATCTACCCTGCGTGGCACTCTAGGTGTTAGTGTACTTGGTATAACTCCTGGAGACTCAGCCCGGCGTTATTTACGTTCTGTAGTGTTTGATTGTAAATTGTCAGATTCTATAACTTTACAACTTACGTGTCTATCAATGGCAGTACAGGATTAAACTTTAGGTTGCCCGGTGCGAGGTGGTGCGCGTTATCACACGATCGCGATGGACTCTTCGACGGTGAATAACAGGTCGGTGCTTACACGAAGCAAACGGTACGGTGGTGGCGGCTGGATATCGGCTTGACTTGAATTTACTTCGATTCTTCTTCTTTACATCCACGGCGGTAATTAGCAGGTCGGCGCTTACACGAACCAATCGGTACGGTGGCGGCGGCTGGATATCGGCTTGACTTGAATTTACTTCGATTCTTCTTCTTTACATCCACGGCGGTAATTAGCAGGTCGGTGCTTACACGAAGCAATCGGTACGGTGGCGGCGGCTGGATATCGGCTTGACTTGAATCTACTTCGATTCTTCTTTTTTATCACGCGCGTCGCGGTTTATAAAGTGCATTTGTGGGCGGCTTCGCGGCTACCGTGCGGGGATGCCGTTCTGCGATTGGTTGTAATCGTTCTGACGTGCAAAACTTACGGGTTTTAGAAATACACGTCAGCGGTGATTAATAAATTATTCGTTGTGCAATATCGCGTAAACTTTTGAAATTTTAGATATAGGATGGTCCGCAAATAATTTATGCTAAAAAGCATACGTAAAGGACGCTGGTTCTTTACAAGACTATGGACTGGATCGCCGCACGAGTAGCAATTTGTTCCGGCAAAGGCCCCACACGGTAGCGCGTCTCGCGGTTTTATAGAGAATCCTCGGTAGGCGGGTACGGCTTCTGTGCAGGGATCTTCACGTCAGGATTGGCGGAAAGTCCGGAGGGAACTCTGACGTAGAAAAAATTTTGATGTTTTTGAAATTAACGTCGGAGAGGATATAAAATTCAATATTTGTTGATTTCTGTGGATTGGATTAAGACAGGATAATTAGTAAATAATTAACTCGAAAAAATGTTGGTAAAGGACGCTGGCTCTTTACAAGATGATGCAACGACAGAGCCAAAATTGCTGAATTAAATAAATAATTCTGTGTATATATGTTTGGAATTTATGATCATTACACATATGTGCCTTTTTTTCAACTATTACACCTATTAATATTACATTACATTTTTAAATATTTGAAGTCTATCTCTAAAGTGGTATTGTGTTCAGGAAAGCATATATGTATCTGTATGTATAAACCAGTAATGGGAGAGGGCTAAGGGTATTATAGATTACTTGATCTGTGATCTTATGAAGTTCAATTATTTGACATTGCATGAATATTCTGTAATGGATGTAACATGTAAGTCTTTGGTAAACATACAATGGACATACACTGTAGAAGTAGTACAGACGTCCAAAACTGTGCCAAAGGAATGTGCATATGCAGTACATAGATTGTACATATACCATTCAGCTACGTACTTTGGACGTTCTTAAGTGTCATGGGAGGCATCCAATGAATGTCCCTCGTACATATTTATGCTATGTGGGCATAGACCGACACGATAACATCTATTTATTGAGAGCACAAATAATAGTTCTCGAATTAATACATATGCCAAATAGAACTTTAACTAGTCACTTTTAATTTGATTTTGCGGGAATTCTAAACTTTGATGGTTTAGAGACAAATGTGAAAATAGTACTTATCTGGAAAACTTGAGATTATGTGTTCACGGGAGCTTTGCATTTGGAGCTTCGATCTCTTCACAAAACTTTCTTGTAGCAAACTTCCTTTTTTACAAAAAAAAAAACAATAAACGAGTTCTGTAAACAATAGCTATTTGTGTATTAAGAGCGGACAGTGAGTGCTACTTTGCCGCTTGAGATAAATTTATCGAAAGCGGCAAAGAGATTTCTGCCCAAATTACACACAAGATATTTTCTACGATCACAAGATATTAAAGATATATATTGTTTATAGTTTTTTAACATTTTATTAAAACAGATTACATAACACCGGAAACTGGTTAGAATTATAAGAAATACAGAAAAAAAATAAAAATAGTAGTCATTAGAAACTAGTCAAAATTATTTTTATCATTAACAATGTTAAAATTAAATGTGCAGTTTTGACAATTATTAATGTTAATGGTTCAAAAGAATTAGCAGTGCTACAAATATTTGACGTAAGATTTAAATTTTCTTCGGATGTAGAATAGACCGGATATTTTTGAAATGTTTCTATTTTAATGTAAACTGAATCATCAATATAACCTTCAGCCACGTTACTACTTTTCCATCCTCCATGTCTTTTAGGTTGAATTAAATCACCACCACCACCCACTAATAATGTAGCAGAGGTACGTCGAAAACAATGCCCGATGTATGATTTGTGATTCGGCAAGTTTAAATATTTGGCAATGTTGCTAGGGATTTAGTAATGGTATTCATTACTACAAACTGATAACGAAAAAATAAGGGGCATTTGGCCATTAATTATTTAAACATGCGACTTTGAATCGTTTTTGAATCTGGAATGTGCACTATCAATAGATGTTCTTGGTACTATATATCATCAAATTTCATTTTTACCAACCCGTCTCTTCTACACGCTCCAGCAATACCCATAATCACGACAACCCATAATCCAATATTCAAAGATTAAACTCGATAGGTACATTTTAAGTAGCATTGGAATCTTACCTTACTTAATAAATATTCTTTATCAGGTGCATTGCGAATAAACTCATCTACGTTATCCCTGGATAATGTTAAAGGTTTTTTGCGTTGTATTTTTCAAAAATGCAATTAATTTTGCATAGTGACTAATATCAATATTATTTTTGGTTGTCAAGGTTTGTTTCAATATTGAATATTTTGACCAAATGTTAAAGATTTTAGACTTTTCGAGTGGTCTCCTACGAGTATGTATATTTTCCGAATATTTTGTAACCTTTCTTGACTGTATTCATTCTCATATTTCTTTTTAGATTTTTCTGGAAGCAGGTTGAACGTAACATTTCTTGCGGGCTCAATAATTTCTGGGGGTGTGTTTGATTCACTTTCACTTGAATCCATAATTTATAGTTTTTAAAAATATGAATAAGTAAACATACAATATTACCGAATTCAAATTACCGCTAACTTGGTTAGCGCAGCTCAGCGTGAGTGTATGTATTCAGTGTTGCCTAAGCAAATTGAAAGATTTTATATAGCGTTTTGTTTTAAAATACCATAATGTCTACCTTTGTCCTTATTTATTGTAAATGAAAATTGGCAAGTGCCAATAGTCTCACATTATGACAGATCGCGGAAACCTTCAACTTTCCAGTTAGATTTAGATGTATAAAAGTCTACTTTGGACAGTGATCGTAGGAAAACTTTTTTCGGTGTTCTTACGAGGGAACTACATTGTTTGTTGTCCCTAGCATAGATAGCTTTGAAGTATGTTTCCTCTAGTAATCCAAATCGTTTCGTTATTTTGTTGACAAACAAACTGCCAAATTTGGTTAGTCGAGCTTTAATAATGTTAAAGTTGTACAAGTTGAAAGTAGTTGTTGCACGAAGATCTTGGGAAATGGAAAAAACTGAGCTTCATGCTGGTTGGCGTGCTTGGAGATTCGTCTTCTTCCGATCACGTAGTAAAGAATTGGTGTTGAGCGTTCAAATATGGCAGAACAACGGGTGAACGTTCAAAAGGTGCTGGTCGGCCGCATTCTGCGTGTACTCAACAAAACATTGATCTTGTGAATGACACGATCAGAGAAGATTGTCGATTGACAACAAGACGTGTAGCGTAGATAACAGTGCTTTCAAATGGTACGATTGGAACCATAATAAATGACTGTTTCGGGCTTAATAAGGTGTCAGCAAGATGTGTACCCCGAATGTTAACGCCCGAACAAAAGCTTTTGAGAGTCGCTTCCTCAATAGCTAATTTAGCCTTGTTCCACCGCAATCCTAAATGTTTCTTCGATCGCTATGTTACGGTTGATGAAACTTGGGTTCATCACTTCTATCCCGAGTGCAAACAGCATCTCCCCCTCCACGCAAATTTTGTGTGTATTTATTTCCAGAGCTATAAGAGAGTCTTCGGAGAACAACATTTGAGGGCAGTGACGCAGTTATGGCAGCAGTGCATGATTTCTTCTACCATTAAGACTCCGAGTTTTTCAAGAAAGGTGTTGCTATGCTTCAACACAAGTGGAATAGGTGTCTTCACGTTCAAAGGGATTATGTTGAAAAATAATGTATTCTATGCTAGGGACATTAAATACTGTACATCCCTCGTACATCACTGGGACGTCACAGCAACCTATCTGTTTTCCTTTTCGATTCAGGAGGAGATATTTACAGTGCTTAAATTCAAATTAACATATACACAAATAGTAATATATGTTTCTCACCACGTTGTTTAAATTTTCAATAAATTAAAAAGTTAAGAATTTAAGCTAAATTGACGTAGTTTTGTGGTTTCTTCAACAGATTTTATAGCCTTTTAATTATTGGGTCTTACTTCTAATTACGTTTTTAAGAATAGGGCATCGTGGGACACTATAGCGTGGGCTGGTAATTTGGGAAATAGTATTACTTGTGTCATGTTTTTGAAAACTATATTAACAGTTCTAAGTGATTTTAAATCATTATGCATTCAATGATACCTCTTATTGATAATGCAGTCAAAAGAAACCCACACAAACTATGTCTTTATATTATGAATAATGTGCTGTGTCACGACATTACTTTAGATAGGTAAAAAAAATATTTCAAAGTTACTTGTCTGGGTGGAGGGTTAGTCCAATGGGTACAAACAAGGAACTAGTTAGAACGCCTCACGGCCCTGTAGATACTTTCTTTTGAGGTTATATCAAACCAAACAATTTGATAGTAACTTATTAGCAATGGCTGAATGTCTTCTAAAAATTTCAACTTTAACGAAACATGAAAAGGAAAGTATCAAAATGGAGGTTGATAACACCACTGAGCACAAATACCATGGTCAACGTACACATGTGGCGATATACCCTAAAAATACACACCGTAAGCGACCCAGACGTGCTTATAAGCACGTGTCGTAGCTGAGAACAAAATTATCGAGGATAATAAACTTGACGTAGATGACCTAAAGTCGCAGGTGACGCAGATCGTGTGAACAACGAAGATAGCGTCGTTGGCAGTAGATAAATAAATGACTCACATAGACGTCATAGATGCCGTAGATGAAGCAGATGAGAAAACTGGCGCAAATCGCGTGAAAGGTGCAACTAAAGAAAATGGCGCAGATGACATGGCACAGATAACGATTGCAAAGATGATGTAAATGACGTAGATGGTGACATAATGTAGGTGACGCAGATGATGCAAGTGGTGCAAATACCCTACACAACGCAGATGACGTTATAGCTGACATAGATGACCTACATGACGAAGACCGCCAAAGTAACTCAAATAACACACAACAGATGATAGACGGCAGAAATAACAAATAATAGACAACATAGCTGACAATTGATGTAAACGGCATTGATCATACACGACCAGTAACGTAGAATGAGATCGAGATTTTCTATGTTCGTATACGTATTTACTTTCCTTACGTTGCGTTAACACGCGGACGTGCAGAGCGGTAGTAGCTGTCAAATAACGGTATCTCTCGTTAAAAATGACTGCTACAAACGTTGCTAATTTTTGCTATTCACTAATGACGATTACAGTAGTTATTAGTATGTATGCCTTAAGATATTTGTGCGTATATTAAATACTTGACGTTAAACGCTTTTCAATGAAAATGGTAATAAAAATGTATTTATCTGGCTTTTCTCCATTACAACTTGCATATACGTACGGATGAAGTCGCTGTCTGTACAAATGTCATTAGTCACTAAACCGGTGGGTGGGATGCTATACTTCTGCTTTATACTACGATTCATTTTGTAAGAAAAAAACGTAATATTGAAGATGACGACCTGATGTAGCTTCTGAACTAAATTCAGATTATGACCATTTTGGAATCATGGTTCTGTAAATAAAGCACTTACTTAGGTTTACCTTTGACAGCAATGAATGAGATGTTAGAGACGTATGAATAAACCCTAAATTTATGTGTTTGGAATTCATGCTGCATTAAATAAAAGTGCCTCCTCAAGAAGCAATCTTAGGTTTTCGAGATAACTTGATAAGTAGTCTAATTCAAGTCCATGCCGATGGTACCACTGGAAAATCTATGCTATCAACCTTTGTAGAAAGAGGTGGTAGAGCTGTTGCTCACGGGTCATCGATAGGAATAAGTAAAAAAATGATTTCAATTCATTCAGCATATAAGCAAAAGGTATATACTTTGTGTTGCCGAAAATGTAGTGGGAACAAGGTTTATAAAGGAGCATAGTTTAAGTGTAAACATTGTCAAACCAGCATGAATCCCTTGTGTGTCAATAATTACGAAATGAGAGCTTAACCCTGTTCTACACGATATAAATGTTTTAGTGTCCTTTTTCTATGAGTCAGGTTCAATTTAGATAACTTTTCTTCAGAAACATGTTTTATGCGCATTTAATAAGCCTTAAAAATTGACCAATTTATAATAAAACGAATTAATGTAACCCTTCCACAGACGAAAAACCTGCTCAGAACTATAATTTCCTAATCTCTAAGGTGTAAGAAAACAAAACATAACTTACTTTTCATGTATTCGTCCGTGTCCGTGTCCAAGTCCGCATAGGTGCCTTTGTTTGTGTGTGTGTGTGTGTGTGTGTGTGTGTGTGTGTGTGTGTGTGTGTGTGTGTGTGTGTGTGTGTGTGTGTGTGTGTGTGTGTGTGTGTGTGTGTGTGTGTGTGTGTGTGTGCGTGTGTGCGTGTGTGCGTGTGTACGTGTGTGCGTGTGTGCGTGTGTGCGTGTGCGTGTGCGTGTGTCGTGTGTGCGTGTGTGCGTGTGTGCGTGTGTGCGTGTGTGCGTGTGTGCGTGTGTGCGTGTGTGCGTGTGTGCGTGCGCGTGTGCGCGTGTGCGCGTGTGCGCGTGTGCGCGTGTGCGCGTGTGCGCGTGTGCGCGTGTGCGCGTGTGCGCGTGTGCGCGTGTGCGCGTGTGCGCGTATGCGCGTGTGCGCGTGTGCGCGTGTGCGCGTGTGCGCGTGTGCGCGTGTGCGCGTGTGCGCGTGTGCGCGTGTGCGCGTGTGCGCGTGTGCGCGTGTGCGCGTGTGCGCGTGTGCGCGTGTGCGCGTGTGCGCGTGTGCGCGTGTGCGCGTGTGCGCGTGTGCGCGTGTGCGCGCGTGCGCGCGTGCGCGCGTGCGCGCGTGCGCGTGCGCGCGTGCGCGCGTGCGCGTGTGCGCGTGTGCGCTTGTGCGCGTTGCGCGTGTGCGCGTGTGCGCGTTGCGCGGGCGGTGTGCGGTTGCGCGTTGCGTTGCGCGTGTGCGTTGTCGTTGTGTGCTGTGTCGTGTTCGTTGTCTTGTACGTTGTCGTTGAGTTGCGTTTGCATGTCGTTGCATGTGCGTTGTCGTATGTCGGTGCTGTGCGTTGTCGTTTGCATGCGTATGTCGTTGTGCTGTCATGTGCGTTTCTGTACGTTGTCTTGCATTGTACGTATGCGTGTGTGGGTTCGTATGTGTACGTATGTACGTATGTACGATGTGTGTACATGTACGTATGTGTATATGTTTCGTGTTGCTGTACGTATGTGCTGTATTTGGGTTGTACGTTGTTGTACGTATGTGGTGTGTTGCTGTGTACGTATGTGTAGTTGTACGTTGTACGTTGTACTTGTACGTATGTAGTATGTAGTGTATGCGTATGTACGTATTGCATGGTATGCGTTGCGTTTGTATGCGTATGGTGCGTATGTGCTGTACGTTGTGCGGTGTTGTGTACGTGTGCGTGTGCTGTGTGCGTTGCGTTGGCGTTGGCGTGCGTTGCGTGTGCGTGTGTGCGTGTGTGCGTGTGTGCGTTGTCGTGTGTGCGTGTGTGCGTGTGTGCGTGTGTGCGTGTGTGCGTGTGAGCGTGTGCGTCGTGTGCGTGTGCGCGTGTGCGCGTGTGTGCGTGTGGCGTGTGCGTCGTGTGCGCGTGTGCGCGTTGCGCGTGTGCGCGTGTGCGCGTGTGCTGCGCGTGTGCGCGTGTGCGCGTGCGCGCGTGCGCGTGTGCGCGTGTGCGCGTGTGCGCGTGTGCGCGTGTGCGCGTGTGTGCGTGTGCGCGTGTGCGCGTGTGCGCGTGTGCGCGTGTGCGCGTGTGCGCGTGTGCGCGTGTGCGCGTGTGCGCGTGTGCGCGTGTGCGCGTGTGCGCGTGTGCGCGTGTGCGCGGTGGGCGTGTGCGCGTGTGCGCGTGTAGGCGTGTGCGCGTGTGCGCGTGTGCGCGTGTGCGCGTGTGCGCGTGTGCGCGTGTGCGCGTGTGCGCGTGTGCGCGTGTGCGCGTGCGCGCTGTGCGCGTGCGCGTGTGCGCGTGTGCGCGTGCGCTGTGCGCGTCGTTGCGCGTGTGCGTGTGCGCGTGTGCGCGTGTGCGCGTATGCGCGTGTGCGGCGTGTGCGCGTGTGCGCGTGTGCGCGTGTGCGTGTGTCGCGTGTGCTGCGTTGTGCGCGTGTGCGCTGTGCGCGTGTGCTGCGTGTGGCGTGTGTGCGTGTGTGCGTGTGTGCGTGTGTGCGTGTGTGCGTGTGTGCGTGTGGCGTGTGGCTGTGTGCGTGTGTGCGTGTGCGTGTGCGTGTGTGCGCTGTGCTTGTCGTGTGCGTGTGTGCGTGTGTGCGTGTGTGCGTGTGCGCGTGTGCGTGTGTGCGTGTGTGCGTGTGCGTGTGTGCGTGTGCGGTTGTGCGTGTGTGCGTGTGTGCGGCGTGTGCGTGTGGCGTGTGCGTGTGCGTGTGTGCGGTGTGCGTTGCGTGTGTGCGTGTGTGCGTGTGCGTGTCGGTGTGTGCGTTGTGCGTGTGTCGTGTGCGTGTGTGCGTGTGGCCGTGTGCGTGTGTGCGTGTGTGCGTTGTGCGTGTGCGTGTGCGGTGTGCGTGTGCTGTGTGGTGTGCGTGTGTGCGTGTGGCGTGTGCGTGTGGCGTGTGGCGTGGCTGTGCGTGTCGTGTGTGCGTGTGGCGTGTGGCGTGTGGCGTGTGCGGTGTGCGGTGTGCGGTGTGCGTGTGGCGTGTGCGCGTGTGCGCGTGTGCGCGTGTGCGGTGTGCGGTGTGCGGTGTGCGGTGTGCGGTGCGCGGTGCGCGTGTGCGCGGTGCGCGTGTGCGCGTGCGCGTGTGCGCGTGGCGCGTGTGCGCGTGTGCGCGTGTGCGGTGCGCGTGGCGGTGGCGTGTGCGCGTGTGCGCGTGTGCGCGTGTGCGCGTGTGCGCGTGTGCGCGGTGCGCGTGTGCGCGTGTGCGCGTGTGCGCGTGTGCGCGTGTGGCGTGTGGCGCGTGTGCGCGGTGCGCGGTGCGCGTGTGCGCGTGTGCGCGTGTGCGCGTGTGCGCGTGTGCGCGTGTGGGCGTGTGCGCGTGTGCTGCGTGTGCGTCGTGTGCGCGTGTGCGCGTGTGCGCGTGATGCGTATGTGCGCGTGTGCGCGTGCATGCGTGCGCGTTGCGCGTGTGCGCGTGTGCGCGTGTGCGCGTCGTGCGCTGTGCGCGTTGCGCGTGTGCGCGATGTGCGCGTGTGCGCGTGTCGTGCGTTGTGCGTATGCGTGTACGTGTGCGTGCGTATGTCGTGTGCGTATGTGCGCTGTGTGCAGCGTGATGTACGTAGTGCGTCGTGTGCGTGTGTGCTGTGTGCGTGTCGTATGTCGCGTGTGCGTTGCGTATGTGCGCGTGTGTACGTAGTGTGCGTGTGTACGTGTGTCGTATGCGTATGTGCTGTGTGTGCGTGTACGTTGCGTGTACGTATGCGTGTCATGTCGTGATGTGCGTGTGTGCGTGTGTGCGTGTGTGCGATGTGCGTGTGCGTGTGTGCGTGTGCGTGTGTGCGTGTGCGTGTGTACGTGTGTACGTGTGTGCGTGTGCTGTGTAGCGTGTGTGCGTTGTGCGTGTGTGCGTGTGTGCGTGTGTGCGTTGTGCGTGTGTGCGTGTGTGCGTGTGTGTGCGTGTGCGTGTGTCGTGTGTGCTGTGTGTGCATGTCGTGTGCGTGTGCGTGTGTGCGTGTGTGCGTGTGCGTGTACGTGTGTGCTGTGTGCGTGTGCATGTGCGTGTGTGCGTATGTGCGTGTGGTGCATGTGCGTTGTTGTGCGTGTGTGCGTGTGTGCGTACGTTGTTGCGTGTGTGCGTTGCGTGTGCGTGTGTGCGTATGTGCAGTGTGTGCGTGTGTACGTGTGTGCGTGTGTGCGTGTGTGCGTGTGCGTGTGTGCGTGTGTGTGTGCGTGTGCGTCGTGTGCGTCGTGTGCGTGTGTGCGTGTGTGCGTGTGCGTGTGTGCGTGTGTGCGTGTGTGCGTGTGTGCGTGTGTGCGTGTGCGTGTGTGCTGTGTGTGCGTGTGTGCGTTGTGCGTGTGTGCGTGTGCGTGTGTGCGTGTGTGTTGCGTGTGCGTGTGCGTGTGTGCGTGTGCTGTGTGTGTTGCTTGTGCGTTGTCGTGTGCGTGTGCGGTGTGCGTGTGCGGTGTGCGTGTGCGTGTGGGTGTGTCGTGTGCGGTGTGCGTGTGGGTGTGTGT
>JARFJB010000175.1:0-382897 GCA_036346205.1 Vesta saturnalis
GGAGAGTTCTAATATACTGAGTTTAATTAACATACCTGAAATACTGCATGCTTCCCATCTGCAATTATTTTCAAACTTAATTAATAAGAAAATATGTAATGTAAATAAAAACGATAAATGATACCTCCGCCAAGCTATTTTTAAAATACGTTACGTTATTGGAACAGCTAAACCAAGTTTATTAATAATAATACAACATTAATCAAAATGAAAATAAACTTACAAGACACACTAAAGTTTATTTAATTATAAATTGTAATGGAAAAGTCTTAAATCTATTCGTTAATTACTAAAAAATCATACCTTTAAACAGTTCTGTATATGTATTAATTACCACTGGTGACACATGAAACGGAACGGTCAAGTGGATGAAATAATATAGCATCATTGAGGTGCAATCTCCATATCTAAGGTTACCAGCCACTCTCCAATGGAATTATCTTGATAATTTATTCTTAATAATTTGAATCCATAATAATCAATGCATTACTTTGAAGTTTTTAGTATGTAAAAAAATTGCGATTTATGATGTAAACCAAGTAAGGTAGTTAAAAATGGTACTTTAAAAGTAAAATTAAAAATTAATTCCATTACAATTAAAAAATGTTATTAAGTATGCAAACGTAAACGTATAAAATATAAAAGTGTTATAAAGTAAGTAAAAGTGAGTAATTAAAAGTGCCTAAAAAGCAAAGGCTTTAGTTTTAACTATAATGAGAATTAAATAACTTACCATCTGCCGATGGCACTTTACACAAATATTTAGGGAAAATTCCCCACAACTACATGCTTCATACTATTACATTTAGCAGGAAGTGAATTAAATAAAAGTTTTTAGAATCAATCATGCCGTTGTCTAAAGTTATCACGCGTTGCGCGGATTAAATGGTCAGAATCCAATTTTTTAAGAAAGGGAACTATAACTATTTATGAAATATTACACCCAAAAGATATGTTCTAGGAAATGCCAATTAAATTGCCATTCTCAATTCTACATATTAGTAATTAAAAACTTTTCTAATATTACGCCAAATAAATGAACGATTCTTAAATTAATGTACTTTTTAATACAACCACAAAAAAAGGTTGTTACATCCTTCCTGGCAAAATCTTCCATACTATTAATATCTTCATCGGTAATATCACATATCGTATCTGGTTCTATGTAACCATTATAGGCAAGATGTTTTAAAAAGGTTGGAAAATTTTTACCGTTTATGTGTAATTTGTTCACGAGATTTTCAAACTCTTCCAATTTTTCTGCTAATAAAGAAGCCATCTTAATTTCTAAAATAATAACGTGATTTCTTATAATCACATTAAAAAACGTGACACCTTATAATTTTTATAATTTTTATTTCTCTAAAGAATGTAGTGGAAAAATGTGTTAAATGCCATACAGCATTTTTTGTCGTTTTCAAGACGCGTAGCAGGATAAAATATGGTCCGAAATATACTTGCATCAGACTATTTCTTACAAATATTTAGGAATATTTTTGTCTAGCAAATAATCGTTTTTTACCATTTTTATCCTTCTACTTTTTTTGAAAAAAATAACTTTGTAGTAGTTAATCCACCTTCTATGTCAAATCAAGAAATTAAAGCGAAATGGCAAATTCAATCAACAAAGACATTCAACGTATTCTCGAATGGGGAAGCAATAATCTAGTTAAATTTAATGCTAACAAAACTCAGTGTTGCCTTATGTCCGCCAAAAAAGATCGATCATTTCCTGTTGTAAGTATGAATGGTTCAGTTCTTAAGTTTTCAGACTCTATTACTCTGTTGGGTATGACTGTATCTTCAAATCGTCATGGGTTGACCATCTTCTGTCAGCTACCAAAACAGCTGCTCGTAAAATAGGCTTTTTGTACAGATCTAAGCAATACTTTCCTCTCGACAACTCCTTCTGCTGTATAAGGCCCAAATTCGGCCTCATCTGGAATATAATTCTCACCTTTAGTTAGTGCTTAATACGCTCTCGATATCGTTGATCGTATTCAAAGAGACGATTAGGCTTATAAATGACGTCCTTAACTTCTCACATGCAGTCCCTTGAGCATAGAAGGATGGTTTCAGTTCTTTCTTTGTATTATCGTTATTACAACGGCTATTGTGCTGCTGAATTATATTCTTTGATACCATCATCATCAGTATACAGTACAAATCTCCACTTGTCGTGCCAAACGGGCGCAATCCACATTTTTCTACACGGCTTCTAAACTCTGGAATGATCTCCCTAGTTCATGTTTTCCTCTCACTTATGATATGAGAAAATTTAAGGTAGCTGTTCATAGGCATCTATTGGCAATTCATTATCCCTCTATCCATCCTCCTAAGTGTTCCTGAGTGCTTTAGCACGATAGGCCTTATTTAGCCTGTTCAGGTCCACAATCGTAAAAAAAAAGCCACGTTTGACTAACACAAGAAGTTCAGTCAAGTATTGATGTAAAATTCACTAGTTGCCGTTGTTTTCGAGAGTAATACAGGGTACCACGCAAAACAGACGATTTATTCTGTTAAATACAGCACGGGTGAAAGATGTTAAAACATAACAATAATGTCTATACACTACTGGTATATTATGAAAAATGAATGAAAAAATATTTACTAGAAATATCACTAGAAGCAGCTTTGTTAAATTGTGTTTGGAGTATCGATTATGTGTTACATGCTTAAAAAACAGTAACTTACAATAAATTGTGTATCGCTCAGGACATCGTTATTTATTGATTTCTCTATTTTAATCTTATAGATGAAGCTCCTTATTGCTTCCCAACCTCGATTATAGTAAGTGCGTAAATTGCATCCTATGCTTGAAAAAAATTAACGTAAATTACGTACCACTGAACACATCAATTATTATTGTTTTATTTATGGAAACAAACGAAAACACCAAAAACTCCACAAGAAATTGTAATCCGAAAACATGTTTTAATGTAATTTAAATCGTAGCTATCGAAACGCTGATTTAAGTTTTTTTTTGTAGTTTTTGGTGTCTTATTTTTGTTTTAGAAACCGGTTCCATTCAGTTGACTTCTCTAATGTTACTCTTCTAAAATACTGTTTAAAAAACTAAAAATGCTCTCCTCTTACGTAACCTTTTGACTTCCTCAAAATCTAATCAAATCTCCGGACAGAAGTTCTATATACTATAATCAAAATCGTACCAGTAGATATTGTGTTCGCATACGACTGGCCAGGCCTCAGACATTTCTTTCTGCTTTATTATAGTGATAATCACTAATAATTTAACAATATCTTCAAGAATACTAACGGTAGTTATACAAAAAAAAAAAATTGTGAAAGGCTAGTTTAGATAATTATCCACAACTTATAATTGAAGTACTTTTTTCAACAAGGTATCGTTTATTCACTTTTTCGATCTAAATTCTGTATCTCTAGCAAACACAATTTCCTGTATCTCAAGATTGTGATACAAAACCACTATAAAATACTTCAAAACTTTTCCAGTACAACGATATATAAAAACATATATGAAAACAATACGCAAAATTTGTAAACAAGTTAATCCTGTATATTTAAAAAAACACGTATAAAACTTTGCAAAACACAAAAACGTACAAAAATCTAAAAATATGTATGAAAATGATAAGAAAAAATGATAAAAACTGAATTATGCATCATATTTCGTTAATACAAAGTAGGTGAGTAAAATACTTCTCCAATATAACACATCATGTGTTTTCAGAATTAAAGTAATCTTAAAAACTATTTGTCTCTGTACAAATTCTAAACTAAGGTTTTGATTCTCACCCAGTCAGTTCGTTGAAACAAATCTGGGTGTTTCTCAATTAGTTGATTGCATTCTGCTTTTTTGAGTGCAACCTTATTCTTGATGTGTTTTTGAAAATGTTGTAAAACTATTTTCTTTCCTTTCTCTGTCCAACGTGTTCGGCTACCTTTTTTCGACGTGTCAAGTTTGGTTATTATGATTTCTTTATCTTGACTTCTTGGCATTTCACTTTCTAGTACCTTTGAAATCGTTTCTTGTTCATATTCTCCTTGATTCATCTCTTCACCCTTTTTCGCATTAGCATTACTTTCTTCATCATTGGAATCATTATATGTTTCTTCTTCTTCTTCTTCTTCTAGTATACCATTGGCTATGTTAAGCCCATCTAAACTTTGTCCTTTCAATTCATCAATTTTACCAGAATTCAATAAAAACAGAATTTTTGCAACTTTTGCGGTTTGATATACATCATCCGTCAATCTGCAATAAAGAGTGATAATGTGATACAAGATAACATACGAAGACTTAGATGTCCTGTGACCGACATCAAATTTCAAAGGTTCTATGCTCAATCAAAGTAGGAAATAATTCACTTGTTTTTCCTACTCCTAACAAACACCTTAATCAAATTAATGAAACGGTGTTAGACCTGTAATGCTCACTGTATTATTTTGCTTGCGGCCGATTTCAAAGGTCTAATGCTTCTATCGAATAGGGAGTTGATTTAAATAAGGAAACAATAAAACGAAATAAAAAATTACATGAAATGATGACAGCAGTTTTGAAACTTTGAATATTATCATCAGACGGTAATGTATATGATACACCGTTTCTTAGTTTATCTTTCATTAATACCAATATGTTAAAAGTTACGCCACTGAGTATTATAGGTCTAGAAATACCTCTTGAAAACATGCTATATACAATGATTCGAAATAATATTAAAGGAAAACTCCTTATGGGTTTTTTCAGAGTGTCCCAGAAAACGAGCAATTTGTTCCATTTCGTTTCCTTCGAAATTAATTAATTGAAGTATAATAGCAATTTGTTTCCTAAATCTAGTACTTGTGAGTAAATGGGGTTCCTTTGCACCGCATTTTTTAGCATATTTACGTATTATTGAGGCACCACTCATCCATCGATCAGTAGAACCTGGATTGGCAAACAGATAGCTATTTGTAGATGGAACCAAATCACAACTTTCTCGTATTTTCAAAAGTAAATCTACGCATCTTTGCATTTTTGTTGTAGATAAGATAGGAACAGATTTACTTCCTTTTCCAAATACTACAATACGTTTTACACTACCGCTCATAACTTTTTCTACGTGACAGAGAGTTTGCAAACATTCATTTTGGAAATAAGTTTTCCGGTACGTCCCTATTTCTAGAAATTGTACTTCTCCAATGCATTTTCTGTTAAATACCAGAATGCCAGCTAAAGTACACTCTGCAAGAATTTTATAACTGTTCTTCAAATCTTCGTTATTTTTTAGTTTAGCGAAAGCTCTTTCTGCCATATTTGTTGTAAAGTCGTTAAATTTTTTTACATCTTCTGTTAATGGCAGAAGTTTAGGTTTATCAATATTACGAGAGTTGAGGCTTTTGTGAGCTAAACTCGAAATGTCGTTGCACCAATGCGATACAATAATTTCTTGGATTTCATCAATCTCTTTTACCGTAGCCTCTCGATTTATTTCCGAAAATAGCGGAGTTTTTGTAATGATTGCTTTTTTTGCTACGGCGCAAATAAACTTTAAGTTAGTACCAAAATGGAGCGCAAGAGACGAAGCCTTAAATTCATGGGTATCAGGGTTATAACCAGTAACAATTTTTGCAGCCGAAACAATGTGTTCATACATTTCAGGCTTAAGTGCATCTATCAATCCATCAATTGTTGTAGATTTTTTTAAAGCTAGCTTTAATCTTGACATTTCACGCATTCGGTTTGAAGCTGCCGTGTATATTTGTTTTATGTTTTGCTAGGTAAGCTCTTCACCGTATAGACAAATTAAAGGATCAGATTTTGCTGTGAAGCTGATTTCGTCAGGTCTCATAATGTTGAATACCTCTTTTTTAATACGACTTTTGTTCAGATAATTTCCGAATAATCCAGTTGCAGCTAAAAATATTTGTGCTTCTGATTGGTGATTTTGTCTCGACACACCGTAGTTGTTATTTTGTATGTTTGCCTTGCAGATTTTTTTATGACGCCACAAATAGGTTTTCTTAAAATGTGCGAGACAGTTTGTACAGAGACTGTAGTCACTAGCTTGTATGCCTCGAGTGATATCAAACTTTGGTGGTTTAACTGGTTTTATAGTATTAAGTTGTTGATACAGTAATAATTTGCCTTTTTTTCGTAGAGCTGCAATAGCTTCTCTTCTCTCTATTGATTTTATGTTTCATTGCAAAATTTTTCTAACAGCTTCTTCGTCTTTATGATTTCTCACTAAGTGTCTCGAAAAATGTCCAACCGTTTCATAACAAAATGTACACATCTCTTTGTAAGCCAAGTCGGGTTCAGAAAACCTAGTACAATTTTTTTCTTCTAAATTTCTCTCATTTTTTTCCTAAAATAAATTTGTTAGTTAATTATCAGTAATTAGGTTAATCCATTTTTTTTATTTTCATTTCATTTATTTTGAACCTTCAAAAAAGTATTTTATGTTGCTAAAACTATTCAGACAATGAATTTCAAACTGAAAAAAATAGTACTTGGAAAATTTAAAACGTATAATATTTTACGCCAGTTAGAACACTGAAAATAAATACACTAAGATAGAGCGGTGGTGAGTTTAAGCTAAAATATTTCTGCTGATAAGTATTTGGCAAATTCAGACAGTCGGGAAAAGTGATTGAAATTTTTTGTCGTGAATTTGCCGCTGTGATCAATGGTTCAAAAATATCAATTTCCACATAACCACGGTAGATTAAAAGTAATATCGAATATGCATGTTCCTTCTTTTTAGGTTGTTTTCAAAAACTCCTCAAATGATTTTGACTAAATTTCTTAATCGCGGTGTCTACTTATTCCAAAATTGTAGTACAGAAACAAAAAGCCATAAATTACAGATTAGTTTTACCTTGGAATTGCTGAAGTAGGAATGCTCGGCAGCAAAGCTTTCGTCAACAAATGTTCTACAAATCGATGTCTCAGACAGTGAGGATCGTGAACATGTTCCAATATCTAAAAATGTTCAGTTTTTAAAACATGGATGCTATACTTGCTCCATTATTATGACGTCTCGAGCTTGGCATGCGACATGAAGCTTCTAATCATAAGATTCAGGGGATTAAGAGTCCATCACCCGGTCCAATTTCGAACGAGTAAAGCGATTCAGAAGAATCGGTATATCTCTGAAGTTATTTAAATTACTAACTTGAAATAAAAACTGGTGGAAAGAAGAATCATAATTGCATACTTCCGGTCAAACAGAATTGCAAAAAAGAATTCATAATCCTACAGATGGAAACACTTCATTAGCCGGTTTTTGGGGTTTATTGGGGATTTGAAGAATTCACGTATCTTCATATGCATAAATCATAACTATGTAAAAAATGTGTCTATTTAGCAGATTTTTCAACATCTTATTATTTTCTTTGAAAACTTGACTCAATATTCAACAATATTGAGGCACATACAAAAAACAAAACTGAAAAACAGAATCAAAATTTTGCAAATACGAAGCATGCAATTAAGTTTCTTCTTTTCACCACTTTTCATTTCAAGCTAATAATTTAAATAACGTCAGAGATATGGCGATTCTTCTGAACCGCTTTACTCGTTCGAAATTGGACCGTGCAATGGACTCATAACGGAAATTTTTTCTTACACTATTGATCTTATTAATTTAGCTCAAAAACGACAGCATGCAGCCCGCGAGTCTCTCAGTCTATGCTCGTTGAAATATATCAATCGCAATTACAATCATAGAAATTTATTAATTTCAACCTCCAGCAATCCATAGAGATAAATGGTCACTGCAACTATTTTACCTTATCTGACATACACTTTAAAAATTGAGCATAAGATTATAAATTTTGTTGAGCAAGTCCTGCGTAATTATCATTATCGTAATCATTAATCGTTAACATAATCAGCCACGGCATGGACTTTCTATTCTTGAAAGTCCATGTCACTATGGCTTTATAAGTATACATGTATTTCCTATGTTGAGACGAAAAAAACCATACTGTATGTGCAGATAATTTTATCTTAGCAAATCTGAAATAATTAAAGCTAAAGCAACAGAATTATCAGGTTCAAAAATGTAACATAATATTAATGCAGACAAACGTATTTGTGATAACAGTTGTCGAAATATGTAGAATGCATATTTTGTACGTAACTAAAATAACGAGTACGCATTAACCTAATTATGAGTTTACTACATTCTACAATTGCATGCCATTTCTTTTTAATTTGGTTAACTTGGCAATTTATTGCTTATCGTATATTGATATGTCATATGTAAGTCGCTTCCCATCCCATGTATGAAATAGTTATCATTTCAAGTTTTAATTCTTTACATTTGAAACCTACTTTAACGTCATGAGCCAATATGTTTAAAAATGGTGTCTCAACAATCACGTCTTACGTGAACAATTTTTTTTATCTACAATACTAAAGGAAATACGTATGTTAATATCTCTCCGTTTAACAGCAAGGTTAACGAAAGTTAGGCATCAGCAAAACAAGATGATAATAAAAAATCTGCCTTTCCATTAGACACCATTGAGTTAGTAACACGGTAACACCATAACTGTATTTTTTAGATTAAGCATAAAAATGCTTTTATACACAATAACAGTAACATATTGTAATATCGGCATTCTGTGTTTATAGCGCGATTATTTGAAAGTATAGTATGAGCGAAAGATTTACCATCACCATTGATCATTACATTACAAACACAAACACTATTTTCGAAAAATTTATAAGTACAGAATGTTTTATGTCGCCAGGAAAGACACATTTTTCTTATGAAAACTGCACTTTTGCAAGTGCAGGCTTCATACTCACGTTCGACAGCCAAAAAGTAGGACAAGTAAGAACTTTTCTAAGTTCTTATAGCTTAAATGTATTCTTACATCAATTTATATATCCTAAATTATTATATTTATTTTTTTTTAATCCCCTACCAAGTGTACCAGTTAAGAGCTCAGTTTATTTGTTATGTGAAGTAAAATTATTCTTAGTAAGGTATAATTTGACTTGAAGGAAAAAATTTTGAAGAAAACTTTGTTATGCACAATAACTTTGAAATTTGAAAAAAATCAATACATTTTCAATAAAACAAAATTTATTCTGTATTATTATTCAAAAATATTTCCAATATCTTTGTTTTATACTTTTAAGCACTGCAACAAAACAGTGAACTTAAGATTATCTCAAGTTAAATGGTGTAATTTAAAAATTACATACAAACAAACTGAACTCTTGGATGGGGTATGGCTTTTTTTTTATTAAAATTTTTATTAATACAATAAATGGAATTATGAATTATATTACAATGGTAATAATACAGTATATTAGGAACTTGTAATAACACAATAAAATATATGCTGGCAATTAGACTTTACTAAAAAAAAGTAATTTAGTAACTAATTTTGGCTTCTTCTTTTACTTTTTGAAATTTCTTATTCTGTGTTAAACAAAAGTAATCCAGCATGGTTCTTTTGTTTTTTTCTAATTCTTTTTGTTGACTTCTAATTTCCTGCAATGTGGTTGTCACTTCATCTACCTTTTTGCAGGCTGCTTGCAACATTGTTTGGCCCACCAGGGCACCTTTCATGTCCTTATTCTTAAGCGCATTCTTTATTCTCTCATTCGCTTCATCCACTAAACTTTTATATGCTTTTATGTCCTGATTTATCTCACTTTCTTTAACTTCTAAAGATTTTTCTTTTAAAATGGTTTCCTTAGTTTGGCGGGACTTCTGTTCAAATTTTCTTTTTTCTTCTTCACGTGCTTCTTTTTCTCTCTGTTCAAGTTCTCTTCTCTCCTCTTTCTTCTTCTTTTCTTTCTCAGCTTTAATTTTTTGTTCTTCTAGCCTTGCCAAGTAGGATTTGTGGGCCATTAAGCCGTTTCTTATAAAATCAAGTGTAATTGGTACTTTGTGACAACAGTTATTGTACAGTTTCAAAGTATCTTTGGCAGTTTGTAAAGCACTGATTGAGACTTCAGACAAGTTTACCCTTGTGTCTGTTAAGAAGCTTGATGTTTGGGAAAACCGACGCTCTACATCAGCATTGCCATGTGGTAATATAAGGATTACTTTAACAATTTTTTTCAATTCAGGATACTTATCTTGGTCTGGAAAATATTTTACTATAATAATGATCGATTCTCTGATGGATCACTTTATCATCAATTTCAATTTGGTACCACTCCTTGATAATTTCTTCAAATTGAAGTGTCTTCCACTCATCCACTACAGCGTCACAATTAACGGGAGGGATGTGCTTAATGATAGAAGCAAGTTTTTTAATTGATTGAACAGTCCAACTTTTTGTTAGATTTTCTGGTTTTAGGCATCTAGATTCTTTAATTACAATGTTGTCAAATGGCAACTTCTCTGCCAGAGTGTTGGAAAGTTTGAGCAAGAATTTTCTCATCAGTACGAGCATTTCACTTTGTTTTTCAGGTTTCAAACTTTTGAGGAATTTCCTTGTTTCTACACCAATTTCAATGTCACGGTCGTTCAACTCTAATTCAGCAGATGGAAACTGCATTTTCTTAAGTCAGCAATACTTTTCCCTTCATAGCTTCAACCTTGAGGAATCTGCTATAAACACTTCTGACTATTTTGTCCATATAGTCGTAAAGCAGATGGATGAGAGGTTCCTCTCGCTGAAAAATTCAAGGAACGGTAGCAAAATATTTGAAACCGATAGTAGGAAATTCAGTTTAATCATAGTTTGGTTTGACTCTTTAACGTACTTTATGATCCTTTGATATCTACAATTCTGTAGCAATTGAGAATCTCGCTTGGAGAGTTCTTTTATGAAATACTCACTTATTACAGCCCACTGAGCTGCAACTCGTTCCAGTGCAGGGACCAGTGTGAGCCACCTACAGTCTACATGTTTTAGAAATTTCAATACTTTCAAGTTGTGTTCTTCTTGTAAAGTAGTCAACTCTCCTACTCTAACTGGTGAGAGTTTAAAAAAATTGTGTAAGTCAATCACAAAATCAGCAATATCTGAACCAAATTCTTTCAATGCTTTTCCAAAAGCACCATGCACTACATGCAAATTACATGTTCCAATATTCAACAATGCTGGCAGATCTTGATTTTTTTTGTGTTCTGACATTTTAGAAAAAACAGTTTTGTTTACATTTGGTCCATCACTTCCAAGAGTTATAAAATCTTTCAGGGGTAGTCCACTGTTATCAATTGACTTCATAAGTTTATCTGCAATATCCTGTCCTTTAGCTTGGTGAAGTAAATAAGTTGCCAGATGATGGAAACAACCTTATCATGCTGATTGGACCAATATCTTATACAGATATCCAGTTGCTTTTTTATTTGTTTATTTGTAAGTTCGTCAAATGATAAAGTATAACAAGACTTTGAAGTTTTCACATCATTTAACAAACATTCGTGGAAATGAGGCCAATTGCTTCACTTATGAGGTAGGATAACTTTGAAGGGCCCATAGAAAACTGCATTGCAATATTACTGTCAGGAAACATTGACTGAAAAATCATATTCAAATCTTTTGAAGAGTTGAATGGCAAGTTATCATTCACAACTTTTAAAGCCCAAGTAATTTCCGCTTTAACAGTTTGATTTTTGTTGTCCAGCATGCTATCTGCTCAGTACGATTAAGTAGAAGGGATAGTTGAGAAGTCTTGCTTTTAATATTAGATGAATTGGGAGGAGTTACAAAAGTAGGCTGCTTTCCTGTAGCAACGTCTTTGATTAATGTAATGTAATTTTGCTTGCTGAATGATTAAGTAATTGTCCCAGACCGCGGTTGTCGCATTTCACAATTTTTGCAAAATAAACAACAGGCCTCAACTTTGATTTTGTTCACACCATGTTTTTAAAAATGTCCATTCAGGTCCTTTTTTCCAACCACTCACTTTTAAATGAAGTTTTTGTTGGAGGCATTTTCCTAACTGTTTGAATCTTCATAAGTAATTTATTGGAACACCTGAAAAATAAGACAATATTAGTAAATTACAATAAAGGTTGTCCACAGGCTCATTCTAGCCTGGCAAGTAGGCCAAGGATTCTTACAAAGGACGTAAATTACATTTGTTTATTAATATTTTATTAATTATTTGTTTTTATTTATTACCTTGTGTGAAAATCCTTACTTACCAAACTAAAATGAGCGTATGGATAGCCCCATAAACCAAACTGGCTGATTGCAACAGCATGCAATGTGCTGGACGCTGGGGTCTGCACATCCCTACGTCAAACAAAAATTGGAATACCTCAAAAAGCAAACTATATTCTAAGGTTATAGAAACAATTTTGTTACAATACAAACAAAGCTTTACTTACCTCTTTTAGAGAAAATCATCTTCAATATTTTGTTACGTGAGTGTTTTTAACACTAACACATTTTATTCATTTGGTCAAAAAGTAGGACAAAGTAGGAAGTTTTCATCAAAAGTAGGACTTTTCCTACTTTCCTACTAAAAAGTAGGGAAAGTAGGAGTAGTATGAAGTTTGCAAGTGTTACAAAAAAGTTTACCTTTTTCAAATACTAATTGTAATAATCGTTTAGCTCGACTCATCTTGCTCTGAGGAAAGTCAACATTCACTGAAAATTAATTCATGGTACGATACAGTGTTGTTCCTAGGAAAAATTTTATAGTAACAAAATTGACGCAAAAACGTAATAGAATGCTAAAAAAGGTAATAGATTGTTCTTTTTCTTTGTCACAGATTTTTAACTACACATCCCCCTACACCCTAAATAAAAGTGGATAAATTCTGAGGGGCATAATAACTAAAAATTTACAAAAAAACTTATATTCAAAATACTTTTAAACACAAACTAAACATAAGATGCTGTTTCAATATCACTAAAGTCTGTACGACATAAGAGTGCAGATATCTACTTAACCGACCATCGAATGTAATCTGGCAACAAAATAATTAGAACCATACAATATCTAAATGGTAACTTACAGTTTTTATACCTACATTGAATGACACTTATTTCTTTGTTTGTTGAATTAAAATGTTTGACGAATAAAAATGCACTCGATTTAAAATGATTGATGATAATAATTACATATAATAATTTTTGTTCCGAATTAAAATGTTTGTTGATAATTTTAATTAGGAGTAAAACTAAAAATTTAAGTAATATAGTATGAGATCTTTAGACATTTTTTACAATTTCTTATTTATGTACTTTTTGGTCTGTAACAGTGGTAGGCGAAACACCTGTTCGGTTAAGTCTTGAATGTTATCTATTATCTAAGGGTTAAGTAGATATCTGCACTCTTATATCATGGAGTCTTTAAACTACAGTTAACAAAACAATATGCAAAGCAGTAAAAAAAAATATAATATCAATAGACATCAGTCTATAAATAAAAAATTCACAAAATAGATAGGAGAAACACTCCACTTTTATTAAAAATAAAGCAGACACAACTAACTCAAATCTTTGGTTTATCAACAATGTTGAAAGTCATCACAACTACCTACAATTTTACACTCTACACACGTTCACCTATAAAGGCAACATTTTTTGTAGTTTTGGTTAAACTGTATCATCTGTTCAACATAGCACATTCAACAGAAAAATAAAATGTAAACAAAAAACAAATTTCATTGCACTGTTTTAAATAATAAAATAACGCTAGGAAAAATATTTTGATCAGGTAGGTTTAAGTAAAAATTATTTCCTAACTGAGAAATAATAATCAACCTTTAGAAACAGAGCTCTTCATTAGATTCTTTACGATCTTCTTTGTAGTTTATTTTTTGTTTTAATAAAGATAAACTAGGATTAAATTGATAACAATAATTATCTTTTAGCATATCCTTTGTTCTCAATAAAGAATCACATGAACTGATAGCAAGTCTATTCCGAATTTTAGTTTTAATCAGGCTTAGTTGAGAAAATATTCTTTCTGCACTAGCAGAAGAATGTGGTAAACAGTGTTGGGTAAGATCCATTTATTTAGGATCTAGATACAGATCCAAACACATTTTTAAAAACTGATCTAGATAAAGATCCAAGATCCGTACGTAAAAATGGATCTAGATAAAGATTAAAGATCCTTGAAATGGGATCTAGATCTTTATAAAGATCCGACATTCCTAAAATTGTTTCGAGATTTTCTAATTATTAATATTATCTTTAATTGCTAGTATTGCTACTGATGAGTAGTACTCCCATTCCATGATCATTTTTCATGTAATACAAATATTAGTCCGTAAGGTTAAATTATTAAGAAAAATAATATACAAATATAATTTTATAGGTTTTTATTGAAAACTGACATTAATTATTTAACGCACTACAAATTACAAAATTAGTATTAGGTACACATTTACACTTGCAAGTTGCAATGTTAATTGTTAATTTAACTTAACACATAGTTGTTATACAATTATAAGGATAAGGACATTTATCTAAATTATTATAAGTATACATTACATAATTACATTTTATTATCTAATTTTATTTTATTTTGTTTTAAAATTAATAGCATCTCAATATATCATCACCTAATCTATTCCTACGAGGAGTTAAAATTAGTCCACCCATACTAAATATCCTTTCAACGGGGCAGATGAAGGAAGTATAGAATTATATTTTAAAAGATTTCTTTTATAGCAGGGTACATATTTAATTGCTCATAGTTAGTGCTTGTGTCTTTAAAATAATTTGTGCATTCTGAATCAAATGTTGTTTGCGATTGAGTATTTATTTTTAAAAATCAAAGAATTCGTCCGTGGCAGAGGATTTTTTCAGTAAGTGAACTGAATTTCTGATTCTGAATTATTAAGATTTTCTTGAAATCCGGAATTGTTAAGTTCACACAATAATTGCGTTTGACAGAATGCTGTTTCATTTTTAAAGGGGCAATTTTAACCACCATAATTTAAATTTTGGGTTAGAAATTGTGGATAACAGGTATGGTCGACTACTAGAATTTTTAATATCCATTATATTAGAGAAACGTCTTGTAAAGCCGTTCAATAAACATTCTCTTAATTTAGAACAAAATGTCAGTTTTGTCATTGCTTCTAAGCTAGCTTTAATTTTGAAAAGTGTTGGCAAAATAGTACCTAACTGACAAGTTTTTTCATCTTGTAAAATATCTATTGCAACGGCTATAGATTTTGTAACAGAAATATATTCGTTTAAAAACACAAAAGCTGACCGTTGGAACACGTCTAATTTTAATAACTTACAAACATCACTTTTTTGCCAAAATATTAATTAGTTTAACACATGCGTCATACATGGAATTCCAACGAGTAGGACAAGGAACTTTCAATTTGACACCGCAAACATTTTCTAACTGATCCGACGCCTTAGTTGACCTACTCACTAAATTCCATAAAGAATAAGCTTTCCCAAAAACAGTATCGTACATTTTTTTATACCTTATGTTTTCAAATGCTTTAGCTGCATCTATCGTAATTACAAGGCTGAGTGTATGCGAACAACACTTAAAATGCTCGGGCAAAAGCACGTAAGTACTGTCAGTATCAAAAGCAGGTAATGATTCAACATCTACATCATTTTGATTTTGCAACTCTGTTAATTCGCTATCGCTGCTCTTATTACATATAGAAGCAGTAAATACGTTAAAAGCTTTATTAAAGTTGCTTGCGTTATCTGTTACCGTTCCTGAAATTTTACCGAGATTTAATTTGTATTCGTTATGAATTTCACTTATTAATTCCGCAATTCTGTCAATGTGTGCAAATTTAAATCGCCTACAGCTTAATGCAAAAGATTTACTGGAAGCTATTACTATCGATAAAGTGTGCTGTCATACCAAGATAACTTTTGTTATTGGTGCTCCAAACATCTGCAGTTGTACAGACGTATTTGGTTTTATTTAATTCTTCTATTACAGCACCAATAACTGCTGATTTCTCTTCTTCTAATTTACTCTTGAGCGTTTTCGGTCACAAGGTTTTTGCCAGAAAGTCCTACTAACCTAATAAATGCGGGTTTTTCGACTGCACAAATAGGCCTCATCTCTTCAATTATGTAATCTAAGACGAGTTTGTTAACCGAGTTCTTTGTGGTAGAACTGGTAGATCGTTGAAAAATGTTAGTCTTGTTGAAATTCTTCATTGATAAAATTTCGGTTTTACTTTTTTTTGTTGTCTTTTCTGCATCGAATTTGCTAAATGTTACTGGATGCTTTCTCTAGAAAAAAAGGAGAAAGTGTATGTTAATTTATAAAATTCAGATTGAAGTCACTTCAAGTTTCAGTCAAAATTTAGATAACACCAATTTTGAAAGCGACTGAATCCCATCTTTTATGAATACAGGTATCATAAACATTTAAAAAGTTTTTGATGCATTAGGGACTTTAAGAAATAAATCTCAACCTTTTGTAAACGTTCTTTTACACACGAGAAACTAAGTATTTTGCAACAAAAAATACTTTACGTAATTCATCAGATGATGTATTTCGTATGAATCCAATAAATGATACTAAAATTCTGCCAAAAACTATATTAATACATACCTTCATATGCCGAATAAAATTTCCTGTTGAAGTCACATGACCTATTTGTGCGGGACAATTTAGACACTGGGTCACTATCTTGTTGTCACATTTTGATAAAATTTTATAAAATTTACCGCTTAAGATTGGCGGAACTTCCATTAATTCAGCTTCGTCACTCATTGTTGATCTAACTAACAATTAACAAATGTCTTTACTTAAAGTCGTATTCTTAAGAACTGAAGACAAGATTGTTGTTTTCTATACCTCCTTTTGTTCGATTAAATTAGCAACAGAATTCCAGTTCCACTTAACTTAAGTACCTACTTTAATGGATGGATGACCCCATTGTCATTACTCATTAAGTCATTAGATTAGCACTTAGCTGTCATTACCTGCCTTTGTAGCTTTGGGAAACAAAAACAACCGACGGAAATATTAACAAAGGAAATGAATAGTTCTATTATTGGTTATTTCGAATTTAACATGCCTCAGGCAGTAGGTAATTGTAAATGTGTATGTATCTCTGTGGGGTACGGATGTAACGGTCGTAACGGAGCATAATGTATTTTTAAATATAAAGCTCTGTTGCCTCAAGCCAGTTAAAAATTTCACAAAATACCCTTAAAATACATTTTAAAATATTCTAATGGATCTTTGGATTCAAGTACTAAAGATCTGTTAAATGTGATCTAGATCCAGATACTAGATCCTAGCAGAGCAAAGTATCTAGATCCAGATCATAGATCCGTTAGTGGATCTAGATCCTGGATCTGATCACTTTATCTAGATCTACCAACACTGGTGGTAAACTCATCAATCCTTTAATAAATATTGTTAAATTGGGAACATTATTCTCTAATTCTGAATTTAATTTAAAAATTAATTCAAAATTAAACAGGTTTGTTTACCATCTTTTCAATCTGTTTACAATTCTGAACAATTTAAACTCATTTTCAACTTTTTCAAAATTTTCAGTTAGCATTGGAAATCTATTTAAAAAGTGGAATAAGAGAATTCAATTTCTAAAAAATATTTATTGTTTAAAATTGTAAGTTTCTTAATTTGATCATCAAAATTAACCTTAATTTTATTTGATTCAGTAATTCAATATAGAAACTTAGACAGCATTTCCAAATCTTCAAGTAATTTTGAGGGCACATTATTATTAATAATATACATTTCACCTTTGGTCCTAGATACATTTTTCTAGTGGTTTATAAAATTTTTAATTGAATTCTTGCAACATTATCTACTTTTCCATTAAAATGAAATTTTTAAAATTGTTTTAAAGACGTTGATATGTTTTCAAAGACTATGAATCCTCAAAGAAATTCCTTGAAATTCAAATTTAGTTTATTAACTAATTCCAAAATATAAGCTAAAAGGAAAATATAACTTTATTATAGGGTCCTTGAATTTTAAAATGTTATCTGGATTGTCCTCTTTACAATTACCAAAAGATTCACTAGTAAAAGTTAATTAATGCATTATTGCTCAATGACCCTATTTAATTGCAAATAAATTCTGACATAATTTCAAAATTTTATGTGGTTTTATATTTTATATTCTTAAGTGTTAATCTAACTAGCTATTTTTAAAATAGTTGTAAATATCTTTGTTAATTTTCTATATAATTTGGCAATTTCATGCAAGCCTGATGAACAAACAAATGAATAACAAATGCAAAATATAAAATATTTGGTACTATTTGAGTGAATCTTGTAAGCCCATTTTATCCCCAACATTTGTGTTATCAGCTGAACCTATTAGCTTCTTCAAATTAATACCATTAACCATAAAAATTCAAAATACTGTCAAAGATACCCTAAGCTTTGTCTTTAACTTCTAAAAAGTCCAAGAAATCTTTCGTCTATTTTCATTTTAAAATATCTTACTACCATTACTAAACTTGTTTACTAATATCAGTGGTTTCATCCACTATTGAGAAAAGTTTGTTTAGGTCCTCCTTTAGGTTGCCATCTGTCCTCGAGATATTACCGTTTTACATAAGAATGTGCCTTTTTTCTGCCCATATCAAGTTTTCTTGCAATCTTCGAATCTGGACATGCTGCCTTTAAAAATTTGAAAGATGCTCTAGAAAAAGGAATGGCAAATTATGTTCTGCAATTAACATTAACATCAAATCTTGTTCGTTTGACATTCAGATTTTAGTGCTTTCTGAGTTTCCCATTTTATTTATTTTTGGAGTTGCATTAAATTTTTATCATTTTAAATATTTTAATGTTTTTTGTATGTTTTTATGTGAGTGATTTCCATTTACTAATATTCTGCAAGCGTTACAAAAAATTCTTGGTGTTCAGTAGTTAAACCACGAACCAAATTTTCTGGTGTATACTTTGTATACTTTTGTTTATAGCTTTTTTTTCATTCATCAGAATTTTTTTTTCCTCATCCCCATTCATAATCCGATATGGATACATCAGTTACATCACTTGTGTTGCTATTTTCCTCAAAGCATTCAATTGTTCTTCATGGTCAATTTGAGATGGAACGTTAGAAATCATATTCTAATTCACCCAAATTCACGTTTTCTTCGAATAAATAAACGATAAAATTAAATTGGTGGTTAAATATTATTAATAAAATTTAATCCATTTTTCTTGACGATGCAACTTTAATTTAATTACACCATTTTAATTTAATTACTACAAGTCTACAATCCACAAAACCATACTTTATAAGGGAAACTCATACTCATAACTCATACATAACCTGATTTCTGATGATTTGACTGTTTGTTTGTTTCGTGGCAGCTCGTCAGGTGAAATGTTGCTTACTAAGTTTACGACTTTTCCATTTTTTTTGTATAAAGTTCGACCTCAACCAAAATATTTGTAATGATTGTGTCTGTGTGTTTTTAAATTCTGCATCACCTATTTCTAAAGTCCGAGGACTTTTTGTTTGGCTTTTTTATGGGTGAAAAAAAAATAATTGCTATCAAAACGTAATAGAGTAATAGATTTGGTTAAAAAGTAATGATTTATTACGAAAGTAATACAGGAACAACACTGGTACGATAATATTTTCAGACCTGTTGATTTGACAACATGGCACGGTCCGGCAAGGTATGGAGAATCACTAACTTTAATACAAATTGGTCTGGTGACACGGTTCAACATAGCGGGTCTGGCAACAAAATCTGTCCTTAGAGTTATAATTGCCATTACCTATACACAAATGTGAATATAAATTTAAATATTTAAATATATGGGTCTGTGGTATTTTGCATATGACGGATACCCTTATATACAGGGTGAGTCAGTTTTTTGTAGACAAACTTTAACAGGAGGTAGAACATATGTCGTAGAAGGCTTCGTTTCCGAGATACAGGGTGTTGAATATAATTTTTTTTTCTCAAATTTTCATTATAACTTATAAACGAATGCTTAGATTTTTTCATGTTGGGGGGGATTATGTCTATTAATTAAGGGGCATAAAGCAAGCGATAGAATTTTCACAAACTTGCACAGTGGTGGAGTGGAGGGTGCTCAACCCTTTCATAAACAGAACTTCTACGCCAATGACTATTTTTTAAAAAAACTGTTATTTTCATTATCTACATACAGTTTAACAAAAATAATGTACCTTCTTCTGTTTCGAAATTCCTGTGCGTTTCCGAGTTATTTTGATTTTTAGTGTTTGATGTGGTACTAAGTTAAGTAAGGCTTTACGTGAATAATTGAATATAAAGTTTTTAATAAAAAGATATAATAAAACATTTAGAGCCTTTTAACCCGATCGTTTCTTTAAAATTTCAAATACATTTTCATTTATAAATAGGTAGGTTATCGGTTTTTTTAGTATCCATTGTTATTATCCTCGTATAAAAAGAAATGCATAATTATTATTGTTATGCGGTCAATACTTTCTGTATAATTATGTATGTATCAATTTCGCCATAAACATGTATGTAGTTTTTAAGTGAGATTCTAATAAGTTATAGACCGCTGCTCACTTGCTCTCATTAAAGAGCCGCCACTGTATCAAGCCATACTCAAATACAAGACTTTTGTAAATTGAAATCTGTTTAGTACACTAATTTTAACAATCCTTATTTATTATTGTAACAATACTTAATTAATAATTGTGAAATTAATAAGAATTCTTAGCAATAACGATTTATAAATAAATAACAGTAACACTAGTATAATAAAATTAGACACTTTGTTCAAAATGTAAACCGTTCTTTTCAATACACATTTCACAGCGACGTACAATAGAACGTCTTAAGTTAATTAAATGATGCACCCTTATTTCATTGCAAGCATCTCTGATGCGATTGGTGAAAACCGCCATGAATCTCGTTGACGCTTAAAATACGCATAAAATGTACTCACAATGTCTTCTTGATTTCTGCCGCTGACACCCTCATGCCAAAGAACAGCAAACGGGCTTGCCTTAGATTTTTTTTCCAAGCGGCACAAAACTTTCGTTGTAGACGGTAAGGCGCTTGATAAAAATTGCTTTTTTAAAAGTATCAACTCGCGGCAACATTATAATTTTTTCTAAATCGGCAGAAAAACAGTGACTTGTTTCATTTGTTTCGACTATGTTTCCATAAAGTTCACGACTTTCTTTAGCTAACTCGATATGATTTTTCCAATTGTCGCATGTTTCAGTCACCCAGCATATTTTCTTTGGTATGACCGTGAAGATTAAATTGTTCACGTCTCGCACTCTTCATTCCCAAGTTTCGCAAAAGATATATTTTTTGCTTTTACCCGAACTCTGTAAACGTTATATGATATTTTAATGGTTGGATTCTTTTAAGTATCGAACATTTGGAGCATCCTCCCTTCGATAATGCGATATTACCGGTTGAAAGGATTCTATGTGGTCATCAATCTCATCTTTAGATATGTAATTAAAAGACGCTTTTTTCCTCTTTTGTCCTCCACTGGAGTGATAGATCCTTTCGGTGTTATTGATAGCACCTCATAAACAAATCTATCGTTAGTAGGCTTGTATCCCAAAATACTTATAAAAAAAATCTTTTGCTCACATGCGTAATTTCTCCCGTATTGGTTTTTAGTGTGTATGTAAAAGTAAACTTTTTAGAGCCACCATCATTACCATTTTCTTTTAAACGTCTTTTAACATCCAATCTTTCACACGTGTTTAGTACAAATTTGGATATAAGTCAAATACCAGAACTCACTGTTTATATATTTTCTTCGTTCTTCAGAAAATTGTGACCTACATTAAAATTTGCATGGTGGGAGAACAAGATGTTTATTTCTAGTTGATTCTAGTTTTGTTTTTTTCTTTCTGAGGGTTTCTTTTGCAATTTTCTTTTTTGTATATTTTAATTTTGTGTATTGACTTCATTATTTTGAATTACCAAATTTTGAGTTTATTTTGCTAAAATAAGTAAATTAAAAAATAGTATTGCAAAAAGCATTCTAATGTTTTTTAGTTACCCTAAAGCTTTCGTGTTGTAAAACTGGTGGAACGTTAGTAAGTTTCTCAGATGTCTGTGTAACTATGACAGCGTCCATATCATCATACATCGACGTCTCGATGTGGGCATCATTATCCTTTTATAAGAATTGTATTCTACAAGTCTGTAAACAACTCAAAAAATAATTGACAAAGAAAACACAATTTCCTTTTGATAATTGACTTTCTAAATTAAATTCAGTTTTACTTTTATATTAACACCTAAAAATTTCAGCATTTTTTAAAGTTCATGATACTTTTGGATCCATCTTGGTTAAACCACCATCTTTGTGATTAAACCCAAAAATTTTTCCGGATAACGAAAAGATCAGCTAATCTATCATTTGTTATCTGGTAAAAATACTGTTTATTTTGGTAAACAATTATTTCTCCAACGATATAATTATTTGAATTTTCTATTGATAAAGCAATTAATTGTTCTTTGCAATATTAATTTTTACGATCCGCCATTTTTTAAACACAGTAGTTCTAACAACTAACCACCCGCAACTGACCGTTAAAAATTAAGTAAATATCTGGCACGATGCTTAGACAGAACGCCGCTCCAAAACCCTCTTAGGATAAACACGGCAAGTGACATTTAAATACGGCGTTTTACCAAAGTATTTTTAATGATGCATTTATTCTAAGTATATCAGGCCTGTTATTTAGATACGGCATAAATCTCCTGTTTTACCCCATTCAGTCACGAATTTTAATGTTTTAAGTGAAAATTATGAAATTTGGTGAACATATATATTACTTTTTAAAATTTTGGCCGGGGTGAAAAATTTGTATTATGTATTTGTTTAAAAATGACGTGTGCTACATTAGTACCAACTCAATGGATACAAGTTTTTCTTAGGTAAAAGATATATGTAAATCAAGAACGTTTATTTCGTATATACCATTAAAACAGTTCTGTTTCTTTTGAATACACAAGTGTACCAATTTTGAACAAAATATGTGAGTTTTTACTTTACAATTCGGATATTTGCATCTTGTTTGCGAATGTGTTGGTTTGTCATCAAATTCAGGGAGATGTTCAACACGATCAAGTCGTACTTCCTTTGGTGGTGCTGTTTTTCCTCCCCTTAGTTAGCAGAACAGGATGTGAACTGATTGGAGTGCTTAGTGGTGAAGACCTCCATGATGGAGTAAGAAAGGTTTGCTATTGGCTGGTCTTGTTTTTGATTTGCTTGCCCTTGATCAAGGTTTCCGTTATATGCGAAAGTGAAATAAATCCAATATTTCCCTCTTAAGTTTTAGTTTCAGCACGATATTTCAGCAAGGCATTGGTGGCTAAATCATTGGTAAACATGCGTAACGTCCATTTTTGGACCTAATAAATGTGCGATATATCGTCACTAGAAAGTCAAGTTTGTCTACCCCTCCCATATGGCTGTTGTATGCTCGAATGCATTCTGGACGTAGGATATCAATAAATTGTTTATTTTTTTTATCCCATCTTTGACAAATATCTTGCGAGCCAACTGTCTGAAAATTGGACCCCATATTGACAATTTTGTTGTCATACCAGCGAGTCATTAACACTTACCCATCACCGCTGATGTTTCGATTATGGAGCCACTGTAGTAATTGATAATTGGAGAAATAGTTATCAAAATAAAACTGATAATTGGGTTGTTCTATTCTTTTAATCAGTTTTACTATCACTGCTGCACTCTGTCCGAATACATTTTTGTGAAGTGGATCTAATTCAGTTGTTGAGCCCTGGTATAAAATAAGATCGTATAAAATACCACTTGACCCGTATAGCGCCCATAATTTTATACCCCAAGAACACCTTGCCTTTTATTGTTTGACATTGAATGGAATAATTTGTTCATCTACACAGGGTTTGTTTCCAATTGTAGTTCCAACACCTCTTCCGAATGCAATCATACAGAGGCCGAACTTTCCAAAACCTGTCTTTATCATTTGCTGCCTGACGTATATCCACAAAGTGGACGAAGTATAAATTGGCTTTACAATACCACCCTTTACAATATCTCGGAAACGGAAGATGTTAACACGATCAAATTTTATGGTTGATTAATCTTAGGATAATTAACAATAAAAATATCCAACTGGTCCAATTTAAAAACCACCCTTTAAATATCTAGAAAACGGCACATACTACACGATCAAATTTTCGTATTAGGTTGATAATAATTAGAATAATTAAGCAATAAAAATATCCAGGTGCACTGCCGTCAAGTGGTTAAAAACCACCCTTTACAATATCTAGACAACGGCACATACTATCACGATCAAATTTTCGTATTAGGTTGATAATAATATTAGAATAATTAAGCAATAAAAATATTCAGGTGCACTGCCGTCGAAGTGGTTGAAAAAACCACCCTTTACAATATCTAGAAAACGGCACATACTATCACGATCAAATTTTCGTATTAGGTTGATAATAATATTAGAATAATTAAGCAATAAAAATATCCAGGTGCAGTGCCGTCCAAGGGGTTTAAAAAAACACCCTTTACAATATCTAGAAAACGGCACATACTATCACGATCAAATTTTCGTATTAGGTTGATAATAATATTAGAATAATTAACAATAAAATATCCAGGTGCACTGCCGTCCAAGGGGTTGAAAAACCACCTTTACAATATCTTGAAAACGGCATACTATCACGATCAAATTTTCGTATTGGATAATAATATTAGAATAATTAAGCAATAAAATATCCAGGTGCCTGCCGTCAAGGGTTGAAAAACCACCCTTTACAATATCTGAAAAAAACACCACAATCAAATTTTCATAGTGGTATAGTCTGGTGAAGAAAAATTTTAGAAAAGATTTTAAAATATTTTCGTTATTTAGATAAAACATAATTTTATTATTAATAACTTTTCATTTGGTATTTTGATAACATTTTATTTGGACACTAGCAAAAAATTTTTATTTTACTTGTTGAAATTGGATTCATACTGAAATTTAACATTACCTTAAGAAATACAATATTATCATATTATATTGCCTAACTAAGCAGAGATGCTGAATATTATATGTTAAAAAAAATAACAAAAATATTGTTTAAAATGCATTGCATTTACTTTTTTAAATATTTCTTTTAGTTCTTTCTTGGTACTTATTCGGTAGAATTAGCAATTCACTTAAAAATATTCCAAGGTTATTGGTCTAATGTCATTTTACATATTTAAAAAGTGCCAAACATAATTTTTATTTGATCGAATATTTTATAATATTATAATCACAATTTAAAAAAATAGTACTTATCGTTATAATGGGTTTTGAAAAAATGCCTATTAGAAAATTTCGTTATTAAATTTTGGTCTTTTTACCACAATGCATGCCTGAATAAATTAATATTCGATGGTTTAAAACATTTCAATACTGTTAATAATATTTGTAAATTGTATTTGTATATAAAAACAAGCATAGGTACACCAAAGTTCAAAGGTTTTCGCAATTCTTGAAAAAATATCGAACATCTGTAACACATAATAAAAAATAAAAGAAAATTAAAATCTACGGTAATAGGTTGTTTTATATAATTTTATTTATGTTAAAAAAAAATAAAATCTACGGTAACCTGGTTGCAGATTTTATTTACTTTTTTTTATATATTACAAGGTGGTGCAGAGAAAATTTTTCAATATTGAATTACTGGGACACAATGGGTTGAAAATAATAAAACAATATTAAATGGGTTGTTTAATCAGTTTTTGAAATTTACCATATTTATTAAAATAATGTCTTTGAGATGACGTCCTTCTTCGGATACCAATTTATTCTCCTGAAAAAGGACGGCTCTTCCCAAATTTTTCAGGCTTCAATTTTGGAATAATTTTAATATAGGTGCATTTTGATTACATTTTTAAATATCCCCACAAAAAGTCACATATCGACAGGTCTGACCCAGTGAACATCACCAAATCTCGAAATCACATGTCCTAACATTTGTCGAAACCCATGGATGCTCCCTTTGTGAGCTGTGGCCCACCCTGAAACCAAATGTCTCTCATGTTCAACGCCCAAGTTCTGGACGAAAAGTTGTTTAACATTTCAAAACGAGCTGATGTAACAGTAACTGCAATTCCTTCTTCTTCAAAAAAATATGACAATCCCCTTTAAATGCACCATACTTTTTTAAACTTGTGGTCTTTGGTGTAATTCTTGTTTTCCCATGCCCAATAACAGTTTTGAAATTACATAATAAGATGAAAATGTGCTTCATCACTCATGAATACTGTAACATCAGGATCTTCCGTAAACATTTCATCTATTATACAAAACTCACTGCGCTGTACAAAATTTCATTAAGCTGCTGGACGACCATTATTTTGTAATGGAACTTGATCATCATGTAGATGCGGTGAAGCGAAGACGTGACATACCCAAGCTACAGCATGTTTTCGATCGTCTGACTACTAAATGCCGTTCTGACTCGGTACATTTTCGTACAATGAACAAAAACCAAATTGGTTCTTTTCATCACAGAAATTACTTCTAGCTAAATCGAATACGGTATTTCGATCAGGCACTGCACTGACGTCCAACTCTAAAATATTGACGGAAAAGACGTTCATTTGACTACAGAATCATTGTTTCTAAAAACTGCTCACAACGAACACACTGTTGTAATCAGAGCTCCATTAGCGACTGAAAAATGGCATTTGATAGTTCTGCAACATTCGTTAAAGTCAACTCATGAGTACTAGCTGTTAAACATTTTCTTCTTCAAAAAATATCAGATCTGTACTTTGCAAGGCGAGCAAGCTCGAAGCCTTTGAACTTTCGGTGTATATCCGTGTATCTAAAAGTACTTGAAAAATTGCCGCAAATAGTACTGTATGAAGTGCGTTTACATGAACTGAAATAGTTTAAAATAAAATTAACTGAGAATACGGAGAAATATTTAGTACTTCAACCGACCTTTCTTCCATTTCACCATTCACAACATAAAATTCATGTCTGAATTCATTATAGATTATTAAATAGTAGCAAAAATTAAACAAAATGTTACTATACAGGATATTGCTACTTATTAATAAACTAATAATAATATGTATACCAGGTGTACAACCAAGAAAGGAGACCGACTTAAAACTATTTGAGATTTAGCAGTGAAATAAAAATCTTAACTGTTAAAAGAAAATGCTAGCAATTATTTTTTTTCCTATCATTGCTTGCAGAGGGCATTTCAATGATTTCAAATCGAAATTCTATTTTTGGCAATTTACGTTAGTAATGTATTTGAAAATCATATACATTATAAACTCGTGATCAATATGTAATACTTTGTTTTAAATTTTAAGTTTGCTGTCAAAATAAAGGGATGAGGAACCATATAACGTGTTACTGAAAAATATATTGGAAAACAAGTTAATAAGGTATTTAAAAATAATAATACTCTTACAGAAATGATATACTCAAATGTAATACCAACAGGCCGGCCTTCTTAGTTGTACACTGGTACTTATACTAAATAATAATCTAAATTAATGGATAACTTTCTTCTCTCAAATATTTCTAACAAAGCCTATTTCTGATCTAGTATCTTCGAGTAAGCTATTCGGAAATTCTACCCGTGGGTCTGTGACGTTGGTTTAAACACTTAATATGAAGTAATCGTTTACATGATGTACATTTATATACCATATCCGCTTACACAATTTCTGTGACAGTATAAACATTTATCTCGCACATCGTTGATTCCAAGTAGCAGCGACTGTACAGTTCTTCTAAACTCGTTGATATTGGTTATATCTGTTAATTTTTCATTTTCTTTGAATTTTTAAAATAGCATTACAAACACCACAATTGAAACTATCTTCTTGACAGGAGTGTTGTACTTCTTTTATCACCACGAATTTATACTCGTTTGAATTATGTTCAAAATTTTTGAAACAATAATTTCCTCTATATAGCCTAGAATAATTGTCTCTATTAAGGGGATCCAAATATATAAATTTTTTTTGAATTGTATCGATTATGAGTAAGACATAATGTGCATTGTTTTCATTTATGGGGCAAACATATATAAAATTTTCTTTAAAAATTGAAATTGGCGTATCCCGACAGAATATATTTGTTCCCAATTCAACAGTTAGTATTTGATACTTCTCTTCCTTGTTTAAAAGTTGAAAGTATATATCAATTACGAAACTTGAAACCAATTCGTTAGCATTCAAAGTTCGGAAGTCTTCTATATATAACTCTTTGATAGGACTTTTAATGTTTTCATATCGTCCTATTATATAATTTCTTGTTTTTTTCGAATTTTTTTAATGTTGTATTTAAGTTTCCATCTATCAGGGATCGTTTTATAATACGATGGATCGGAACCAACCATTACAAAGGAACTCCAGTTCATTTAGTGGATCTCCATTTACACTCCAATGAGATACCGCTTAAATTATGTTCTGTCGAAATTTCATAAATATAAAATGAAAAAAAAAATCTTTTAATTTTGGCAATAGCATTTAACCAATAATTTACCCTTAAATTATTTCTTGATTCCAACGAAAGTGTAAATCACGAGGTAACCAAGTCTGTTTGAAACTTCTAAATAGTCCTTGAACTTGAAATAATATTCTGAGCTTTTCGTAGCTCATATTACAAACAAATGGTAAATCGATACATTCTGGGTTGTTATTACGAAAGTTAAATGGACATTTGATCTCTATAATTCCATCTTGACCGATTAAACCATCTGGAGATCCTCGGATAAATGGATACATTTTATGTATAATTAATCCAGATTTGCGACAATTTTCCTCCCGAATTTCGCAGTAAAGTTGTCTTGCTTTTTCTTCATTGTCTTGTCCATGACGTATTGCAGGTGTCAAAAGTGTGTTATCAATTTTAATTTGTTTCACTAAATTTAACTTATTATCAATTCTGCATTTGCAAATTTTCCCAAACCATGAAGCGGTAAGTCTTTTTTTCCTTTAATTTATCCAAATTTCGGATTTTCTTTGTAATACCGTGTCTTCTTCAATTTGTTTAAAGTTACAATCCATTAATTGATTTAATTTTGATGAACAAAGTTGGTATAGTCGGTTGTGGTCATTAGAAGATTCTTCACATGGTATTAATTTTAGGTTTGTTCTAGATTCTGGTGAAAATTCACGTTGATTCTTTATCTTTAAGTTACCCAAATATTTCGCGTTAAAATGGCTATAAGGTATCTTACGCTTCTTTTTCCATGACTCTTTGTATGATTTTTCACCAAACTGACCCTGTTGTGATGATCTTTCTAATTTGCGATGTGTTAGGCATGTCTTATCCACACCCAGACGCACTTTTTTGCACACCGACTCTACCTCTAATCTGTGCTGCCTTATAAATATCGAACATTTTTATTTCCTTCTATAGTTAAATATTTTAAATTACCGAAGTAATTTTCAATAATAGCGTTGCTTATCCTTTTCTTTACGGCTGTTGTAATTGCGTCCAGAGTGGAGCAAATGGCAGATATTTTTTTAGTATTATCTCTAGTAAGGGTGTATTGAAAAACCTGTTTAATTTTCCTTCAGAAATGGTACTGATGGATTCCTTTATCCTATTTAAAATATTATCATACCGCTTCTAAAACGGGCTTGAACCATACAAAGTGTCTGAGTCAGTTTTATCTAAACCATTTAATGCATTAAAATTTATACTTTTGTCTGTGGGGAATTTGGTTTTAGTAATCTTTGATAATTCGGCAATGGATTCTTCTACGGCTGTATTGTGATTTGGGCTCAACAAAAGAATATATATATGTTGGAACCAAACATCTAATTGCTGAAGTGAATCTATATTGATCGCTAACGCCAACAATTCTTTTAAATAAGTTGTTATACTCATATTCGCGCATAACTTGTCTAATGTCCTTACATATCATCTTACAAAAATGAGCACAACACAGGTGTAGTGTCAAAATGTTTTTTGTTTGTTTTTTATTTTCGCACAAGTTCATACAAACACTTAAGTATTCGGTTAAGGTTAAATTACAGAGAGCCCGAACTGCTGCATGAATAATTGTCAAACTGAAGTCCGACACTAACCCATCAAACAACGGTCACTTATTATTTTCTTCACAGAAATATCTAAAGTCATAAAATAGTTTATATATTGCCGCAACATTGTGGCAAGCCGACAACATACTCATTACGGGAAAAACTCTGTGGCTTTTGTTTACTACTACTGCGTAACAAAACTCTTTTCTTTTCTTTGCAGGATGTCTTACAACCGATCCGGTGGCATCAAAATGTATCAAAGTAGAGTGGTTCGCAGCATCAAAAATTTGTTTTAAAACGCTAACTTGTTCTAAACTAAAAAACGTGGCTCTAAATGGAAAAGAGATTTCTTTGAAAAAATGCTTATAGTCAGATTGTAGTTTAATAATATCCAAAATATCATTTTTTTCCCTATCAAATTGTGCCAGTTTTTCGGACCGTGCCTTACGTATGGTGGAGTCCGATTTAATACCTCTTAAGTTTTTCGTAATGATAGAAAATGCTTCTGAATTTTTCACAATAGTTTCTCTTTTATATATCATTGGTTTTTTCTTTAATAAATCTCTTTTTACTATGTTCCTGGTTACTCCCTTTAAATAGCCTGTTGACATCTTTCTGTGATAAAAGTCAATTGAATTACTAAACACCTCCACTTTTCTTGAGCTGGTACAGATTTTTATTTTAAACCGTTTACAGTTTTCATGCGCACATTTAGCAAAGGGTACTATTTGTGGGGTCCTTTTCAAGTACTTTTTGTAAAGAAAAACCAATTGGCAGATGTTATTAACCGTATTGGAAATATATTTCCTAAACACATCTGGATATAAATTTTTGAGGCATAAGTTACCATAAACACTGGTCCACACAGCTTCGTCGATAACGAAACTTCCTTCTAAGATACGACAACTATTGAATCCGCACAAAATGGGATGATCTTGATTTTTGCAGTATTGGTTCAGTAGGATTAGACCTATAGATATTGATAACATGAATTAGTAATAATTATAATACTTAATGCCAAAAATTAACTACCATATATTAACAAAGATGATCATAATATTAGGACCTATTTATATTCTTAATTACTTACCTCTTAGTAATTGTTAGATGGCAGGGGATACATCACTTTCTACTTCAGACGAGTGTAAAAATTTTGATGAAGTATCATTTTCCTTGCCGTTTTCTACATTGGCAGAGTCCACTGCACGAACATCACTCGTTTTTGGTGCAGAAATTGAAAAGTTATTAATATTAAGTAATGTATCTTCGTCCGTTACTGAAAGGATGTCTTTGTTCATTATTTTATTATTTTGGAGGATATTTATACCTTCTTCTCCAGGTTGTGTTACAGTTATGGCACTACCAGAGTTCACATTCGTTTCTTTTTCTAGCATGTCATCATTACATTTAGGAATAATGAACATTACTTGCGGAGTACTACGTCGCCATCCTATTTTGGAGACTATTTTTCTTATGAGAAAATCTACAAATTTCTGAATAAAATGGATTTCTGAATAAAATGGATTGTCTTTTTTTCTATAACTTTTAATTAATTGTTCGTCTGCATTGAAATCTCCAATTACCTTAAATATAATCTCAGGCGTAAATCTACTAATGGTTTCTAATGGTTGCGTAAAGGTTCCAGCTACTGATGGTAACAGGTTTCGAATACGCACTTTGTTTCGAGTAAGGAACCGCCATGCATCTCGCGTGGATCGTAGTTTCAAACGTATTTTTATTTATTTCAACAATGGATCATTCGGGTTTATATTAAATAAATCAGTTGGGCCATAACTCAATTCTGAATTTTTGATACACTGTAAAAACTGTTCGATCTGAGAATGGTTTTTCGTTTTATAAACCATGTTGACCTTCCGTTTTATTGCAAAATATAGGTATCGAAACTATTGTTTAATCCTTTCGGGCCACTATGTCTGTCAGTAACTATTCGTATAAATTACGAACACTACCACTACGGAACTATACTTTGACCGAAACCACCGGAATACAAAATATATACAAGAAAAATGTCTTACATTAGTGTAGCTTACAAAGAAAAATTTATTTAAATGTTCACAAACTACCTACTCGACAAATCCACAAATAACTAATCCAACGTACTAAATGGTCAAGCAGAGTTTCGTTATATTAACAACCACAAAGGAAATCAGAGTAAATCAGGTACTGAGGCGTGTTCCGGGCTTCAATAAAAGGGTTTTTACAAAATATTTGCTATGAGAAGTAAAACTATGTAGTATAAAGTTGAATGTTTTTGGCCTTTATGCCAATTGGGCTTTATAAATTTTAGTAGTCACTAATATTTCCTGTTTAGTGTGCAAATTGTGTACAGTGTAGCTCATTTTGAACGAACATTTGGTTTTTAAGAGTTTAGGATTGAATAGTTCTCACACTCTAAATTTGCCTGTCGGTAATTCTTGCAAACATTCACACCCTTTTTCTAACAAAACCGCAGCAATGTTTACTTTCAGACAGAAGCATAATAAAATCATAAAATGTCTACAAATGCCTGCCTTGTAAATATAAGTTGTTTTGCATTTGTTGCAAAAAGTGTATTTTTAAGAATTACCAACAAGCAGATTGCGAGAACCACACTAATAAACTCATAAAAACCAAATGTTCGTTTAATGCAAAATTGTCCTTATTCCCATTACGTTATTCGATCATTCCCATTCGTGCATTACTACTAGTAATAGATTATAGATATTACCGATAATAACACTTATTTTATTCTGTAAAATGAGTCAGTTTTATAAACATAAGTCCGGAAGTGCTAAACGGAGAGCACGACTAGAAGCTAAGAAAAAAAGGCGTAATTACCAAAAATCAATCAGTTTTTAGTTAGGAACTTAATGTAAATTTAGATCAACCCTCGACTTCAGTCACTACAATAAGCAATGTTACAGAAAATCTCAACGATAATATCGTTGGTAAGTTGGTTTTATCGTCTACCTATAGGTACTTACTGCATACACACATATCAAAATTGTCTGCTTGCCTTTTCGTAAATTATAATTCTATAACAAACAATGACAGCGACAATTGAGGCGTTTTTAGTTTTTTAAAATTGTTTTGGAATAAAAAAAAAAGAAATAAAAATGCATAGGATACTCTTACTCTGTGTTATAATTTAAAGCATAAATTTTCGAATCAAAAAGTGATTAGACAATCAAATTAATGCTGAAAAATGAAAATAATTTCGTGTTCATTAGACATTTTTGATGTGATCAAAAATATACAAAAATAAAATCATTTTAGGATAAATTAAAATGCAAGTACAATTTTTTTTATGGGTTACCATTCTGAAACAATAAAAACCCCTCACATATCTGATACAGAATTAGAATCAACATTTTCAACTCTTGAAACTTCACCTATAGCTAACTGTAAGTACGTAGAAAATAGATATTGCGAGTCACATGTAAGGTTAGAGTAGGTTCAGTATGAATTGCTATATTAAGCAGCAAGTAATTGGTAAAAACACAATTTTTTGGTAGTGTCGTCAAACGAAAAACGTTCCATCAAAATACCAAATTATTAATAATAAAATTATGAATCATGATCTAATATAACGAAAATATTTTAAAATCTTTCTCGAAAATTGTACAGTTCTCTCACCAGATTATTATCCACCTACTACGAAAATTTGATTGTGATGCTGTTGGGAGTTTTTTCTGTCCCCTTTGACGGCTGTGCACCTGGATATTTTTGTTGCTTAATTATTCTAATATTATTATCAACCTAACACGAAAATTTGATCGTGATAGTATGTGCCGTTTTCTAGATATTGTAAAGGGTGGTTTTTTCAACCCCTTGGACGGCAGTGCACCTGGATATTTTTATTGCTTAATTATTCTAATAGTATTATCAACCTAATACGAAAATTTGATCGTGATAGTATGTGCCGTTTTCTAGATATTGTAAAGGGTGGTTTTTCAACCCTTGGACGGCAGTGCACCTGGATATTTTTATTGCTTAATTATTCTAATATTATTATCAACCTAATACGAAAATTTGATCGTGATAGTATGTGCCGTTTTCTAGATATTGTAAAGGGTGGTTTTTCAACCCCTTGGACGGCAGTGCACCTGGATATTTTATTGCTTAATTATTCTAATATTATTATCAACCTAATACGAAAATTTGATCGTGATAGTATGTGCCGTTTTCTAGATATTGTAAAGGGTGGTTTTTAAACCCTTGGACGGCAGTGCACCTGGATATTTTTATTGCTTAATTATTCTATTATTATCAACCTAATACGAAAATTTGATCGTGATAGTATCTCGTTTTAGATATTGTACAATTTATACTTCGGGTATCTTCATTTAGTTCTGAAACGGCCCGCTCTTTTCACAACGGTCTTCAAACCTGGTGTTATTTTGTACGTGATACATATTTGTGTAAGTACATATATCGTTGAACAAATTGTCCGTAAAGTATCTTGAAAATATTGTCATGGGAGATTCAATTTCGTCGAGATGTGTACCAGTTTCCTTGTGCCAATTTATTGACGGTATCTGGTAAATCAGACCCCTTCGCCAAGTAATATTTGATTTCAAAGTTAATTCATTTTCTTTTACGAATTTACCAACAGCACTGGCTGTGTTACTTGAAATTTTCGTCGGTGATACCGCTGTTGAAGTGCTGTACTTCGCTTTCTGAATCGTCTTCATAAACCGCTTGCCCGATTTCTTAAAAAAAAATTAGCTTCTGGCCCGTTGGTAGCGTTCTCTTGAAGTATATCTACAAAATAACAAATAATCTTACTGCTGAAGTAGAAAAATTAACTACCAATACCCTCTGAGGGCTCTGGGACACCAATAGAATCATCCTCCCAACCGTAGTCATCATCATCACTGAGACATTCTATGTCGATAGACCACCATCAATTAGCTCAATATTCTTTTTCAGATAGTGGACGCTTGTTGTGCATCTTGCTTTGTTAAAATTCAGAAATTGTTAATAATAACTGTTATAACTAAAAAAAGTAAGGTTAAGATCAATAATAATATTGTAATATTTGTATATACCTGTAGTACAAAGTTCAAACTTGAAGAAAAATAAAACTGAACACTAAAAGTCTATCAAATTATTGTTTATAAGTTCACAACACTTCAAACTAACACTACAAAAATTACGAACACCGGCTGTCGCTTAGAATGATCAATTCTGATGTGGTTCGCAATCCCACTCAAAACGTGCAAAATGAAAAACTGTAAAAAACGATAAGTTCGCTCATATGCGATAGATGGCTGCAAAATTCGATTCCATGCTGCGAAATAGGTTACAGGTTGCTTCTGTACTTCATACAGCGTGTTGTATGGAGCAGCGTTCTTTAAAAAAAAATAGAACTGGGAAGTACTACATGTAGTACACAGTGACCGAATGGGTTAATGCGTTTTGGCTTGACTTACGGCATTTTTATTAAGCAAATTATGTAGTTAGATATTCATGTTTGACCACAACTATGTAAAAAGTCAATATTTTTGAATTTTTGCAGATACGGCGTTTTCGTTAATGAGGGCAGTATAGAATACAAAATGTAAACTCATTAAACAAATTAATTTGCCGGGAACGATTCAACAATATTTTGACTTAAAAATGTCGTAAAATAGATTTATCCATCTCAAACATTTTATCAAAGTCTAGATAAAATTTGCTAACACTATAAACTTCTATTATTAATTTAAAAAAATTAGAACACTTGTATTAAAAAAACTTAACATATTAACTGTAAGACTTTAGTCTTCGATCACCTCGCCTATTTGCTTCCCTAAGTCTTCCAAAACGTCGGACACTGGCAGTTGTCGCCAAAACAATTTCTTTTTCGGCTTCATTTGATCAATTATTTGATTATTTTGTTTTTTTTTTGTCAAAACTTATTCCTCTAGAGGAGGTAGTTTGTTCGGGGTCTGGCAAAGTGTGCCGAAATTTGGGTTTTTAGAAATTTAACGCCCTTAAATTCCTCGTTGTTCATTTTTTCCTTAAAAAATAATGATCTGCTGCCTTTTCGGAACTGTCATACCTTCATTGATTTTAATAGTGGAATTGTGTAGAATGTTCTTCTTAAGGTTTTTTGTATACTTTTCTTGATTAAGTTTTGTTAAAGTGCTAGACAAAACCTGCGTGGCATTAACAAGAAAAGGAGGGCGTCCTAGTGTAGTTCTGGATAACTATATACACAACAAGGCAAAGAGAGGTTGCTTATCAGATTTTCCCATAAAAGTTCGCATTGATGGATACAATCACTTTCCCATATGGAGAGACAAAGATGCAAATATCCTTACGGTGCCAACCGTTTTAATGTGTGCGAAAAATGTAAGGTTTTTCTTTGTTTAAACAAAAACCGAAATTGTTTTTACAGAATTTACGCAGAATGAATGGAAAGTATGTTACTCTGAATAAAAAGTTTTTTTACATATCGTCCGTGAACCTCCAACTCAATATGTTAAAATTATACAGGAGGAGCAAAAAACTTCATAGTTATTATTCAACTGTAACAGCTATGAATTCTAGACCCTACTTTGTTGTTTCCTTTATTATTTGCAAGGAAAATGAAAATTGGATTGAATTGTAAAATTTGTTTATTGTAGTTTTCAACTTGCAACATATTTACTTAAGCGTAGTTAGGAGAAATTGAAATTATTCAGATAGAAGCTATTCCTTACACGCTAGACTGACAAATTGTATAGGGGCGAAAACTTGTGAAGATAGAAGATGTAGTTTAAAGGTATTAATTTGTAAACTATAAACAAAACATTTTAATAAAAAAAGTTATTATAGAACTAATATAACAAAATTGAAACTAAAGAATTAATTCTGGAACGACCAATTCAGTTCACAGGTGCGGAAGTGAATTGTATAATTGATGGCGATCAGCTGGTATAACTTTCTTCAACTCCTGTAAGCGGGTGAATTTTTGGCTTGAAATCAGTATTTTGCATTGGTAACGAGGATGATATTCTTGAACGTCAATTTTGTTAGGTCTTTGGGGTTAATCTTCCCAGTCAGAATTAAAGTCGAGTTTTATTTTGATGAAACCATCCTTGTCATAAAATAAGGCCTTTATGTCTGTCACCTTTGGGTCACCCAATTTTCTCCCTGGTCATATAGAAGTGTACCTTAATGTATTTTCATCAGAGAAGTCCTTAAAAAAAGTGTAATCTAACATTAATGCCTCGTAAGGAAATGGATTCGGTCGAGCTTCCTTCGTTGCCGAGATATAATCGCGGGGTAAATGTATCAGACGATTTTTAAGTTTTCTTTCGATAGCATGGATAGCATGTACACAGTCTCCCTCCATTTGGGTATGGCCCACTTCTAAACATTTTTGGATGACTGAAACTTCATGCTGGATAGAAAAATTGAGCTGGGAATTTGACAAAATATTATTTCTGTTTTGACTGGTGCATCCGTCAGTATACAGAATTATTGGCAATTGTTGAGCTAAACAGTGTCGTTTCAAACAATCTAATATACATGCAGTGTAGGTAGAAGCTGTTAAATCACTTTCGGTTTCTGTGAACCAGTAACATGTTACATGATGTGTGTTTAAATTATAAACACTGAAGTTATGGGCACATAATTTCGTTTTAAACTAAACAGAACTGTGATAAATGGGCATACTTTGACGGATTGTACATCTGCTGTTAAAATTATGCAGTCACATTTTGCAGTATTTTCTTTGTCGTTCTGTTTCTCTTGCCTTGCTCTGTTCTTACGTTCAATATGCTTTTCATATTCGGTTTCGTCTACATTGTCTGTCTCATGACCAACACAGATATCACACATATCTTTTTTTTTATTGTATGGATTGCTATGTTTTTTCGTGAAGATACTGATTAAATTTGTTTCTTGCGAATGGCTGAATACCCGTTTCTGTACAATAAACTTTATAAGTGTAGAGGTGCATAGTGTTCCGGTATATTGGTTCCAAGTATACTTTGTTGGTGTTAGCTCGGTTGTAGTGTGACGGTAATTTTGGCAAATTATCAAAAAATTTGGTCAAACAGAAATACATTAGTATATGCCATGAACATTTAATAAAATAGCAGCTATACTTTATTTGAAATTTAGATGAAATACTTAACCAGCACAAACTAATTTTGATTCTTTTGTTACAGGTTTACATAACCGTTCCTCACCATTATCTACACAGTTTTTTATAGCCACTACTGCGTCTTCACCAAAAGAAAAGTTTGTGTTTGTTCTTTAACCATTTGCATTACATTTAAATTGTTGGAATGGAGGGTGTATTATGACGGTTTTGTAAAGTAATGTTAAACTGGAGTATAATAATTTGTAATAGTGTTGTTTTCATTCTGTTTGGTATGTGGTGTACTTATACCAAGACTGACTAAGTGTATGATGCATTTAATTATAAGATTGTTAAATAAAATATGCGCCCATTTGTCACACTTAAAGTACTTTATAAACTGATATATTGTAGTAGAATACAATTTATAAAGTATAAAATTTGGGCGTAAATGTGTTAGTAGAAATGCTGACAACTTGATAATGTAATTTGTAATATTTTAATGTATAATTTGTAAGTTTTTATTAAATTTGCATGTTAATGATGCAATCCCAAATTGAAGCAAACATGGTAAGTATTTTTATAACCATTTTGTTGCAACTCAATAAGACAAATCTTGATCAAGAGGGATGGATGATTACAACAAAAGTACTACAATTGCCGGTGGTTATCTAAAAAATCTGCACATAATTACAGTCATCTAATTGTGTAGTTTGTTCCTTCAATTTTTTTCTCCAAATATCACATGTTATTATGCAAAGCGATTAATAATTCGAAGTAAATCTCTACTCCCATGCTATTTAAAGGAAGTACTATCTCTCTTTGGTAAGGTACTTATGGTTCTTCATTGTCTAATGTTTATAAGGTAAATTTTTAACTTTGTTTAAGGAAAATTTATTCACCAGGAAACAATCTTTAGAACTATTTTCTATGTTTAACATAAAATAGTCTTAAAAAAGTACAGAGTAACACTAAGAACTGAATAGGAGAGAAAATAATTGTACTTAATATGTACCAATTATTATTTATTTCCGGGCAATTGGATATTCAAACATATTAGGTTTGAGTTGCATCAGGCTGCATAAAGTGATTCATAAAAGTTGTTATGATCGCCAATCTTTAAATTGGTAGAAATTTAAGTTTGAATAAGACGTGATTTTGTAAATTCATTTGTGACTTACGTTCATTGTATTTGTATTGCGTTTCTTCTTCTTTTAGCTCATTTTCATGTTTCTACTACATTATTTCCTTTTTAAATTTTTCTTTTATCTATTTGCTACATGGAGAGCTACATATTTCTACTTTATGTACTTGGCATAACCTAATCAGGTATCTTCTCAACATACTGCTATTTTCAATAGAGAATCTAGCAAATGTCAAAAGTTTATTGTAAGGCGGTTCTGAGAATTTGTAACAAGATAAAGCTTTCATATTAAGGTAAGTATCTATTTTAGCTCAACTAAACCAAACGGCTGGCAAATAACTAAACTTCAGAAATGCTGCAAAATTATTACTCCTATAAGGTAAAATACGTGTGTGGAGATAGCGGTGGTCCAATTTCAGCGGCGGTGTGACGTCTTCCACCTATATACGTATAACGAAACCTACTATAGAGAATTACATTGACGGTTTTTTATTAATAATTTCAACTTTATTGGAGGTAAAGAAATTTTAACAACAACCATGCAATGCACATAGCACAGGGTCACTTATTAATAAAGTTTAATAAAGTAACATAAAAGTTATAGTTATGGAAAAACCGTACTCGCACCCCAAATGGGGCAGCCATATTATATCCCTCGTTTTTAGGAAAACTATCGGTGTCTGCAATCAATTAAATTCTCACATTTTGCCAAAAGTATGAAGTATCTTAACCTAAAATTTCGATCGATTTCGTTAATAAATAACACACCTAGCGACGATCGAAGACCCGCTCCTTGTGTCTGTAATCAATTAAATTCTCACATTTTGCCAAAAGTATGAAGTATTCTGAAATAAATAACACAGTTAGAGACCTAGCGACGATCAAAAGGTAGTGCTTTAAACGTGCGTCTAGCTGCAGAAGTGATCCCACCAATAAGATTTAAGTAACACTTTAAGGCTAGAATTGCAAAAATGTGGGAAATTCAGAGTTGCTTTATAGGTTATAACAACACATAGGTGGTGTTGGTTATAATGCTCGACGGCATTTAGGATTTATAATCTATCTCTTTCATCACACAAATACAAATTACAATTTTGGAATATCTTTGAAACATGTTCCCAGATAGCAAGATGACGTACTTATGACGTGACTATTTGGGGTACATTGGTCAGCAATTTCACGTTATTGTGACGTCGCCGAGAGGTTATATGTCACATCTAAATGACGTGATATTTGAGACGTTGTAAAGACGTAATCTGAAACTGCACGAGTTACCTTAAAATGATGTTAAAAGGACGTCTAAATTACCAATAAAGTTACTTATTTTAAACCTGTCAATAGATATATTCTATTAAGCCTAAAAAATACTGACAAAACAATGACAATATATTATATACCTACAGTGCAAATGTAAAATATTGTTAGCAACATTCTCTTTCTAACTACTGAAGAATAAAATATTTGAGAATTTGCTTGCACACAAAGATTTTTATTTCACATGAAGTATATTTCTACAATTAAAAATTTACCCTAATTTCAATCCCTCACATAGGCTACTCCTTTGAAAATTTTAAATATGTTAGTGGTCAACTGTGAGCTTATTTGAATTTTAATTCTCTATTCAACAGATAAATTATTTATAATTTCAAATTAACTTCATTAGTTTAATTTAGGACTTAATAACGTTTAAACTGTGAAGAACAAGCTTCAGAAGTTAGGATAACGATTTAAGTTCGCACTGTGTAAAACCTCACATTATTATAAAAATATGTAGGAACATTTACTGTGATTGAACTTCTTCCAATAGGGAATGTATAATAGGTAAGGAAACAAACGCATTGTCTTTATACAATAATAACGAGCATTTTGATTTAAAACTTTTTACAGAGTAATATACAAGTTCAGTAGAAAGATTTTTAACTACATTAATATTTAGTTTCCTTGAATCAATGGGATAAGTATAAAGGTGATCGTAATTTGTAAATTTTTTGCAAACTAAAACAATTTGGTCTGTGGTTTGAATAATATTATAAATTTGTACGATTGTACCATTTAAGAGAAGACGATATGAATCTGGAGTCGACTTATGACACACAGCGAATTTGTTGAAACTGCTTACAATTGAAAAACTGTGGTGGTAATAAACCTTGAAAGTGTTCTTGTTCACATTTGGTTTCATCATAATTTACTAAAATGTTTTGTAAGGATGCAAACCTCATTTCTTTTATACGTTTACAGATTTGTTGTAATGGTTTATCAGGTTTTCGGACTAGTTTTTTCAATTTACCCAAAAAGTTCTCAAACGGGAACGCGGAGAATTCATCCAATACACCACAATTTTCACAATCGTCTGACAAATGGCTCAAAATATGAACATTATAAACAAGAAACTGCATACCATAGATGTGCTGACTATGATTAACAAAAGTATTCAAAAGACTTCTAGTAAATGAGTAGCCAAATTTCAATATATGGTATTTGGACACTAAAATAAAAATTGCAGAGTGGAATAGCAAAAAATGCTCGTAAATCAAGCACATCATTTAACACTATGGGACCTAAATAAAGTAAGAACAATCGGAATTCTGTGGCTTTCCATCTCGCAAGTTCTGTAAGACTTCTAGGCTTTCTGTTGAACTCCAACGAGTTGCAACTTTTTAGTTTTAACAATGTGTCAGAAATAATAGTACATACCTACTTTGCAATCTGCATTTTAGGGGTCCACTTAACCACTCATTCAACAACTTTCGCATAACTCCCAAACACAATGTATATAATCGATAGGGAAACTAGAAACGAGACCTATTTGCAATTCTAATAATGGAGAAATACCCAAGTGGTGATCCTCATCATGTTGTAGCTGAAAAGATGTGTCAGTTCTTTTCTTTACATTTGGCAAAACAACTTTCCAAATATATGCCAATGATAGAGTATTTATCACATGATGAATATCCAGAATGAGATTTAGTGCATTTTAGAAGAGCATGAGTAGGTGCATCGCATATAAAACTGAATTGCAAGAGTATATTTATTAAATTTAAACTCAAAACCATTAACCAATAATATTTTCAATTCATTTTACAAACTCTTGTAAATACAGTTTTAATGGGATCGGCTTTGAAGTGCCACAATATAAACCTATAACGAAAACAAAAGTTTGTTGAATATTCTTGATAAGTCCAAGAATAGGCCACAGTTGCATATTAGAACTATGAAAAAGTGGAAGTCCGTCTACATTGTAACTAGTTAATAGATTACTGCCTGTAAAATTATAACACGAGAGAAAGCTTTCTAATCCTGATAATAACCCCACATGAAAATATTCCCCATTATCTAACTTTTGTGTAATTATTTTTGTTGGTGTTCTCAATATTGTTCTAGCATCTAATGGAAGCTGAGGGTGCCAGTGTGACAAATTGTGAAGCAAAGAAGTTGCTGCTGTAAGCGGAATCCTATACTCCAAAACCCAATTACTTAAAATATTTTTTAAGTCCCGAGATTCAAGATCACTTACACAATAAATGATTTCCTCCTCATTTGATTGATTAATGGTATGTTAGTAAAAGAATTAGAGTTAGAAACATTTTTACCAGCAACTATTTGTGAACTGTTTGATGCCACGTTCTCTTCTGATATAAAATTATTTTCAACCTCAGTATTACGAGAATAGAAATTGTCTTCTCTTAATGGTAAATTAATTGCTGACACATTTTGTATTTGTTCAATTAAATTTGTAAATGTTCTGTTTACTCTTCTGCGCATCTGTCGTTCACCAACAAGTTTTTTTAAACATTATTAATTGAAAACAAAAATAGTAGGAACACTATTTTTTATTCTGAATCACGCTTCGTTCCTTGGCTAACCTTTGGGGAGCGTGTTTTATCCACATCTTGATGGTATTTTCTATAGCTGTCTCCGTAAACTCACCAGTTCCTTTTACTGCACCTATAATATCAAAATTATCATTTATCAAACTATAAGAGTTGACACTTACGAACGATGGCTTCTTTTAGTAACAAATTTGCAAAAACCAGTTTTTCTCCACGTTTCCCATAGAATGAATAATGCGAAGCATACTTATTAGTAAATGTATGCTTGAGTATATTATTTGTTACGCCTACGCCCTTGCCACCAAGACTAAAAAAAATTAGTTACAACAAATAGTGAAAAAAGTAAAGCTACATACCAATTCCACTGATTTATTTTCAACCGTTATGTAATTCTCTAATGCATTAATCTCGGTCTCAGATTTGACAGGTAAGACTACAGGCAAATCGCCAGGCAAATTTCGTACCATTAAATTAGAGCCAACTTGGTGCTGTAATTCTAAACGTTGAAGAATTTTGTTCTGGCGTTCAAGAATCTGTTGATTTTGTTCTTTTTGCAAAATTAAATTTTGAATTCCTAAAAATAGAAATTAAGCATTCATAAGGCAATAAATAAAATAATGCTTACCTTAAAGCTGCTGAGTAGAAACACCAGTTTTTGCAAAAGATTCTTGATCACATTGGAAAAAACGAGAATAATAGTTTCGAGGGGTACTTTCATTCGACTTCGAAAGTCACTTCCAGAACTTCTCGAATGTGAAGGCGTCGTAACATCTAATAAATTAGAATTACTTGGAACTGGTGACTGATGTCTGGCAGACTTACTGGTATGTAATTCTGCAGTTGATTTTTCATAAATTACAATTTGATCACATGAGTCTGATGATGATGATGGAGAATCTATCAATAATAATAGTATTTATTAAATTGTACAACTTGATTAATATACTTGTAACAGTTATATTAGGAGGCCTTGGAAACCTAGCCTGTTCATTTTTATCGTCACTAATACTCTGGATAAAGCGACGAGGGAGAATCCGTTTTCTCTTTTTAGCAACAGTATCCTCTTCTGCCGATGACTGAATATCAGAGGTAACTTCGCATTCCTTCAGTTTTGGCTGGGCTTTTGTGAGATCGTCTGCCAAAATAAATATTCAAATAAACCTACCAAACGTGATCAAAGTGGACGGAAAAGCAAAACAGTAATTGCAACATTTTGATCGATTCAGATACACAATTCACTATAATTGTATGTAATACAAGCCCTAACAACTAAATATTTGGGCACTTACCACTTTTTAATATGGACCTGTGTGAAATCAATGAATAACCAATTTTTTTTCTATAGTTTGTTCGCGTAATAGGAGTCCACATTGAAAAGTAAAAAGTGCCTGAGCATTTACTTGTTAGGGCTTGTAGTTAAAGCAACGAACCATTTAACAATCAAAGCAATAAATGTGATTTATCCTACATACCGCTTTCGAAAAAGCACCGTTTAACAGGGTACAGCTTCCAACTGTTGTCAATTGGTGCTTCACCTACTTCAAGGGATTTAATATACTGTTTCTGGGATTTATAAGGTGGCCAGAAAACTTCGTGTTTTCGTGGAGGAAACTATAACACATTTACTAATACAAGGCCACCACCACAAGACTGGTCGAATTCCACGCCTACAAACGACATCCCTATAGAAATAATTGATGATATTAACTTATTAAAAGTATCTAGTATCACTAAGTGCATTTTAATAATTCCTGTTCAGTCATAATTCATTCTAGTGTAAAAATGTGAGGTTAAAGTTTCACATGATCTATCAAATTATAAAATGTAAAGAAATGTTTATGCGACTAAAAATAATTAATATTATAGTACTTACCAGAAAATTTTGTTAACCCTTAAACGGGCACGTGGACATTTGTAACGTAATCAGGCACGTGGGGTGTTAGAAACACCCCAGGTAAAAACACTAGTATTTTTTTATAAAATGAATTTGAGGTTACTTATTCGCATAGGTGTAGTGTTAGACCTTTGAGCACCAGCTAGAATGAGAAGACCCACGAAGGCGCTTATTTCTATTTCAGTTGTATGCTCAGCGTCTCGGGAGTTTTGATATTTTCCAGCAATGGTGTCAATATAAATATTTCTATAATAGACAATTTTTTTGAAACTATTATCGCTAATAAATAACTTGAAACATTCAACAGGGCTCTGCACATTTTTAGCTGTGTCTTTAGGCCCTGGAGAGAAGCGAGTTATATTTTGTGTAGGTGTTCGAACATTTTTTGGCTTATTATATAGTTTGCACCATTTTGTTCTTTTATCTCGACCTAAGTAATATGGGCCTGGCTTACCGACAGGAGTATTCAAAATGTCTGGCTCTGGTTCTTCCAGACATCTTGCTCCGTTTCACTACCACTTTGTTCTTCAACACGGTCCTCTTCATGTTCAGAGTCTTCATCGACAGCATCATCTAAAGGAACGTCCCTTAGCAAAGATTCCAAATACGCTTGTTCCTGTTCGTAAGTTCTGGCACACTTACTATTCATTTTGGAATCTTCTTATTACAGCTATCAAAGAAAATAAAGTAAATAAATCAATAAATATAAATTTTACTGTATTTGATGTAAAACCTATATTCATGGTTGAAACAGTTACCTTGTTACGTTTTAATAGGTTAAAATAACCAACAAGTAGTAATTTATAGAGATTTAATCTATATTTGACGTACGTTTCGGGAACATTTTTTTGCCAATTGACAAATTCCCTTCTTCAGAAAAATAAGATTGTTTATTTTATAAATCAAGTTTTTTAAAATCATGACAAACAAATGATAACATTAATTAATTTTTACAGTTCGTGAAATAAAGGAAACCAGTTATCCTAATTTTATAAAAAAATATAAATTTTACAATTTGGACTAACCTCAAAACAATCTGGCACGTGGGGAGTTCTCAACACCCCAACAAAAACGACACCGTACAATTCGAAACACCAGCATGCGATCACCTTGAAACTTGGCGAGATACTAAAACATAATGTAACTTGAAGGTACTAAACGGCTTAGTGCGGTATGCAACCCATATTGCAAGATGTTGCCATAGTTTCATGAGTGGGTTGTTTTGTACACCCCACGTGCCCGTTTAAGGGTTAAAAACGCCGACACTACACATAACCATACAACGCCCAAATAAAATAGTGCGAAAAACATCGTTTTACAACAATCAGTTTAGCACATTTGACATTGCAAAATTGCTGTCCAAGATTGCGTTATTCAACAGCGGTGCCAGCTGTTTAACAGTATTGCCAAATGAGAAAGTTAGCTTTCTAGTGATAGTATTTTAATAACTTTTGTAAGTGTATAAAAGATTTATGTTTATATTCTCTCTTTGCTGACGTTATTTATACTTTAAAAAGACGTCAGATACTTAAAATGGGGAGATAACGTAACTGTGACGTCATAATGAGACGTCACTAAAACGGCCAAAATATGACGTCGCATTGACGTTATTTATTGGCACAATGACGTAACTGACGAATAATCACTAAAAAATCACTCAAATGTGACGTCACCTTACTATCTGGGCTTATATTTGAAAGGATTTGTTCAGGAATTGTACTGGTTTCTTCAGTATTCATGGGTTGATGTACACAATAAGTACAGCATACACAATTACACACTTCATGAATTAAATCTAACCTTTCATTATTCTAATTTTATAAACACTAGTGACAATATTTTGTATGCACTATGCTGCCCTGATAAGCAAGAAGGTCGTATTTGCACAAAGCCGATTTTCATGAAAAGGTATCTTTTTCTGAAATACCGCATTTGGGTGTGATGTGGATATGATATGAAATAAATATTAAGGGATTAAATGTTTTTAAATACTTTCGAAAATTTCAAGGTCACATACATAGTTGTGGAAATGCAGATACGTCTTTTTTCCTTATCGGTTTCATTAATAATTGCTAAGAAAAATCAATATATTAGTGAAAATAATTTATTAAACTCTTTAAAAACGTTATTGATTAAGTATATTACAAAAAACTAAATACTACTTAATTTTCTAATTTTCAATCTAAGGCAACTTCGTTTTCTTTCTCTTTAAGATTTTGCCAGAATAGCAACGGTTTTCTGGAACCAGGCCTTGAATTTTACTTATAATATTGTTTTTTCTTTCTTTAGATATTCCCCTCTCATTAACTTTTTTTTTAGGTTGCGGCAAGACGCCTTTTTTAAACTTAGCTAAAAGGAAATTTAAAAATTAATAATCTCCAGAAAAAGTTGTTTTCTATTTTAAACATCTTTTTCCTCTCTGAAACTGAACACAAACCATATCTTGCAGATAAGGCCTGGGAATAATTTTGTTTAGAATATATTGGGACGTTAAATCTGAAAAAGTTATCAACTTGCATTTCCTTGACTATGACTTTTTGAATTAGCTGACGTGACACAGTCGATAAAGTCCTTGAAATTATACACCTTTTTCTTCCGTTTTAACTCTTTCAGGGGCAGAAAAAATAATAAAATTGTCCTAAAGGGGCAGAAAAATAATAACACTATTTTAGTTGAAATTTATGTTTATTTCTACGAAGTAAGTTGAAAACGTCAAAATTTTTTTTTTTTGAAAAAATCCTAAATTTTTACCAAAATTATAGGGTGGTACCATATTTGTACCACCACACACATTCGCAAAATTACTTATTGTGAAAACTCTCGAAACAATTTTTTGTTTTTGATAAACAAAGTGGAACGTTGCATTGGATACACATCCAGTTGGTTCTTATTTGCTTTTGTTTGGTGCTACAGAAGGCACACCTTCTTCAGGTACCATATTCCGGCTGGTGGTCTGCTGATCTTGTCCTTTCTTCCTCAGGAACAAATGGTTTATGTTTTTTTATTCTTACGGGAGATACATTGGTTTTTGATCTTTTTATTGATGATTTTGTAATTATTCCATGCGCAATAGAAAGCCGAAAATCTTTCATTAACATTTTGGGTAATTGTAAATCTACGAAAAGGCGATGCGCACATTGACAACACAGGCGTCGACTAAATAAAAAAAAATTCGATGATACCATTTGTGACTTTTCCTGTTAATTTCATATACTGACTTCAATTGGTCAAATTTGTCTACCCCATTCATAAAACGGTTGTAGTCGATCAAAATTTGTGGGCATGGTATGTCTTCCGTAGTCCCATCTTTATTTTTTCTTATGACGGTGGAGACGGCATCGACGCGATGGAAATTTGACAATAGATGAACAGCTCTTTTATCCATCCATTTTACTACTAGAAGACCTGTGTTGCTGACAAAATGAGAAAATTCACCTCTTTTCATGTTTTTATCAGCGATAAAAATTGGAAGCTTTTTCTTGTTTTGTTTACCGTACCACATGCATATATTTCATCATTTAGTAAAGATTCCAATAAGTCAACATTGGTGAAGTAATTATCGAAGTAAACACAACGGCCTTTATTTTCCAATCCACAAATTTTTGGAAGGTAAGTAACACTCTCAAAATCTCGTTTGCAGTTCATCAATTACTGGTCGTATTTTATAAAGTTTGTCAAATGATGGATCTTCTAGTTTTGGCTGCAAATTGTTATCGTTAAAATGTAGGTGACCGAGGATCCAGCTGAATCTTTCTAGAAGCATCAGCGAGCTTACATAATTGTCATGAAGCATAGGAGAACTGCTCCAGTAATCTCTGTAACTTGGAAGTGATTTTATTCCCATCAGGATATTGATTCCAATAAAAGTTTTCAACTCGTCGGTTGTTACTGGCCTGAACGGTTTTGAAATCTGGGTGGCATAAAGATTAGTTTGAAATACAATTTTGTCAATTAATTATTCGGTAAATAAAAGCAAAAACAGATCTGTTGGGGTGGGGCTATCTAACTCTTTCACAAAATTTGCAGCACCTGATGGACTATTGAATTCCTTTAGATTGTTGTTTTGAACGAACGTCGTATCAAAAATAGTTCCATTATTACTGTTTGCAGCTAAAAGGTTTTGCCGCATAATACTTAGTGGAATATTCATCTCGGCATCGGATTCGTCAGATTCAGTTCCTATAAGCTCGATATCTTGATTTTCGAGTGCCGCTTCGAGGAATATGTCTTCACCATCGGGATCCTGGCCGATCTCGTTTTCTGAGACTGATTCTACATCTGAAGGAAGACTTGCACACTCATTATCTAAATATAGGTCGTCCAGTAGTTCATCTGCTGTGATGTCGACAAGGCGAAAAGGCAAATCCATTTTCAAAAACAAGTTGTAATCTGTAAAAAAAAGAAAAAAATATTTTGCAAATATTCGCGGTGGTACGGATTTTATACCGCTTGAAAAACCATGTAAACAAAAAGAAAACCAATTTTTCTTTCTACATTTATTTTCTAGGCAGTTCACTTACTTGTGATACACAACCAGAAGTAGTTTTTGTTTCAAATAACACACAATACAACGAAAAACAGAGAGCGCAAAATCAAAACAATGTCACTAATTAATGAAACTATAAACATGTGATCGGACAGCGGCCTTGAACGCTTGCGCCGACTAAAAACGGATACCAGAACTAAGACGGGCAAGCCACTATAGGTGGTTCACAGTTTAAACCGCCGCACACTTTATACATTACAGTTTAGTAAACGATACCATATTCGTACCACCGCGCAAAAGTTGAAAATTTCTTGTGGTACATTTTTTGAACCACCGCCCCTGAAAGAATTAAGGCTAGTTCGATTTTGCGGCATGAAAGTGTGCCCAAATATTCCAAATTTAATTCTCTTGACATAATTTCGTCCGAATTAATTGTGTAAGTTAGAAAAGAAAATAGTCTCCAGTTTTTATTTTGCGTCGCACAGCTATCTAACCAAATTTTACTGTTTTCTTTAACCTCCTCAGTGAATTTGTACATTATTCGCGAAAATCACGGAGTGCGCGACCTCTATCGGACGTTTTTGTAAACGGTTGAGACGTGAACAACAAATATTTCCATATTTAATTGTGTGTTTACTTGTGGAATGTGTCCGCCGTTTTCCAAGTGATTAACTCATATATCTGTTTATAAAAACGTTTGTTATAACTGCGTATGTACATTTTATGAAACCTATTTCCTGTGCGTTAAATATAGCCCAAATTTGATTAATATCCATCTGTGGTCGTGTTTAAAAAAAACTTGTCCATTTCTGACTTTTGTATCGTTGTTAATTAGTGGTTCAAAATGAACTTTCTAGACTCACCTTGTGTTGCTTTTTTTTTCGTTCTGATACTCCTCAAAACTCCAAAAAAACATCTAAAAAAGTTCCTTAAGGTCGCGGAAAAACGCTAATTTTACCGCAGAACTGACTTTAGCTGATATAACGTAACCTAACTAAACATCACAATGAAAAGTCTTAGCGGGAAAAACAAATTCATTGAAAAGTCAAAAATAATATGTTGAAACTGCCCAAACCTAACCTAATTACACTGAAAAGTCACTGTCTTGGGGGGGATAATCACAAATTAACTGAAAATTCACTGTCTTGACGGTAAACACACAAAAGAGAAAAACACAAAAAATAAATATATATTAATCAACTAAAACAATAAAAAAATTGCCCAAAGATATTAACAAAAGCTAACTTAACCTAAACTAAGCTAACCTAACCTAACCTAAGCTAACCTAATTCTTCGGGCATTGTCAATGTCTTGGCGGATAAAGTTCGGCGGCGGCAAGAAAGAAAGCATGAATTGGTTGTCCATACTTGTATTTCACTTTAAACATGTATTCCGCCAAATACCCGACGAAGTGGGCCTTGCGAACCCCGAACCTTGGAGTAGAGTGACGCACTTCCCGCCATTGTCTTTCGACGGTGTTTGTGTGGGCACCGGTGTGGGGGTCAACAAAATTAACCGAGTGGTTAACAATGAGGTGATCGTTTTCCAAGCAGTTGTAAGCTTTCCAGCAATCGCTTATGATTGTTGTTCCAGGCAGAATCCACTCCTTGATGAGTTGAAGTAAGGTAATGGAGTCTCTACATTCTACCGGGACGATTTGCCGGTACCTCGCTCAACACCGCCGAAAACCCATTGTCCTTCAACATGTCTGCCTCGATTGTACTTCCTTTTGCCGAATTTTGCCTCGTCAATCTCGACGACAATCCCAAGACCACCTAGTTTGGAGCTGTGTCTGGCCACGTGGTCGATAATAAACACTTCTCGTCAAAATGAGTACCAGTCCACTACGAAATGATCAGAAACGCGTAATTCACGTTTAATGAGGCCGTGTCGTGGTGGTTTCAGGTGTAGCAACACCGCGACCAACTTGAAATAAATGTTTAGTGTCAAATGTGTGTCGGCCACAAAGGACCCAACACGTGCCGATCTTTTGAACGCACAACGTTTGGCCCGTTGTTTCCGAACTTATGTCGTTTTCTGGCAGCGAAAATACAACGTTTCCTTGTTCAAATGACACAACGCACCGCACTTAACACAATTAGTGATATCCTTAAATACGTTATGTTCAATGAGAAATTTTACAACTTGGTCTTCCGAAAAAGACGTAACCGCAAAAAAACATCAATTTGCACTGAGAACAACCACTCTCGACAGCTGTCATTGTAACAATGGTAAAATGGACACTGTACAGGTGTAAGCTCCTCAATATATTCTTACGCCCACGATTACGCGCTCGAAAAGTAGTTCCGAGGTAAAACGTTCAAAAACGTAATGTCCGCTCCTTAAAAAAATTTTGTATCATACTATTGCAACTTTACCGCTATCTAGAAGAAATTAGCATAATATAACAGTGAGACTATAGAACTCATAATAACCAAAATGCAAAATCTTCACAAAAAAAAGTTTATCAAATCGCGTAGTATTTGTTCAGTTCCACAGTGTTCAAGGTATTGTGAAAATGAAGTATCTACACAAATTTCCCGATGATTTGAGTATTCGTAAGCAGTGGAAGGTTATATTACGAATAGGGAAGCCTGTCAGTAAATATATGTTGGTGTGCAGTGTACATCTTTGACCAGAAGATTTTATGCCAGGTAATTAATTTATCATTGTGAACAATTTATTTTTTCGTTCTTTCACTTTTAAAGTGACTTCAACAACTATTAGAAGGCGGTTAAAAAGAGGCGCATCACAACATATTCCGGTTAGGCCACATGATTCAGTTCACAACCCAGTGCAACGAGGTACTAGGAAAAGGTAATACATTAAGCCTGTTCTTAATTTATACTACAGCATAACTGGTAGGTTATAGTGTGATAATACCGAAGTAGATACGGAAGTATTACAAACAGTGCCGGAATATCAGGCAAATATGGAAACAGTTGATGAAAATATTCCTTCTACGGATACTGTTCCGAAGACCTTAGAAATTACAGCTGATGTACAATGTCCCTCTACTGCTTCGAAAGGTAGTCAAACGGATTGCTCTTCATTTCAACTACCACTTCTTTTGAAGGAAGATGATAAATTGCTTCATTTTACTGGTAAGCATAAGTTAATATATTTATATATAGTCATTTATTAAAAGAGCATTTTTGAGAATACATTTTAAGTGTTATTGCTATAACGATATTAATTTTTATCAAATGATCTTTTCCAATTGAAGAAGTAAATTAAAAACTAGGTACGATCGTAGCATGTATCACTGTACTGTGCTGGTTGCTTACCAATTTCTATTATATTTCAGGTATATCTTCGATGATACTGAATGCTTACGTGAAATGTGTACAAAACATTACTGATGCGGGTATCACTGAAGGCGAAATACGAAGTAGTATTATCTTAGTGCTATGTAAACTCAAAACCAACATGTCTTTTGTATGTTTAGCGGTTTTGTTTAGTATGAATGTTAACACATGCCAAAGAACGTTTTAGAAATATGTCTCTTATTTATCAGCAAGCACTAAACCAGCTATCTATGGCCAAGTAAAGAAGAGATTCGTAAAAATCTACCTCTATGTTTTAAAGAATTTAAGGATACTAAGATAATTTTGGATGCTACGGAAATAAAAGTACAAAAATTAAATTGTTTAAAATGTAGGATTTTAACATATTCACATTACAAATCTTGTCATACTATGAAGTTTTTGATAGGTATTGCACTAACAGGACTAATTTCATATGTTATAGTAAAGCATATGGTGGTCGAAGCAATGATAGGGCGATTTTCTGTAATGAGAACATTATAAATAAATTAGATTTATATGATGCAATTATGGTAGACAAAGGCATATTAATAGAAAAAGAGTGTGAAGAAAATTGCATTAAATTAATTCGACCACCATTTTTACAAAAAAATAAACAATTTTCAAAAGAAGAAGCACTTACAACAGCTAATATAGCAAGAGCAAGAGTTCACGTGGAACGCGCCATTCAACGTTTAAAATTTTTTTCAATTTTGAGTAGTCATATTGATTGGTATCTCATTCCGTACATGGATGATATGACAATTATCGCTGCAACAGTGAACATGTCTCCTCCTATATTGGCAGCAGATAAATTTTGAATGCACTTGTTTTTGTATAATATGCGACAGAATGTAAATGCAACTTCGCACTATAAATCAATCTGTAAAATCACTATGTCTATCGTGCAACCAACCAGCAATTAGGTTGATCAGTGCAAACGAGTGCTGTGTGTAATAGTTATAATTATTAGATTTAGTTAATCCCATTGTATATAATATAAATATGTAAGTTGGATTGTTACTGATGATTTTTATTTAAACAGTAATAATGTAACATGTTGTTCAAATATTTTCTAGTTACTGTATTTATTAAATCTGTAGCAAATGTTTCATTAAAGGGTACTATTATTTGTAAGTAACTGTTTGTAAAACAAGAGTACACTATAAAATAACATTTTTTTAAGTTTAATAACGCCATGCCTAATTGTATTTGTCCATAATGTGAATGATGATTCTTCGAAACTGCTTCACCATTCCTTTCTAGTAAATAGTCGCAGTAATCGAAGAGATGATCTGTTCCTTTCCCTTTTCCTAAAAATAACGATTGCAAGGTATTTGTGATCAAAACCAGTAATAAATTCTATTACCTATGTAAGGGCATTTTATCTCCAGCAAGCTGTTGGGTACACCGTTATCCATAATAATACCGGCCGCGCATTGAGTAATGATTAGTAAGAGCCGCAATATTACGGGGAGTTTTGTCGATAGAAAATTGCACCGAGAACTAAGCGGCGCGAGTATCACGTGACCGTCTTTCACTACACGGTCACGGCAGTGACGACACATGATACTCGCGCTGCCTAATTCTTAACCCAATTTGCTATCGACAAAACTCCCGGTAAGTTTGCGTCTCTTTCATCATTACTCAATGCTCCGGGGAATATGCGAACCACGGCATCAACTTGCATACAATTAAACGAACACGTTGCAATATCAAAATTTGTATTTTTCTTAAATGTCTCGAGTGCTTGCTTTTCACACGAAATGCCATACTCTACAAATTTATTTGTAAATCCTTTAGGTAAAAAGAAATTGTTTGATTTCTGCTCCCAATTTGGGTTTCGATTACCGTAAGTGTATACAGAATAATAGGTAGACCCTGTAAAGTAAGGAGAAATGTAATTAAAATACAATTGAACTTTATCATTAAATGTATACCAGTAATTCTGAGTTGTCGCTCCCGTTTCCATTCATCAGAACCTTGAATGGTGCATGCAAATTTTTTATAGTCGCTACTCCGTAACTTCTTAACCACAGTTTCGCAACAAGGTGGTAGATTAGGGGAAGTAGCGATGTCCAATTTTTTGAGAAATTCACTTCCCTCTATATACTCTGCAATACCGACGTAATCAGAAATAAATGGGTAATGATAAAAATGTTATTATTTCGGTTTTAGTAATAATTTTCATCTAAGGTGTGACAACCCGAGATTGTACAGGGTGGCCAACTAAGAATGAGAGGTACTGTATCTGGGAAACTATCCATCGTATAGGCTTGCGCAAAAAAAAGCTATTACTAAAACGGCCAATACAAAAACCTGGAAAATATTTTCAAGTTTCTGAAATGGCCGCTAGGGGGCGTAACTGCAATCTTGAATCTAAAAAAGTGATGTTTCTGTGAATTCTGCTATATTAACCTAATAAAAAAATAACATCTTTAAAGTCTAGGATAATCTGACCTTTTTTTGTGTGGCACTTTTTGACGTATGCCTAAAAATAAAGTGGTGAGGGGTATTCAAAGGTTTCCTTAAATAACCCCCTGTATCTTCGAAACGGCTAAGCCGATTTTAACAAAAATTTGGGCGCGTTGAAATGAGCTAGTCTTGGGCTACAAATGTTATAATATTTGAAGTTTTGTTAGTTTCACATGTCGTCGCTAGAGGGCTTTGTTCGACATTACGACAGAAACGGTTAATTTTCGCAAAAAAATTAAATACTTTGGTACGACTTTTTTTCATGAACAAGTATCTAAATGATGCCTAAACAACCTCGCGAAAACCGCATCTCGATATCTTGTTCCTAACCTAAAATATCGGCCAAAGAAAACTTTATAGGAAAATCCCTTAAATTTTTATTTTTATTTATTTTAACTATATCTTTCTGGAATTGTTTGTATTATGTAAGTTGTGGCCCTAAAAAGGACCGATTTAAAGGAGGAGGGTTTTTAATGCCCCTGTAAATGCGCGAAATGCTGACCATCACGCTCGATGCATTGCTGAAGCCTCTCATGACTAGACAAAACTGCAGCTTCAATTTCGGCTCTCGGTATGTTACATATTGCGTTACGAATCCGGTTTTTCATATCTTCTATAGTAGTAGGTTGAGTCCGAAACACGATGTCCTTTATGCGCCCCCATAAATAAAAATCGAGGCAAGTGAAGTCTGGCAATCGCGGAGGCCATGGAAACAGACATCCCCTTCCAATCCACCGCTGTTGAAATACTGCATTATTATGCTCTTGCACATTAATAGCAAAATGTGCTGGGCAACCATCCAACTGCAAAAACAATTTTTGCCTTGTTTCCAGAGGCACATCTTCCAACAACAGTAATTGATTGGCCAAAAAGTCAAGAAATACATTGCCATTGAGGGGTTGCTCGAAAAAATATGACCCAATAATTCTGCCTCCCAGTATGCCACACCATACATTTAAACTCCAACGTCCTTGGCGCTGAACTTCACGCAACCAATTCTGCAGGCCAATAATGCATATTGTGCAGATTGACTCTCCCGTCACTACTGAAGGTGGCTTCATCGCTCCAAAGAATTTGAAATAAAAATTCTCTATTTTCGCGTGTCATGCCTAACATCCAGTGGCAATAGTCTAAGCTTCGAACAAAATCTTCCTCTTTCAAGTCCTGATGCAAAACGACATGATATGGGTGCATTCTTAAAGTAATTAAAAAAAGTTTAAACGAATACCTATATATTTTGATGGCCATTAGAACTTACCTACGGTCCTTCAAAATATTTTGAACCGTTGTCCGTGATATGCCCAACTCAGTGAATAATGCTCTTGTGCTAACATGAGGATTTCCTTCAATATAGCCCAGTACACCGTTAATATTTTCTTGTGTTCTTCCAATTCTTTGCCGTTGAAACGTAGGCCGAAAACTACCATTGGCTCGTAATCTCGCCACTAACCGGGGAAAAACTCTTACATCGCAAGGACGCCGATTAGGATATCGAGCCGCGTAAACTCTTTTAGCTACTGCGGCATTCTGAAGAGATTCAAAATAAACCGCAAGCATATCAACAGCTTCATTATTCGTAAAACGCATTTTGAAAACACAAAAATTGCTCAAAGTAACGCGAAAGTATTGACAACTATTGACAATTTGAGGATTATGTATGTTTTGTTTAGGTAGGTATCTGTTTCCATTTCCTGCTTCTATTAATTGTATTTTTCGTATATATCCATAGTGAATATGCATTTAAACAAAAAATAGGCCTCTCGTATAACTTTTAGCATTGCTTACTTGCCCGTAGTAATTTCAAAAAGGGCGATTTTATTCTGGTGTATAAATTTACAAACATTTAAAATCGCAATTTCTAGGTAACGTATTCAGAGCCGAAATTAAAGCTACAGTTTTGTCTACCCATAAGAGGCCTCAGCAATGCACAGAGGATGGTCAGCATTTCAAGCATTTACAGGGGCATTAAAAACCTTCCTCCTTTAAATCGGTCCTTGTTAGGGCCACAACTTACATAATAGAAACAATTCCAAAAAAATATAGTTAAAAAAAATAAAAATTTAAGGGATTTTCGTATAAAGTTTTCTTTGGCCGATATTTTAGGTTAGGAACAAGATATCGAGATGCGGTTTTCGCGAGCTTGTTTAGGCATCATTTAGCTACTTGTTCATGGAAAAAAAGTCATACCAATGCATTTAATTTTTTTGTGAAAATTAACCGTTTCTGTCGGAATGTCGAACAAAGCCCTCTAGCGACGATATGTGAAATTAACAAAACTTCAAATATTATAACATTTGTAGCCCAAGACTAGCTCATTTCAACGCGCCCAAGTTTGTTAAAATCGGCTTAGCCGTTTCGAAGATACAGGGGGTTATTTAAGGAAACCTGTGAAAACCTCCACCATTTTATATTTAGACACGTCAAAAAGTACCAAACAAAAAAAGTATAGATTATCCTCGACTTTAAAGATCAGTTATTTTTTTATTAGGTCAATATAGCAGAATTCACAGAAACATCACTTTTTTAGATTCAAGATTGCAGTTACGCCCCCTAGCGGCCATTTCAGAAACTTGAAAATATTTTCCAGGTTTTTGTATTGTATGTATTGTATGTGAAGCTTTTTTTTGCGCAAACATCTACGATGGATAGTTTCCCAGATACAGTACCTCGCATTCTTAGTTGGCCACCCTGTACAGTATACTGTACAGGCTGTCCCAAATTCGAGGCAAGCATGGGGATCTCGCTTATTATAAGAGATAGGATATAGGTTTAAATTCGGCACTTTTGCTAAATTCGATGCCGAGTAATAATCTGAAAAGAAATTTGAGTTAACTCGAATGGATTTGATTTTATGCTCAAAAAACTAAAAATTTCGATTTTCTTTTTTCGCGTTTGGCCACCTTATTATTAGGAATTTTCAAAATTCGATTAAACATTATTAAGGCACCTTTTTACGCACAATACTGATACGGTATTAAAAATATTATGTGACGTCTCGTTTATTCTGAACCATCATCAGGTTTATTTTTTCTTATGGGGGTTAATATATATTTTTATGTCGTTGGATGAAGAATGTTATGCTGATTTTCGCAATATATAACACTTCATAGTTTGACCGACTGTGAACTAAAATACTCTTAATTTAAAAACTATTATCACGATACCCATGAATCAAACAAAACTCAGGAGTTGGCTTTTGTCATGTCATTTTCTAATTGTAAAAAGGGTAATAACTGCAAGATCCTTGGTGTTAGTGCGTTAAAATTTGCAAGTTTCTTTAGAATGTTTTCCAATTCAGAAAAACGAGACATGATAAGGATATTTTATGGCTGCAATAGAAATAGTGTCGGAGCAGAACAAAGATATTTAGAGGAATATCCGGAGAGGCAGCAACCAAACCTGAGATATTTTTTTAAAATTAGACCAAAATTTGCGAGAATTTGGATGTTTTCAGAAACCTCGAAATGCATATGGTAGCAGACTAGACAGAGATGCCGAAGAAGAAATATTACATCAGGTACTATTTGTTAGTATTATACTAATTATAAGAATTTCCACTCACTTCACTGCTAATTTCAGTAGACATTTTTTTTGGAGAGTTATGACTTTATGTTATCCATCTTAGGTTCAAGAAAATCGCTCAACATCTACCAGAGAAATAGAGCAAACTATTGAAGTGCCAAAAACGACAGTTTGGCAAGTGTTAAAGCAACACCGTTATAAACCATTTAAGTTACACGTTAATCAAACTCTTCGGCCTGGGGACGATATGAGACGGTTGGATTTTTGTAACCAACTTAATACCAAAATGCTGGAAAATCTAATGGAATGTTTAATCGTAATAACGAGCATTACTGGTCCGTTGAAAATCCACGAATTAACAGGCAAATGCGAGGACAAGGCCACAGGCCCTTTAATTTGTGGGTTGGAATCTGGAAGGATAGGCTCCTTGGGCCAATTATTTACGAAGGTATCCTAACGTCTCAACGCTACTTCGCATTTCTAACACACGAAATATCAGACCTTTTGGATGATGTTCCGCTAAACGAAAGATGGACTCGCTGGTGGCAAATGGACGGAGCTCCTCCTCAGAATGCTGCGATAATAAGTGAATATCTTAACGGCGAATTTCCTGATAAATGGATGGGAAATAGGGGACCACTTAGGTGCCAAGCAAGAAGTCCAGAGTTAACCCCTTTAGATTACTTCCTCTGGGGCTATTTAAAAAATATGATTTATAAGACGCCACCGCAAAATATAGAAGAACTCGAGAATAGGGTTGTTAATGAACTTCGTCAAATTCCCAGGCGAACCATTCAAAGAAGCGTAAACAATTGTAGAAGAAGAATTCGTTACTGTATTCAAGAAGGAGGAAACTTGTTCGAACATTTATTATAATAATTTTTGTTTGTTTGTCTGTGTAATTATTTTGTTGTTACCTATCGATAAATTTGCGTTGTCGCTAATATGACCTGTTACATAGATCTACTTGTTTTTTTAAATTGTTTAACTGTTTTTATATTTTTTTGGATGTTCTAACGAGTTTAACAAATTAAATAAGTAGAACTACTGTAATTATTCCTTGCTGAATCCAAGAAGGCGGAATCTTGTTTTCGTATTTTCTCATTATTTTAGTTCGCAGTCGATCAAACCATAAAGTGTTATATATTGCTAAAATCAGCATAACATTCTCCATCCAACGACATAAAAATATATATTAACCCCCATAAGAAAAAATAAATCTGATGATGGTTCAGAATAAACGAAACGTCACATACTATTTTTAATACCGTATTATTATTGTGCGTAAAAAGGTGCCTTAATAATGTTTAATCGAATTTTGAAAATTCCTAATAATAAGGTGGCCAAACGCGAAAAACGAAAATCGAAATTTTTAGTTTTTTGAGCATAAAACCAAATCCATTCGAGATAGCTCAAATTTCTTTTCAGATTATTACTCGGCCTCGAATTTAGCAAAAGTGCCGAATTTAAACCTATATCCTATCTCTTATAATAAGCGAGATCCCCATGCTTGCCCTCGAATTTGGGACAGCCGGTACATCAATTTTTTAACTATAGTATAAATTTATTTAAAAGTGTTTAATCGTTAAATAAATATATATAAGTTCCGAATTGAATATTTTTTTAAATGAATATACTTATTAAAATAACAAAAGTTTTGCGAGAATTACATATTATTCACTTTTGTATTGGGCTTCTGCAGCTGATTCCAAAGCCTCATATTACAGACGTTTTTAACAAGGCTGTAATAGTTCGATAAATCTACTACAGATGTCGGTAATGTTAATACGAAAGAAAGATATGTACAGTATATTGTACAAAAAAGTTCAAAATATCAAATCATTACCTTTTACAGAAAAAGAACCAATTTGAAAATCAGTGTACAGTATACTATACAATACTTGGCAAATGTTTTAGAAAAGCAGCAATTGCTCATTGAGGAGGTTATTGGGGGAATATTTTTCTTTTTTCACATTCACATTTCCTTAAAGTTCTTTTCAAATTATGCGAAATTTCGTCAATAATTGCATCTAAAATTTGCCTTATTTCTTTTTTAGTGTTCTTTTCACTTATCATGGTCAAAGGTAGATTGTCTTCTTCAGAATATGCACTTTCAATTTCATTTTCAGAACTATCAGAATCTGCAAAAACGAAGTTCCGATCTTTAACAGAATCATCATTATCTTCTGATAAATTACCAACGGAATTATCATTTAGTTCTTTTATTATGTCTGTCGGACATTTTAGGGAAGAATCATAATCGTCTTCTTGTGAAAAATCGCGAACCGAATTGTTTTGTTCTCGGTTTGTCGAGCATTTTAACGCAAGTTGCAAAATTTTCTGAGCTCTATTGTTCATGTTTAAACAATGAAAAAAACGTATATTTATACATGCAGAACATAAGCTTTATTTCTCAGTAACTCCAATGGAAAGAAAAGGAATGAGTCAATTTTTTAGTCAATATAAAATTACAGATTATAAACAAAAATGTTTTTAGTATGGAATTTAAAACACACAACAGACTCACCTTATTTAATTTATTAATACTAATATTGTAGATCACAAACTAACAGTAATTAAAACAGTTAATGTACCTAAATATTAGATAAATATCAACACTAATAACACTGTCCCAACAGTCGCGCCATAAAAATTTTAGGTTATGTTGCGTGAGACCTTAAAGGAATAGTCGTATTTGACCGTTTAATTTGTAATATACCACTTTTCTTCTTAACATAAGCTACATACGACAAAATTCACTGGGAACAATCGCAACCTTTATATTTATGACAAATTTTATAAGCATATAATTTCATTCAGTACCGTAGAGCGAGGTTAAGTGGACCGAATTTTGTCCTTTTTTTTTGATATCTCAAAAAATAATGATTGCAAAAATACAATTTTTATAATTTAGCAAGATTATAGCTAGTATTCAATAATTCATAAGCAAACGCGATTTGTTTTTATCATGTTATTTTTTTTAATTTATTTCGGAGTGAACCACTGGTATAAAATGCATAGAAATGGTCTCTTTAGGCGTTGTATGTGCAGAGTGGACCACAACATGTCTTTTAAAAAACATAAGGGTACCAGAGGTAAACTCGCATAATAAAAAATCACTGATCAACAAATTTAAAGTTTTTTTCTGGTTCCTAGTTATAGGTGATCTCGATTCAATTTTTTATACTGAATCCGAATCTGCTTTTGGTTTTTCGTTAGCACGTATAGTTTCAGAGAAAAACATGTTTTTGTGCAGAAATAAAAAGGCTAAAGTAATTGCATGCATTTAATATAATAAAATGTACATAATAACCATTAGAATGTTTTATTTAACAGTTTTCTTTTGTGTAACGATGTATTAGCGTCTTCTCTAATCAATGACCAACAGTAATCACCCAACATGTTCGCATCCCATCTACCCTGGTACCGTTTTTCCAACGTTGCAAGGTCTTGATCGAAACGCTCACCATGCTCGTCACTTACAGCTCCAAATTGCTTGGGAAAAATCCAAATGAGAGTGTAATAATGCATTTTTAGCGACATATTACATCCCATGTTATGGTAAGCTGTCAACATTTTATCGACGAGGTTCTCGAAATTGTTCACTTTGTTATTGCCCAGGAAGCCGATTACTACAGATTTGAAACAATTCCACGGCACCTTTTCTTTTCCTTGCAGAACCGCATCAAAACCGCTGTCATTCATTAGTTGTCGAATTTGGGGACCCACAAATATGCCCTCCTTTATTTTGGCTTCATGACTTTTGAAACTTGTTTTTATATATTGAAAAGCTCTTCCGTCACGATTCATACCTTCTACAAAGTTCTTAATCAGCCCTAACTTTATATGCAAAGGGGGCAAATAGATATTTTTCTATCCACAAGACTTTCATGTAAAATATTTTTTTCTCCAGCAATCATCTGTCTACTTGGCCAACTTTTCACAATATAATGCTGCAATTTAGCGCGACTGTCCCATTCGCACAAAAGCAACTGTATTTTGTGAATCCCAGTTGAATTCTAATAACAAAGCTATAACTTTCAGATCTCCACATATTTTCTACTCGTATCGTTTATGGTCTATGCTCGTTAATAGGCATTTCATAGTTTCATAAGATTCCCTTAGGTGAACTGAATATGCCATGGAAACTGAGGGCAATGTATTGCCATTACACAGTAGAACTGCTTTCAAACTAAATTTAAATGCATCAATAAACAGTCGCCATTCTTCGGGTTTGTGTTTACGTCCAAAGCCTTTCATTAAACCGTCAACATCACTGCAGTAGGTAAGATTGCCCTCCATAGAATAAAATTCAGAAAATTTCTTCTTGCGGTTACGGAAATGACTAATTTTGGTAATGTATTCCAATAAATTCAAACTTTGCAATCTGGAGCCAAGTAACTCGACTTTGCTTTTACTTAAGTTCAAATCACGAACTAAATCGTTTAGTTGTGCCTGTGTAATCAAAGGTGGCTCAGTGGAATCTTCAGGAATAAATTCTGGATCAGTGTTGGAAGCAATGACATCATGCTCTTCATCAGATTCTTCAAATGTTTGTGGTAGCATAGTCACGGGAAGATCATCACAATGGCCAACGGATCTTATCGCCGATGTTAAATTAGGATAAACTACAGATTTTTTATTTTTTTCAGAGAAGCCTGCTATCTTTGTTATGCAGAAGTAACAGTCGGTTAGATGATCCTTTTGTTCCCTCCATATCATAGGTACTGCAAAGGGCATACATGAACGGGAACCTTTTATCCACTGTCGAAGACGATTTGCACAAGAAACACAATAAATATGTGGTGCCCATTGCTTGTCTTGATCTCCAACTCTACATCCAAAGTACAGATGATAAGCTCTTCGTATTTGCGGAGTAAAACATCGTTTTTTATGTTTAGCAGTAAACCTCACAAACAACAAAAACTGTCCGGATCCTTTGCACATTTACGGGACATGATTAATGCTTTTAAAGTAAAGTACTATCACCCAAAACACAAGAAATTTTCTTCGCTCACACGTGATAGAAAAAATCTGAAAACAAATTTGAATTCAGGAAGAGAAGTTATATACAGATTACCTAGTTTTGTTTGACAGCCAAAATCTCTGTTGATCAGTGAAATCAATAAAACATTCAAATTGTTTATTAAATCATTTTATAACATTAAAACATACGAACGAATAAAAGCAATTTTTGCAACTTAAAAATAACTCAAAATTAACGCATTTTGAACATAAAAGCTTAATTTAATTGGCTTAAATGTGTTTTTGTGATAAACTGGTATCTACCCCGACAATGCTTTGTAAGCACAATTTTTTCGATAATATCTGTAAGACTAACTGTACATTCATCTTGTACTTGAGGAAAGGAAAAATAAATTTCCTTTCCCATTATTTTTCTCAAGAAATTTATTTTTACCTGTTTATCGTGCAAAAACAATTCTGTTATTTGTCCAACAAAATATTTATAAGATGACTTAGAAGAAGGAACTGCAAATTGAACTACGACATTATCATCAATTTTAAGATCTATTTCGTTCTCATTGAAAGGCTGCACTTTATCTTCTTGTTGCTGTTCTTGATTGAGAGTCTCCTGTACATCGGATAGAAATTATTATTTGACCAATCTGAAGCTGAATGCCACCTTTGTGAACATGACAAGTAATTAATTGATATTGGTATAAGGTTATCAATTCTGTAGGATTGATGGTAATGATCAATCCGTTGTCACTCATTTGATTTGTCCAATTTTGATAGTGTTTTTTCAATTCATCTAAACTGATAAGTGAAGGAGATAATCTTCCGGTGTAGCATGACGTTATTGCATCATGATATCTTTCAATATCCTTTTCAGATAAGATTATTGTCATGATAATTTGGAGAACTCTTGCTATAATGTAATCTAAATTGCCTACAGTCTTAGAAATATCATTCAGATGAGTATTTAAAATTATGTTGTTTTAACAAGTTCATTATGTTTCTTCTTATATATACTGAATTCACGGTCTATGGAGGTAATATCTCCAATTAAGTGACTTAAAGTTTGTCCTTGATCACTTACAATTTGTTTTAGATGAGTAACATGATCAGTTAAAGATTGTGATTGAACTCGTAAATCATCTAAATCTGATGTAGTTGCAACTCCACTTATTTTTTGATTGATCCAACCTATGAAAGGAAAGATACCCTGATCCAAGAAACGCTTTCGTCGAGCAAGAGTCGATAAGTCTAATTCGTTTAATGACTTTTTTTTTTTTGTGGCCTCAACTTCTTGGTTATTTGCCACGTTCTTTCTCGACATACTACCGTACTTATTATATTTTATGCAATACTTCCATCTCAGTTAAACAGTTAGTTATATCCTTGATCTTTTTTGTTCCGTGATGTTAAAATCTATTTTAATTCCATTGTCCATATTTGCTTTTCTTCTGACAGATGCTAGCTGCTCACATTCTTCGAATATATGAGCTATTGTGAGTTGATTGTTACATTTGGTACATGTAGGCGGATGTGTTTTTTCTAGCATGTGAGAGAGTGAGTCAACTTCGTGTGACCTATTCTCAGTCTTGTTATTACGATGCTAAGTTTTCTGGACATTTGCGGATATACTTTATTCTTTTTTACTTGTGGGGTATGCTTTTTTAAAAATTTATTTTGTATTGACCAGCTCGCTTGCCATTTCTCCCAAATCTTTTCTTTTATATCACGTTGATTTAAGGGTGTGGTGGTATTTATTCCTAATTGTTTTAGCGCATTACCTATTCTAATATTTATAGGGTTATTTTTATTTCCATTTTCGTTTTGCTCTGTTACTTATCTTCTTATACATATAATGCTGCGGGTTTTGTTGTATTTTTAGTGCGTATTTCAATAGGGTCCACATTCGCCTTAGCTGTAGTGGCAATACCCCTGCTTCTACTTGCAAGCTGCTGCATGGGCTTGTTAGAAATGCTCCTATACTGTAACGTACGCCCAGATTTTGTATAACGTCTAGCATTTTTAGGTTGGATTTCGAAGCTGACTCATACGCTACGGATCCATAATCAAGTATTAATAGAATTAGTGCTTTGTATAGCCTTAATAACACATCCCTATCTGCTCCCTATTTTGAATTACTCACACATTTTACTATATTCATAGTTTTCCGCGCTTTTGTGGTAATATTATTAATGTGTTGTTTCAACTTCATAACGCTATCAAAAATTACTCCTAGGAATTTGTGATTGGGTACACATTTAATTATATTATCATTTAATTTAAAGATAGGTAAATAATGGGGTCGTCTGAGCTTGCAGAAGTGCATGGCTACCGTTTTTTCTGCTGATACTTTAAAGCCTCTCTCTTGGGCTCTTTGGACTATTGTATCTATGGCGTCTTGTAGCAATCCATTGTGCGGTTCTTCTTTCTTCGATGTTGTAAAAATGACTAGGTCATCTACATAAAAACAACTTATTTTTGGGTGTAACGTTCTGGTAAGGTCATTCACGGATATTAGGAATAATGTCCCACTGATTGGGGATCCTTGCGGGATACCTATTTCTAAAGGCCGTTTACTAGATAGGTGTTTATCTATCCTTACCCTGAGGTGCCTGTCCGATAGAAATGATTGTATGAATTTTATTAGATTTCCTCTAACGCCCATTTGTGCAATTTCTCTAAAAACACACGAACAAAATAAGTAATGACAGCAGGAGCGTCAAACTTTGTGTAGAGAGATGTGTATAATTGCATTATATAGGTAGGATGAGAAATTGAGCAATAGGAACTATAAATGATGATATTCGGATTTGTTCCAAGTATTTTACACCCACCTCCTATGTTCAGGGAGTATGTGGAGTTTATATGACCTATATTGAGAATTTGAGATGAATTCATGCAATTTAACTTGACTGAGGTCGGATTCCCGGTATAAAGCCATGGTGTTTGGTTCAACTTAATCCACGATCCAGACCCGCTGTTATCTTTCAGTTTACATGATTCTTTGATACTTCTCTCAGATGATCCGTGAAATAATAAATGTTCACAACTTGTTGATTTGAACTGAGTTTGATATTTGGGACGAATTAAACAGGAATAAAAGGACTCAGAATCCTGAGATGGACACAATCTTTCATAATGATTCACAGCGAACAAATTGTTATCATTATCAACAAACCAAATCTTTGAGTCTTCAATAACATGTCGATATAGCTCACCATTGATTTTGATCGGAAATGTCTTTACGTGATAAAGCTTAATCTCTGAATAGTCCTAGTAAGACCCAGGGAGAGATAAAAGAAGCTGAATGTCACCTTTGTGAACATGACAAGTAATTAATTGATATTGGTATAAGGTTATCAATTCTGTAGGATTGATGGTAATGATCAATCCGTTGTCACTCATTTGATTTGTCCAATTTTGATAGTGTTTTTTCAATTCATCTAAACTGATAAGTGAAGGAGATAATCTTCCGGTGTAGCATGACGTTATTGCATCATGATATCTTTCAATATCCTTTTCAGATAAGATTATTGTCATGATAATTTGGAGAACCCTTGCTATAATGTAATCTAAATTGCCTACAGTCTTAGAAATATCATTCAGATGAGTATTTAAAATGTATGTTGTTTTAACAAGCTCATTATGTTTCTTCTTATATATACTGAATTCACGGTCTATGGAGGTAATATCTGCAATTAAGTGACTTAAAGTTTGTCCTTGATCACTTACAATTTGTTTTAGATGAGTAACATGATCAGTTAAAGATTGTGATTGAACTCGTAAATCATCTAAATCTGATGTAGTTGCAACTCCACTTATTTTTTGATTGATCCAACCTATGAAAGGAAAGATACCCTGATCCAAGAAACGCTTTCGTCGAGCAAGAGTCGATAAGTCTAATTCGTTAATGACTATTTTTTTTTGTGGCCTCAACTTCTTTTTATTTAGCAAGAAGGGCTCTTCGTAATTCTTAGAACTGCTGACAGCTTCAAAATGATCTGCCATAGTTTCTGCCATGTCGGCAGTTGAGGTGATTGATGCATTATCTATGAACAGTTGCTTGATTGTCGTAAATTTCCCTGATCCGGTTATGGATTTAATTTTTCTCCATACTTCAGAGGTGGGACCAGGCTTCCCCCTGGTCACGCTCAGGCTTCCCCTCGCGCAATCCCTTCAGCACCTAAAACTGTCAAACGACCTTGGGATTGGGGGATATTTTATAGAGGTTACCTTATGTAGTAGGCAATTACAAGACCACGACCACTATTGTACGACGTTTAGCCAGCTGCTAGAGTATCTGAAGTACAGTTCGCGGTTGATAACTAGCTAGCGCTCAGCCGTCCAGCAAGGACATCGTTACACTATACGCTTTTGACGGCGCATGTCCTGAAGAGTAAAAAGAAAAGGATCTCTCAGCTTTTAGCCTGAAGAGAACAAAGTAACGAGATGCTCGACAGAAAAGAGTTAAAGTACGGGAAGCCACTCAACACTAGTATAAGAAAAGTGAACTTCCAGCTAAGGGGAAAAGAGCCAATGATGGTATCCATCTGCGTGTGGATTATCGCGAATCTCCTATTGAACTCTCTGTCGGCTCGCGCGAATACGTTATGTGCAGTAAGCACCTCTGATCCCTCGCAGAAGAATCGATTTAAAAATATAAACTTGACTGAAGAATACAAAGTCTTCACTGAATCGATCTTTGCGGCGCCCTGTTCCCAGGTCTTAAGGGGTCATCTCGAAATGTTGGTCGCAGCAGCCTGGCAATGATCGATGCCTTTGCTCTCGTCCAAGACGACTGCCTGAACAGCGTCGTCTATGAGCCCTGCTGTATGTGCTGTTTCGCTCTTGTACAAAAACCCAGCTTTTCGGGCTTGCCTCACACAGTACAGAGACAGTCGAACATTGAGTAACGTATCCATGGTACCCGTCCATCCCTGAAATAGCCCACGGTCGAGTTTGCATCTTCCTAGAAATCCCCGCTTAGATAAGGTTGCTGATATACCCCTGCATATTTGGCCAATTCTCAGGACGTTGGGTGCTTTAGTCGTCCTACACACATAATTGTGGTGCATTCGCCACGCGTTTCGGTCGGCTTGGGGGCTCCACCCAGATACATCGTTACTCACTATTATAGTTAGTTTCTTGTTATCAGTCCTTGTCATATTGCATATAGAATCGAATATTGTCTGCACATGAATTTGGCCCCTCCTAGCTGTCACCCCGGGGTACAACATGCTTAATTGGATTGCACTACGGCCGTAGCATGACGTAAGCTCTCTTGTAATGTCATCCCCGGACTAAGTTTCTCTAACTTTGGGTCCGGGCTTGGTATTTTCGCATTTTGCAGCCATTTCCCCTATGCGATCTCAGAAATCGGTACCGTTTTGGAGCATTACATACACCTCTTCAGGCTTTACACCACCACTCAATTCAGGAGCATGCTTCAGCGCGTACAGCAGTTCTTTGGAAGAAAACCTCTCTCCTACTATATTTCATAGTGTCCTCGTAGTTACTAATGTCTGCCTCGACTCTCGTCACATCAGCAGCCTCCCAGTACCACGTGGGCAACGTGCTCATGCAAATAAACGCGTAGCTTGAGGATCGATTCGATATCTTCTTTGAGCTGTGCGGTCTTTCTTTCATGTCCTGTATTAAGTTTCTCCGATCTTGAGTGGAGCTCATTCTGCAGTAATGCCAGGGACTGTTTCATCCTTCTGGCAAGACATTCAGAGTAACCGGACTCTCTGAGCGATGATGCTATCCAGGACATTGCGCCCTTCAGACTGCATGTAATCGTAAGATTTGGAATCAAGGTTGCCACACAATCTATAGTTTGCAGCGTACGCCCATGACCCTTCAAGCATCTTCGAGACTCCATGCATTTGATCTGTAGATGAGAAGTCTATTGCATAGATGGCGTCATGATATTCTATAATGTTCAAACCAAAGGTCCTAAATGTTCTAATAGCTTGCAGAACCCAACTTCAGTGTTGTCAAGTGCATGGAGAGTAGGTAAGATTGGAGACTTTTGGAACACACCACATTTCCAAGGTCCCACATTTCCAAGGTTGCCACAAAACCAAGGTCCCCACCGTACCAAGGTCAAAAAAGCGCAATGTGTGACACAAATACATATCATTACCACAAAACCAAGGTCGCAAACCCCGATTTCCTGTTCCACTACTACAAGGCCATCACTGTGACCTACTTTAAAACCACGCTTTCCTGTTCCACAATTACAAGGCTATCCGTGTGACCTATAATTACCACAAAACCAAGGTCACAAACCCCGCTTGTCTGTTCCACAACTACAAGGCCATCTGTGCGACCTAACGCGCTTTCCTGTTCCACAAGAACATCCGTGTGACCTGGTTGCCACTCTTACCCACTTGTATGTTTGTTGCTCACTTGTATGTTTTTTGCCCACCCACAAAAGAAAAGAAAACGATATGTTAATATATTTAATTAATGTAGAAACATGTACAAATGTATTACTCAGATATATGATTTTCTTTAGGAATAAAACATTTTGATTTAGTACAAGTCCTCTCCACTTCCGTTTCAGTACATCTGCGCGGACGTGGTGCGAGGAGCTGAGCATACGTGCAATGTGGTGCCCATCGTGGATGTTCCTGTAACGGATTGACATCTGGCTGCCATCGGTTTATTCTAACCCCACACATGAAACATTCAACCGTATCGTCTGAAGATGTGGAAATGAATCCTGCTGCAGCAAGCGATGAGGGTGAGTGAACTCCAGACCATGTTCGATACGTTAGTAATCGTTTATCGAAACAGTTGTAATACTGAGGATAATAAAAGTTTGGGTCGCACATGTTAACATCAGCGAAAACAGTATGATACTGACAGAAATAATGTATTCTATACAATATATACAAATATATACAACATATATACAAATATATACAATATGTACAATATATACAATAGATACAGTAAAAAAGACTTTAGTAGCATCACACAAGTATACATGAGTCATCATCGTACACATCGTATAACTGTGTGAGAGGCGCCACGCGCACCAATAATATTCGTGCGAAGGTGGTATCGCGCAGTCCAGCGCTCCATATGCATATGATGGTCCACTACGCGGTAATCTCCTGGTTTCAATCGGGTGAAACAGCAATGACACAAATTCATGAAGTCCACCAGATGGTATCGAACATATATTGATACAATGTGGGCATATGCTGTTACACGGCTTGCCGCAAAGTGCTCGCGTATTACCTTGCTCATTTCGGTATACCACGCTGAATTCCACTGAACCAGTTCATAATTATTTCGTAGCACTTTGTTTATGGAAGCCGGTAGTATTCCTTCCTTTTCAAAATTTACCCAGTTCGGAATTAATTGACATGTCCGTCGCGTACTAATTTGAAATAGGGTTTGTGGTTGGTACAAAGTCTTCCAATCGTCTTGCACTGGAGTAACTGACATAGTGAAGATCGGTAACTATGGTATATGTAAAAACCCTCCCTTTTATACGAATAATACTGAGTGGGGTATGTAACCTTGTAGTGAACTTGTTGTGGCAAAGTGGAACAACCTTGGAAATAAGTATGCCTAGGAATCCTTGAAGTAGTGGTGAATACAAGGTTGGAAAAAAACAAAATGAGTAACAGCCTTGAACGAAAAGAAAACCTTGAAAAGGTGTAACCGACAAAGAAAGCAATGTGTGGTATAATCGTGAAGGTCACGTAAGTAGCCTTGAGGAGGGTAATAGTGGGAGAGTGTCATATATAAAAGAGAGGGAATGTATGTAAAGCCAGTATCGTATATAATGGATAACATCGTACGTCAAGCCATAGAAAAGGCGAAGATTATCGGTGCTATAAGTTCAAGTAAATATTGCGATATTTTGCTTAATAATGTGCATTATTTCTTAAATAAAAGTAAAACAAAGTTTGTTAGTGTCGGTCTATCACCCAAATTTGGATTTGAGCCAGTCGTAAAACTCGGTGGATCGAAGAGTGGTGGAGTGGTGTTTGACAAGCAGGAATGGCGTATACTTATGGATAATCAAGGGTGATTACTAATTATTTCTACAGTCCTGAAGGAACATGGCTACCTACCAAACTGGGATCGAAGACTGTCTCGTACGAAAATATTAACAAGAAAAAAATTATACGCCTCTGTGATAGTGACGAAATTGATATCTATTTAGGATGGGAGTCTATAGAACAGTTATGGAAGCTTTTGAAGATAATATATTACCGATTGGAGTTGGCAGATACTGTGAACTTTCCAGAGTTTTATAAAAACCTAATAAAGTCGGCAGCGGTAATTCCTGAATGTAACATTCACCAAGTTATAGGTCCATTGCATGATGTATTTGAGGTCAACATAGCCTGCCTTCTGGAAATGGAAGCATTTGCCAAGGAGAAACTATATATGGATATGGATCTTGCCAAACCTATAACTGAAAGGGGGTAACGCGCTTGTAGTCAATAGTGGATAGTATTAGATGTTAGTCAATATGTGGATGTGTTATAGTGCGGAGTCGTGGCCTAAAGCTGTAGATTGTGTTAGTGCAGTCCAAAGACTAATATGCCAGTTACAATCATTAGAATTCGATGCTGATCATGAAAAAGTGTATGGAATGGGTAGATTTAGTGATGACTATTTAAATAATCTAGTTAATAAGTATGGGGGAGGAATATGCCTTTGTGAAAAATACTTAACATCGCATGTAGGTGATATAGAGTGTATTTGTTGTATAAAGCGATTAATAGAAGACCTTAAAGAAATATCATTGGAGCAATTTATACACGAAATAGAAAGATATTTACCGAATTTTGAGCCATCAGATGACGACTCACCCAGTGAAGAAGGTGTGCATTAATGAGTCCAAAAACGTAGTTCACTACATAGTAGTATGGGGAAAACAGCATCGTGAGTGTGTGTTTGTCAGACGCTTTAGTAGTATGTAGTGATGTATATGTATAGGATATTATTAATAAAAAAAAAGATCTGTTTATTGCATATAAATATTACAGTATATATAATTAAGGTTAATTAGCGTATTACACAATGTCTTTGGTAGAAATCCAGGAGTTGTGAGAAGTATCAAAACCCAACCACTTAACGAGAGCTTTATTCCCTTGACGTCGGATGACACGTTCAACTAGATGAATGTCTGGATATTTAACACTTTGTAGTTCGGGCTCATAGAACCGACCTTGAATCTCTTCATCTCGAGTATCACGTAATGTGTAGGTGAGTGGGCTTAAACGTTTAACTGTTGATATTCGAAAGACTTCGTAACTCCAATTAGGTGTGTACCCCTTAGAGAATATGCTTCTATGTTTGCTAATGCGTACATGTTCCCCCACTTTAAATTTAGGTGTTTTACGGTCAAGAATTTTTTTACATTTTAAATGTTTTGAAATAGATGCACTATTTTTTTCCGATACATCTACCGGTTTGTATCCAGTTGTTCTATGCTTTCTTGAATATACTCGGCGACAATGTGCGGTAATATTGATAGCCACTTATAGGATCCTTGCATGCTGAAGATTTTCCACATTATTGCTTTAAGGGTGCGATTTACACGTTCGACTATACTACTTTGCAAGGTGGAATAACTACTGTAATGATTGATATTAAATTTTTTCATTACTTTTTGAATTCCGCATTATAGAACACTGTTCCCATATCAGTTTGTATATGTGTAGGTATCCTTTTCAAACCAGACAAAAGTTTATCCATTACATCCGCGACCAGTTTACCATTCTTGCGTTTGATGGGAAAGCCCAAGACATATTTAGAGAATCCATTTATTATTACTAAAATGTATCGAAATCCTTTATTCATCCGAGCATATGGTATCATTTCCACTAAATCAGCTTGAAATAGATCATTTAAACCTTTTAGTACAACACAACGCCGCGGAAAATTTCTTCTTGCAGGTTTGTGCAGTTCTTCGAACAACATCGGCTTTACTCATTTTGTTTTGTGCTTTGGATTTTACTACGAACTCTACGTTGAATATCGTTGCAGTTGAAAACTTTACAAACCTCGGCATGGTAACACGAATTACATCGTTCCTCTTAAGATGTTGACCAATTACATCCTTTGCCAGCTCAAATGTTGTACCATCTATGTTAAGCTCAAGAGTTGGATGACTCCACCTGCAATGTACTATAGTACCGTCGTTACAGGGATAGGTATATTGATCACCGACGCCGGTAGATACACTAATTGTCTTCTTTGCGGAGATTCCAGAAAATGAAATGAAAGTTTCATAAGACAGATCGCTATGATGAACAATATGTTTCCCAAATTTATCCACTGTCATTTGATGATGAAGATGGCCTCCAAATTTATCTATTGGCATCACTGGTGGACGTATAGTACTATCTGTAGTGATAGTCGTAGTAACAATGAAAGGAAATGACTGTAGTGGTAGGTTTATAACAAGTTCTGTTACTTTATTACTTTTGCGTTACGTAGTTCATCAATTATATATATTATTTCGTTGTGATTGCTAGTATTTCCTGCCGACATTGATCCTAATAATTCCCTTAACCAATCGACTAACTTATTCGGATTATTCCACGGTACAAACTCAATAGGTTTATTATTGTATCGCAATAGCTGCAGTCCACCACCTCTTTTGGATATAGAAGTTGTTCGAGATCTGGTGGCTGGAGGTGCAATAGACGATGTGGCAGAACGTTTTCTAGGCTGAAGTAATGGTTTAATGATTTCAAGGTACTTCTTACTATTAGTTCCTCGGATTTGATCATCAGGGTTATAATTACGTCGGGCAGCATGCGTACGACGCAAAATGTCATTGTAGTGCTGTAGATCCCTCTTTTTGTATCCGTAGGAACTTTTTTAAAAAGTAGTTCATATAATCCCGGTGTTCCCTCATAATCTAGGGATGATCCATCGGGAAGAGCGATTCGCAAATTTTCTCCAACAAAATCTAGTTCAGCATCGCCTATAAAAAATTTCTCTTCTTCAGGAATAAAATGCACACCGTACGTTAAGTCATATTCATCTTCGGTATCTCTAAAGATACCTTCGACGTAGTATTGCGGTAATCCTTGGTATTGATTAAGATACTCTTCAAAGGCGGGTTGAGATCCAGCAGCTAGTAGTTCCGATTTCAATTGTTGTAAAGTAGGAATTTCCACCTCGTCGTCATGTGTGACATCAGCAATTACAGATTCCTGTAGAGGTGTGGGAATGGTGTCAGGAACAATAGTACGCGGCTCCTTACGTATTCTAGAGGATTTCGGTGTATAATGTAAAATACTTCATTTTCATGTGCAATGGACTCCTTTTTTCCGACTTCTGGCGTAAGGGGTTCAGCTTTGATGAGAGAACCATCATTTTTAGTAATTAATTGTTTTAATGGTTGTGTAATAGGTTTAAAGTGTACCTCCATTGCACGTTCTGTATACTGCAATGAAACAGTCAAATCTCTTACGCTAACGACCGTTATTAACATCGCTTTCTTTATCAATCACAAGAAATCCGAATTTATCACGCCAGCAACAGCAACACAAGTCTTTAAATTTATCAGATGACATATCAGCATTAACGTGATCATCATACACATGCTTGAGATTAGTGTGATATTGTTGAAAAAGAACAAGTAAATTCGCATTATCACGTATAAGCTGTTTTGGAATTGAAGAATACGTTTGACACAGATAGAAACAATCATTATTTGATGTCTGCCAAAACAAAATGATCTCTAATTTCATTTTGTTTATGACATGCTACATCATCAAAAATCATTATTGAATTTTTACGGGACTCACTAGGAGGTATAACATCACTATTATCACTGTATTCGAAATACCTAATTTCTTTATGGGTGCCAGTAACTCCGCAGGTACTGGTATTTAGGTTGGTATAGAGATTTGCAATATAGACATTTTCAAAACGTAAGCCATTTGGATGTTCTAATAAGCTAATCATAACATTGGTTTTCCACAGCCGGATGGTCCGACGATTATACCTCGTTTACATCCCCTTTTAGTAAACCGCGGTGTTTAGAGTACTGCTCCTTGTTAGGAGTAATGTCATAATTTTTGATAGGTAATTCTGTATTTTGCGGAATGAAACGGATGTCACCCATTATGGTACTAAACCACGACTTGTATGACGCTTCTATATATATATAAAAAAAATAAAATATTTATAGTGAAGTGTAGTCAGTGTGGTATAATATACATCCCAGCGTCAGAGGAAAAAAGGTTCAGGATTAATTAATACTTTAATAAATAAATTACCCGTGGAGTTGCATATACCCGGATATCGATATTGTGGGCCAGGACCCGTTTACAAAACGATTAGCTCGTGGCGACAAAGGTATTAACGCATTGGACGAAGCGTGTAAAGAACACGATATTGCATACTCCCAGTCAAACGATCTAGGACAACGACACATAGCAGATAAGACTTTACAACAAAAAGCTTGGAATAGATTTCGTTCTACCGACGCTACCTTTGGAGAAAGGGCAGCTGCATTAACCATAGCTGGTATCATGAAAGGAAAACGGACAATGGGAATGGGTGGCAAATCACGGAAAGGACAAAAGAAATTGGGAATGGGAAATAAATCACGACGAAGGAAGCATTCTCGCAGAGCAATTTCGTTTAACAAAGCAGTCCTTCTAGCCCGACGTCGTGTTGGTTAAACTTCGATCATCTTTAAAATCGACAATACAGCAAGCCTTGAGCGCTCTAAAACACAAAAAATTATGTCACCCAAGAGCAGAATATTGCCAATACCAAAACGTGGGGATTCATACCTCTTATTCCCTCTTTGCAGCATTAGGAGCTTTAGGGTCTCTAGGTGGCGGTGCTGCGGCAGTCGCAAAGCGGTAACTGACGCAAAAGCTGCGACAAAAACGTTAGACGAAACCAAACGACACAACCAAGCAATGGAAGCAGCTGCATTAGGAAAAGGTTTATACATAAAGCCATATAAACGAGGGTTAGGTATATATTTACAACCGTATTCAAAAACTCCCACTGAAGCTACCACGTCACGCCTTAAGTAATGTTGAGCTATCAAAATTTGTGGAGCAATTACAGATTCCCTATTTTAGAGGGATATATATGCGAGATAACACCTACACGAATCCATGCGAAGAATGTGGTATTGTGAATCTGGATGATCAAACTAACAAGGGACTTGGACAGCTTACATTAAGCGTAACAGGCATATTACATATTTTGATAGCATAGGACATATTAAACCACCCTTTGAATTACTCCACTATTTTAAAAGTGATGGTAGCAGAAACACAATTGAGTATAACTTTACCAAGGTTCAAGATTTTGATACATACAACTGCGGTCATTTAGTCTTACACTTTTTATATGACTACTCGTACTGATTTTCAGTAGTCGTTACGTGATCGTAATGTCGTACACATTTACATTTACCGGCAAAGTGTATCTTGCAAGCAACCTTTAATCCACCGATTTTTCTTGAGAATGAGTCGGAATACGTAATGGGATTGACTAGTTTTGAATCTTTCAATACTATACAGAATGTTACTTCAAAGAATAACCAACTCGTATTTGGAAACGATAAAATTACAATACCACCAGGATCATACGAAATCGCGGATGTGAATAAATATATTAATGAGTTAGTGAAAGATCGAGCATTATGCATTTACAAGCGAATAATAATACTATGAAAGCAAGTATGAAAGCAACCCATGACATTAACTTCAATGTGGAAAATTCGATAGGACCTATGCTGGGATTTAATAAAACTGTTTACCAGGCTCAAAGTGCATACCTCTGATAGTCCTATTAACATTATCAAAATTAACTCATTAATTATCGAGTGCAATATAACAAGTGGTAGTTTTAAGAATGGTGAAACATCACACATAATTCATCAGTTCTTTCCCAGTGTACCAGCGGGGTATAAAATAATAGAGTCCCTCAACATGTCATCTATCTACCTATCAATACATCTACCATTTCGACAATAACACTTAAAATAGTAGACCAAGACGGAGATCTCGTCAATTTTAACGGGGAAGTCATAACGATAGGACTACATTTAAAGAAAATATGGTGACGCGCTATAACACATGTGCATGTACCCAGTGCAAATCAAACTATAAAAGATCAAAGTGTGGAAAGGTGAGAGTCAGTAAGCGTTCAGCGCCCAAAGCATTGACACCGCAGAACAAAGCATTATTGGAAAGTCTCGGCTTTACAGTACTACAATGAGTATATTAAACGTTAATGAAAAAGTTGTCGTTGATAATGCTATCGTTAATTCCGAACTGCACACCCATCAGCCATACACTACCAGATTTGGAAACAATGATGAAATCAGGATACCCATTCAGGAAGACATGTGCACTCTACCATCCGAAAGCTATGTTACGTAGAGGGACGATTATTACGTCAGGATGGTACTGTCTCTAACACCGCAAGGTTCGTTAATAACGGTATCGCATTTTATTCAGTGAAATTAGATATGAAATGAATGGAATAGTGGTAGATTCCGTAACGAAAGTAGGATTAACGTCGACAATGAAAGGATTGGTATCATTGACGTCCAATGATCTCCCGTCATGAAAATGCAGGTTGGTTTCCCTGCAAACAACACTAACAAATGCTCAAGGATACTTTAACGTTTGTATACCGTTGAGAATGCTACTTGGCTTTGCCGAAGATTACAATAAAGTGATTTTGAACATTAGACAAGAACTGGTATTAATTCGTAGTAACATTGATACCGACGCAGTAATTTCAACTGTAGAAGAAGCATTAAAAGTTAACATAGATAAGATATATTGGAAAGTTCCACATCATTCCAGCATTAGCAGAGGAGTTGGCGTTAACGAAATACATTGATAAAAATGTAAATACGCCAGTAGCATTTAGAAGTTGGGAAACCCACATATATCCCGCCGTTCCAGCAACAGATAAGCATACATGGGCAATCAAAACATCTACTAGTATAGAAACACCTAGATACATTATTATAGGATTTCAAACTGGGCGAGAGAATAATGTTATGCAAGATACGAGCAGATTCGATAAATGTGCACTAAATAATATTCGCGTGTTCCTGAACACGGATCGTTATCCGTATGACAATCTCAACGTTAATTATGAAACAATTCTTTGCTACGTTGTATGAAATGTTTGCTAAATTCCAAATGTCGTATTACCAAAGAGAGGGCAACCATTACTCACCCCACCAATTTACCACAGCTGCCCGTTGATTGTCGTAGATTGCTCAAATCAAAAAAATTACACTCTAAAGCAGTAGTTCTTCGTGGGAGTTTGAAACAGGGCAAACATAGCTGCCAATACGACAGCATACTGTGTTATATCCACGATCGTTTAGTTACATACAACGCGTTAACCAAAGCAGTACGACAGTTGTAATACAATGTCCGTCATAGTCGATGTACAAGGGTTTAAAATTTCAAAAGCTTTTATACCAAAAGAACTCGCCATTTATAATGGGAAACAAATTGCCCATTTTTTTTAAATCACCGTATCCCTGGCATAATTGGATGCAGAGAGTCGTCGTCAAGCTACTTGGTTAATACATAACCAGCACTGTATTAAATGGGAAGAAGGGTATACACCACCACACCACTTTCGAAGAATACTCGAGAGATTGATTCAGCCAACAGATTCTGTCTATGTCAAGGGCAAAGAAAGCAGATTACATCAGAAAATTTGTGACCCAGCCGTTATTGAACTTGAGGAAAGTCCACCTCTTCCTGCTATGCAACCCGTTTGTTACTTTCATTGAATCATTATGTCACTGTGTTTAATTTACTTTATATAAATATATATATATATATATATATATATATATATATATATATATATATATAATCAATAAGTCTTGTAACATTTTTAATAAAAATAGTAAATAGTCATTCTCGTTTTTTTTTATTTATATCACACAGTATTTGTATAATTATTTTTACTAACGAATTAGTACATAATATTAATATATGTTAAACAACTAAAGGAATAATACAACTTATTATTAATATAAGTTTCATTATGGAGAGAATATAGGAAAGCAACTAGCAAGTGTCAGTACCCAAACTATTCTTCTTCCGGTTAATATAAATTGATTTGCTTAGCAACCTTCAATAGTTCGCTCAACGGATCAGCATTCTCCAATTCCGGTATTCGCCAATGCCCCCACGCCAATGTAGAACACGTATCACGTAGTCGATATCGTTTCTCATCCTGGGACCTAAAGGCAATTTTGTTTAACATTTCGGTATATATATATATATATATATATATATATATATCATGTAAGGTTGATCGAAACAAGCATTTTACACATTATTGTTTTATCAGACCCCTCCGCAACCGCTTTGTAGTCTATTTCCGTCAACACTTTCTGAATAAAACTTTCTTAACACCTTTCGCTTTCTTAACAACTTCATTATCAGCAAGCTTCAGACAGTATGACTTCGATCCAGCACCATAAAAATAATGAATCGCTTTCCCTGCGTACTCATCTTTCATTCGTCCAAACGGAACAGTCGTAGGAATACCATGCAACTCATTTTGATAGTTGGAAGTATCATATTCGTCTAAATTATTTCGCATGTGTGCCAATCATCAGTTACTATCTCAACAATCAAAGAATCCGTGTCAGTATAGAGCAACGTGACATTCTTGCCATAATGAGCTCGTAAGATATCATAAAAAACCGATACATTATAATTTTGGAAAGATCTAAAATACTGAATCCGACATAAACGGGTTTGTCGTACGTAACTACCTGTTTCGACAATTCCGCCGCAAACAATTTATCAGTGAATTGAATAAAATTTTTAAATTGCGGTTTTGCAACGTACCGTGCTAGACCTGACGACCGTTATTTTCCCAATGTGTTAACAGTTTAATAACTCTTCGTTTATCGACATTTTCCATTGTTTTACCAAACACGCCATTTTCATGATTTTATAGAAATCCTTTTCGAACTTGTTCTGTGCTGTGTGCGGAGAGCTGTATTAAGGTCTACGTATGGTATTAGCCACGGACTCTGACGAAAGCGTAAAACCCTATGAATACGAGTAACAATTAAGCCATGCTCTATACATTGTTTTAAATAGCGGTAATGTATAACGTAGTTGGTCTTATCACACAGGTTAGGATTAACTTTCCTCCTGGGAATGTGGTGCGCAGATCATTTCAGGACAAAACGGATAATCGTTGTGTTCGTCATGCAGATGGTGGGGATAATTATTCAACCTCCAGTACAAATCCAACATCGGCGTCATCATCAATCTTTACTACGTCAAAGTTTCTATTTCCTCTTGAGGTAACCACATAAACCCATCGTGGGGCAGGTATTGCTTCATACTCCAGCCGTATAAATTCGTGGCATCTAAATATTGTAAAAACACTTTCGGTTGTTTAGGATCATAGTTTGGAACAAACTCGTTATTAATGCTTTCCGCTTGATACAAGTACTTACTCCACCCCGAATACCTTGTTTAAAAAGTGATACATATCCATATCCGTCAGTAATTCTAGCTCTACTTTCGTACATTTCAACATGGCATCCCACGCCAATCCAGGAAAGTGACATACTGTGCAGGTTCTAACCCATACACACCCATACATAATCTCCTAAAGTTTTCAAACACGTCAGCCAATAACAACACATCTGATTTTAAATAAATATCAGCATAATCACCTAGTGTATTACACTTAAAGTGATCCCATACCAGTAGAACGCGACAGTATTCGTCATCGGAAATATTTGCATCGCGCATTTTATCTAGAATTTGTCATATGATGGCACCGTGACGTCGTTCAATTTACTAAAGCTGTCTACGTACGCATAAGGAAACTACCTTTCTTTCTCACTAAGTTGAAATCGCTATCATTACTAAAATATTTCCGTACCTCCATACATTGATCATCTGATAAATTCTGAGATAGAGTATCTAAGGATGCAGCCATGAATCTACCACTATCGACGAAACGTACATTAATGTATTTCTTTTCCCTGATACCATAACTGTTTACATATTCATCAACAAAATGTGCTTACCAAACGTTATATATTTTTCACTGTTAACCGGAAGTACGGTAATTTCTTCCGTTTCACTCGCTAACTGTTTAATGAACAGGTGAACATCATAACCACTGAGATTATGAAGAAAAACGGGGAGAAATGTAGGTACCTGATAGTTTAAGTTACACGTTGAATGTGCTGCACCACCAAGTAACGTGACAGTGATCTTACTTTCGGATTTGTCGGATCGCCCGTAAAGTGCTTGCCGCATATGTAACAACATACACTGCGTTCATACGTAACCTGCTGTTCATCCGTTAATGGTGTCATTGGAACAATAGCTTTGAAATGTTCATTATATATCCGTTTTACATCACTTTCGTCGTCTTATAAATATCTCCCCATTACTCCCCTATACAGCTCTAACTTAGACCACGCATCGTTTACACTACACTTAATGTAATAACTAAACGAGTATGGTTCGTGTTTACACGTTTTATCGTGAACGGTTTTTCGGGATCTGGTTCAGCCGTATCTACCGGTACTAAGAGCGCTTCAAAATCTGCATATATTACGAATGGTAGAACCATTTGTTTCTGATAGTTCCGAAACGCGAGTATATTTTCCGCGTAGAATTCCCCGGTTATGTCTTTTTTGTTTCAGGGTAATTTTGTATATACGAAGTTACAGTCGTGTGACACGTGTCGGGTTAATTGCTCCTCGGATCTAAAGTAATACAAGCATGCATCACAAAAATACATTGCTCCGTTCCGCCGAGTTATTTGGTTGCTAAGTAAACGAGAAAAATTTTTATCCATACATAATGCTGATTATCTGTTTGGTTACTGACTAATAATAATAAATTACATGAACTGCCTGTTTGGCTTTGGTATAAAAGGCCCCACTACCTCTGTGACACGCTGACCATCACGATAGTATCGTCTAACCCATAAACATTGATGGAAATGTTGTTTTGCTCCAAACGTTGAAATATTCGTCACAACAGGAACTGTACACCATTCCAGTTGAATAACGTCTGGAAATCAGGGTAAGAAGATGTGCGTTGTGGTACTCCCGTTGGTGTCACTAGTGCCGATACAACAGCCCATGCAAAGCAGCAATTATCATTATTTTTTACATTGACTATGCGTGTTTATGTGCGATTTCGGGGGGACAGCCATATAGGATGAACCGTGGTGGGAGAAAATTTAAGCAGGTTTACCTCTATATACACGAATTGCACCAGGACCACCCTAAAACAGTTGTTACTAATCGATTACACCAAGTCACACTTACCAGAATCTTTATGTGAAATTCGGATTGCTTTGCATCCAATATTTTACTTATTCTTTGGAAATACTCTTCTAACACCGTCCCTACACTGAGAATATCATACTTAGTCTGAAAGGATTTCAGTTCTGTGCTTTCCCTACTGTTCAAAAGTATAAACCAAACAGCTCAACATTACATTTTAATGGTAGTGTTTCTGCAACTGATTTTGTACTACCTTCAATACGTTCCTTTAACCTCTGCCATAAAGGTGGACAATCAGTATGAGTATTGCATGGTGCGGTACGACACAATGCGTTGTTTAAACGCATTTCGAATCACTTCAACCCCAGTATCGACAAGCAAACATACATTTGCTTTGTGCCTATTGCTTCTGAGGTGTCCTTGGAATGCATACCTAGGTACATCCATTGAACAATCTGTGCAGTGCACACTTTCACCTTTTTAGGTTGTTCCGGTTCATCGCTTGGTCAGACTTCCGCTTTTGAGTTGCTCAACCCTGATGGTCCGGGTTTCGCATTATCCCGTTTTACCCCAGATGGTCCTGGTTGCGCAAAGGAATCAGTAACATGTCTATGTACTGCTTTTTATCGTCGGAAGTGATTCCTTGCACCACATTCCTCTGTGGTTTGGTTTTGCAAGAAACCTCCTGCATCCAGATGGTGGTAGATACTGACATCCAGCATGTTGTTTTTGATGTCTCAGTAAAGAATCCTTTCGAGAAAATCTTTCATGCATTCACAACGGAATCATTTTTTGAAATAAATTGAAGACAAAATATTCCATTGAATATGTACCGGGAAAAAATCTACTTACTCTGCATTGCAGACAAGTTGGTTTGATGGTTTGAAAGTAGAACTCTGAAAGCGTGCAATTACAAAGTTAGAGACTAACTGGGGCACTAGAACTATTACGGTTATATATTGCATTGTTTTGGGGTTCTTATTTAGAAATAAACCGTAAGTATGTTTCTTCAACCTTATACATTCCGTATATAACCATTTGGAAACAAACATAAACGTAAAAGTAAACGTATTGTGTTCAGTGTTCATAAGCACACCTGCATCGTGACAAAAAATATATCAAAAAAATAAAAGACAAAATAAAAAAAAATAAATAAAAAATTAAAAAAGTAAAAATATAAAACGTATTTTAGTGTGCTAAACCCAAGCCACACCGCGCGGTATAATAATTCTTCTTGCAACCCACACAAAAATGTAAAACCCTACAATTATACTAGTCACACCTTCAGAATTGAATATATGATCAAAATAGGGTATTGGGTTCAATGGGTGTTTATTATAAAAGGGGAGGGTTAAACGCATCTTCCCCAAAAGCAGTTCAAATACAGATCAAAAAAGCTCAAACCAGCTTAAATACAGCTCAAAACTAGCTCAAATACATAAAACGCTCAAAACAGCTGAAACCAGCTCAAACAGCTGAAAACAGCTCAAACCAGCTTAAATACAGATCTCAGCAAAAGCTTAAATACAGCTCAAACCATCAAACCAGCTCAAAACCAGCCAAAAAACCAAGCTCAAACCAGCTCAAACCCAGCTCAAACCAGCTAAAAGTTCAAACAGATACCTGTTTTAAAACAATAAATAAATATTATATATACTGCAATTGTCAAAATAGTCTGATAATTAAGTTACTAGTATGTAAATATTTATACATATTTATTACCAAATACATAGCAAAGGTTTATATTTAAACTCGAATAGAACCAATTATGTTATTTTTTTGTCCACTTCAAATTGGGATTACAACAAAAAAAATATCTTAATTTTGTTAAACTTTAAAGTTTAAAATAAAAATTTACCTGTACAAGATAAAAAAAGTCGCTTCGTTTAAAATTATTTTTTAACAATCTAAGTAAAACAAATTGTAATCTGAGGGAAAAGGGTGCAAAGATGCGCGCCGTCACGATGTTTGAGTACCGACAAGGCATATTTTGCTCCGTTTCAGTTTAAACTATCTCCGTTATCCGGGGGACCTGCCGACGCACGCCGTCGGGGACGATGTTTGAGTACCGACATGCCATACTTGCTTGGGCATTGTCGAGCTACCTATCTCCGTTAGGGGTCCTAAAGGGGAACCGGGTTAAAGATGCGCGCCGTCGGGGACGATGTTTGAGTACCGACATATATTCTCCGGCCATTTTCGAGCTACGATGAGGTGGTTTAAAAATTGTCTTTCGAGACGTCTCCGACAGTCCGAATCGGTCGACCCTCGAATACGACGCTTTTGGAAAAACGATCGCATCTTGGATTTTTATCAAAAATTCTTTACTGAAAAATAAGTAAGTAATGAGAGAACGTAGAAAGAAATCTGTATAGCTGCTTTCGACCCGTCTTTTGAAAGTTATAATTACAACTACATATAAAATTAAAAGTTTTTTATATAGGACTTCAAATATAAAATTTTATATAACACTTTACAAATTTTACAATTTATTAGGTATTTAGAAAATATTTAGCATAAAAATTTCTTGTAAAACCTTTAAACAAATTTGATTATAAAAACTTTAAACTAGATATGAAAAAATCGTTAACGTTTATCAATAATTAAACAACAGTGATCAAAACGCAATTCTATCTGAATATTAAATAAGTTAAACTAGTCTTATCGCGTTCAAAATTTTTCAATTATAAAAACAATTACAAACAGTAAGATTACATTAAAAAAAAAAAAAAAAGCAATACTAATAATATAAAAAAAGATCTTTTCGATATGTTGCTTATTGAACACTTTCTTTCAAATACTGTTCTTCAAAGCAAATCTGCTTTGTTTATATAAAAATGCGAAGGTTAATAATGCATAAATTTAAAACAAATGTATTTATATGGTAAGGTTTTGAAGGTTAATATTACTTTATATTACATTGTATTAAATTACGTAAACAGATTGCACATACAAGAGATGCACTCTTATATAAATACAATCGTGACACTTTGTTTACTTCCTTTTCGCCAGCAACTGTGATATATTTTACCAGTAATGTTAAAATTTGTGTGAAGTGCTTTACTGGTTTTCTAATATTTTTGAAGTTGGAATAAACAGTGTCTTTTTTACGTAAATTATGTGCATTTTTTTATTTCAATCTGTTTAACGTGTATTACACCCAGAACTAGTTTTTTTATATAATCTGTTTAACACTCTTGTCTAATAACAAACTGTTTTTGCTATAATTTTGAAAAAAGCCTCCTGTCTTTTGTGTTTTTTCAACATTACTTCAGTATTTTTAAAAAAAAATCGTTTTCTTAAAGAATTAATACAAAAAAAGTTTTTTATACATTATTTAAACAGTAATGCCTCCATAGATCTTTTCTTTATTATGTAGATAGTTTGAATAATTGCTTCTTTCTTTTTACAGATCATCCTATCCAGGAATGCAGGATTATTTTTATTGCTACAGGGAGTAGTTAAACAACTTATTCATTTTTTTTCTTGTAAATATCACTGACCGGTTCATTATATAAATTCGTGTAAGTGTTTATAGATTTCAAACAAAACACGTTTTTTAAAGTAGTTTTTTATCCCATTTGTTTTTATTCCATATTTTTTACATGTTATAAAATATTACTTTTTCAAAACTTCCTCGATCTCAGCATTTTCATTATTTTTGCTATTTCCTGAAAATACATCAACAATCTTTCTACCACCTTTTATGTAACAAGATCACATTTCACCTTTTATTCCCTACTCACAAACATTTTTTTCCACATGTACATCTAATTTTTTATTTCTTTTGCAGTAGAAGAACTCGATGGCAGCCAAACAGTACAGACCGCGTACACGCAGATGTAATGAAACGGAAGTGGAGAGGAGCTTCTGCAATTGTACTAAATCAAACTGTTTTATTCCTAAAGCAAATCATATAACTGAGTAATACGTTTTTCTAATATAATTTGTACGTCTTTATTTCTACATGACTTAAATATAATTTGCACATGTCTTTATTTCTATACATAATTTGTACACGTATTTCTTTCCTAATGAATTAAATATATTAACATATCGTTTTCTTTTATTTTGGTAAAAAGTGAGGTTGAGCAAAAAAGCATACAAGTGGGCAAAAAACATACAAGTGAGCAACAAACATACAAGTGGGTTGGTAGCAACCAGGTCACACGGATGTTCTTGTGGAACATGAACCGCGTTAGGTCGCACAGATGGCCTTTAGTTGTGGAAAACAAGCGGGTTGTGACCTTGGTTTTGTTGATTTTACACGGATAGCCTTTAATTGTGGAACAGGAAAGCGTGGTTTTAAAGTAGGTCACAGTGATGGCCTTGTAGTAGTGGAACAGCAAAGCGGGGTTTGCGACCTTGGTTTTGTGGTAATGATATGTATTTAGGTCACACATTGCGCTTTTTTGACCTTGGTACGGTGGGGACCTTGGTTTTCTGGCAACCTTGGAAATGTGGGACCTTGGAAATGTGGTGTGTTCCAAAAGTCTCCAATATTACCTACTATGGAGTCCTAGCGAGATGTCGCCACTTCCAACCTTTTCGTGTGCCTCGTGCACATTGACACTCATCCCTTGCATTCGCATCTTTTCCATTCCGGCGTTCCATGCAAACAACCTTTTCCATTCGATGCTCCCCTGACTAACATCAACGGTGCTTCCCACCACTTTATTCACAACATTTCGCCCCATCCTACAGGCCACTGCGCCTACTGCCGCAATCTCCCTTTCAACAGTGAATGCAAAGTTCTCATCAGCTATATAACCTTGCCCATGTCGTGCGAGTCTGATGCGTACTTCCCAGACATTATGCCTTCAGTCAGGCGGTAGGTTGCGTCGCTGTCGCACCAGACACGTTTTCCATACTCTTTAGCGTAACTGCACAGGCTATGGAATACGTATCCTATGCATCGTGCCTTCGGTAAGTCTTGTGAATCTGCCCTCTGTGCTCTAAATAGAGCATAGTAACGCTCGAACATCTCTTGCTCAGAGATTCTTCCATTAACCTCATCCAGGTGGCCTTCAGCATCAAGAACTTCGAACATGCCCATCAAATAGGTTATGTGTGACGTACTAGTGTTGCATGCAGCCTCATTCCCAAGGGCAGAAGCATAGTCTCATTTCCTTCTGCATAAAGATCTGAGTGAAGTAAGATTTTGTAGAGAGTCTGGTTTTTGTAACGCGGTGCGTCATATACTCTTGACATTTTTCTAGCACAACACTATCACAACTTGTCGAACAGCGAACAAGTCGTCTGCTGGATGCACTTTAGAATGAACTTCGAACACAGCTAGCACAAACACAAAAAACAGAAATATAAATATAAATACAAATATGAATACAAATATAACAAAATCACAAATCGTGAAAAGTCTCAAACGCCTTACAAATATAAGGATAAATAATAGAACGCAACTGTATCTATAGTTCCAACTTCCACCAATGTTAAAATTATTACTATTATTACTATCACAAAGAAATGATTTTACATACATATATATTTTTTTCTTCTTTCTAAAAAAAAAAAAAATAAATAAATAAATTACAATTACAATCTTTGTTGCTTTTATATGTTTTTCAGTTAATGATTAAAATACTTAATAATGCAAATTAAATTTTTATGTTAAATGCAATAATATATAAGCTAAAACTGTAAAAACCAGGTAATGTAACAAAATATAATTAAAGGTTATTTTATTAAGTATTATAAATATACTGTAGTATAGATGTTAAAATACTAAATTAATGTACTCTTGTGTTAGAATAGTCATTATGTAAAATAAAACGGACTGTATTTAAAATATAATATTTTAAGTAAGGCACCGACCGTAAAGTTTTTTAACTTTGTCGGACCTAAGACTATATATTCCGAAATAAAGAAATTCAATTACTATTATTACTATTATTACTATTATTACTATTATTACTATTATTACTATTATTACTATTATTACTATTATTGCTATTATTACTATTATTACTTTTTTTTTTGCCTAAATGGGCTTCAGCATCTTAGGCTATTAGCCCTTATTTTCTGTATTCATATCTAAATTTTACCAAACATCTAGACAAATCTCCAGATATATTGTGTTTTCAGGAAACTAGATTTATACATCAGCACTTTTTCAATCTTCGTGGATTCGTGTGCCATAGAAAGGACGGCCCGATTCATAGAAGGGCAGCCGGTGGTGTCGCTATATTTGTCCGAGAAGGGATACCTGCGAAAAAAATTGATATTGACACCGATCTTCAAGTAACAGCTATACTCACCTCCGTTCCTACAAAAATGTGTATTTGTAACATATACTTACCGAACAATTCTTGGGCATCCCAGGATATTCAAGACATAATCGACCAACTTCCCCGGTCATTTCTGGTAGTGGGAGATTTTAACGCACATAATGGTCTTTGGGGCTCTCAAGATACAAATACCGCTGGAAAGATAATTGAAGATTTAATTCACAACAATAATATCGTTTTATTGAACAATGGAGATCCGACATTTATAAATTCCCGTTCTTCTTCGTTTTCTGTGTTAGATTTGTCAATGTGTAGTCCTGCTTTAGTACCTAACATTGAATGGTCCGTATCGAGTGAAGAAGTCTTTTCCGACCACTTCCCTATACTAATCAAATTTCATAAAAGTGGTTCCGATGTTAGTAAACCAATACGCTGGAAAACAAATAAAGCCGACTGGGGTAAATTCGGCGAAATGCTCCTTTCAAATGAAAGTACAAACGCAGAGGAATTTACAAGAGATGTAATAAATGCAGCAGAATGTACCATTCCAAAATCAAGCAAAAGAGTAACTACACGATCCGTTCCATGGTGGAATAAAGAGATATCAAACGCGGTTGAAAAAAAGAAGAAGGCTCTAAATAAATTCCACAGAATAAAATTGTGTAGAATTTAAACGTTGCCGAGCCATAGCAAGAAGGCTCATACTCGTAGCTAAACAAAATAGTTGGAGAAGCTACGTCTCCTCATTAGGTAGAAATACTACTTCTAGAGAGCTATGGAACGGTATTAAGAAAATTACTGGACGCTTTCGCATCAATATCCCGGTAGTTCTCAACGCTAACAAATATAGAGGAAATGGTTGAATGTATGGTGACACATTTCATAAAAGTTAGCAGTTCGTCGAATTATGATGCGGACTTTAACACCATTAAATCAACACTCGAAGTGCCCCTAAATTTTGGTACAGCCGAGATGTGTTCATACAATGTCACCTTCACTATAGAAGAAATGGAACATGCACTATCAAAGTGTAAAAACACTTCACATGTCCGGATAGCATATCATACGAGATGATCCGACATTTTCCATTATCTACAAAGCATACACTGTTGAATATCTACAACGAAATATGGCGCTCGGTCTTATCCTGATATCTGGAAAATTGCAACAGTGGTCCCCATATTAAAACCTCAAGGAACGACTAACCTCTAAGGCAGCTATAGACCAATCTCCTTAACATGCTGTATGGGGAAGATAATGGAAAAAATGGTTAACAATAGGCTGGTGTGGTTTCTAGAAAAGCATAAACTATTATCTCAATACCAATTTGGGTTCAGGAAAAACTATTCCGCGATAGATTATTTGACCTTATTAGAAAATGACATACAAATGGGTTTTGCCAATCGACAACATACTGTTGCCTTATTTTTTGATTGATAAAAGCTTTTGACATGACATGGCGGTATAACATATTAAACACTTTGCACGAGTGGGGAGTTAGAGGAGAAATGGCGAATTTTATTCAAAGTTTTCTGCTAAATAGAACCATTCAGGTGAGGCTAGGTGATGTATATTCAAGAACTGGAACACTGGAAAACGGCATCCCTCAGGGTTCTACTCTGAGCGTTACCTTATTTATTGTTGCTGTAAACAAGCTTTTGATGGCGGTTGGTGACTCAGTAGGAAGAACAATGTATGTAGATGATTTATGCATCTTTAAGTCCTCCTCTTCCATGGATGACATAAATAAATGCCTACAAGATGTCATTAATAATCTTAGTGAAACTGCACAAAGTATTGGTTTTTCTTTTTCTCCTACAAAAACAGCATACACTCATTTTTGTCGATTAAGGTCAAGGCACAATGAACCTGTATTAATGCTAATTGGAATACGGATTAGGGCCCAAAAGGTAACAAAGTTCCTAGGTGTACTTTTCGATCAAAAGCTCCGCTGGAAAGACCACATTCATGAATTAACTGATCGAAGTAAAAAATGTTTAAATCTCATAACTTGTCTAGCTAACATAAACTGGGGAAGTAATAGTAATACACTTCTCCAGATTTACCGCAGCACAGCTCTGGTTAAGATCGATTATGGGGCACCAATTTACGCTGCAGCTCGAAAATCTTGGATAGCTCCTCTCGAATTAATACATTATAACATCCTAGAGAAGGCACTAGGAGCATATAGAACTAGCCCAAGATTAACGGTTTACAGAGAAAGTTTTTTCATGTCATTGTTGTACCGATATGAGATGGTAACCCTAAAATATTGCAATAGGGTGATGTCAAACCCCGAAAATCCGTTTCAAAATATTTTACTCAACAACAATTCTGAAGCCATATTTAGTGAAAGACCAACCATTACGCGTCCGTTAGCCTTTAGGGTGAGAAAAATAAAAGATAAATATCGACTCCCGGAAATCAAAATTACTAACAGATGCTTATATGAAATACCAACTTGGTTAATGATTAAACCAACACTTGCAATAGAATTAAGCCAATTTCTGAAACGGGATGTCTCCAGTAGTGTATTTTTGAAACTTTACTCCGAATTAAAAGAAAAATATAAAGATCACATATTCATTCATACCGATGGATCAAAAACACCAGAAGGGGTGGGAGCTTCTTTTATCTGTGAAGGTATAAACCATGCTGTATCATTGCATATGAATACAAGTGTATACACGGCAGAACTGATAGGGCTTAAGCACGCAATCTTGTACATACTTAGCTGTACAGAAAATCAAAGGTTTATAATTTGCACGGACTCACTAAGTGCTACTCAGTCTGTAAATAATGCTTATAATCAAAATGGTCTTGTACAAGAAATACAATCCCTGTTGCATAATATAATAGAAACAAACAAGCAAATTGTAATTGCATGGATACCTAGTCATGTAGGAATCAGGGAAAACGAACTAGCAGATCAGTCAGCGAAATTCATGGCTAACAGTGGAAGATGTGACGAAATAGCATTGCCTGTCGAAGAAGTAAACCGCATCCATAAAAATTTAATCATTAAAATGTGGTTAACTAATCATGACACACCAGACCATTACCGACAAGATCCAAATCTTAAAAAGGTAAAGTACATGGGCCACAAGAATAGAAGAGATCAAGTAGTTTTCTCCAGGTTACGAATAGGTCATACAAAACTAACATCTGAGTACAAGCTAACAGGCCGAAGACCAACTATATGTGATAGATGTCAACAAGTCCTAACAGTTAAACATATTCTTATAGAGTGCAACAAATACATTTTGGAGCGTCAAACAAGTCTACTGCCACAGACGTTTGAGCAATGTCTATTTTACGAAAATATGGATAAGGTTATCAATTATTTAAAAAAAAAATATATATTATTACTATTATTACTATTATTACTATTATTACTATTATTACTATTATTACTATTATTAAATGTTGAAATTAAGAGTGAATTTGTACAAAAGTTGAAAATACTTTTAAGAAAAGAGTAATTATAACATAAAACTATATGGTGTTTTAAGATTTAAGATTTTTAAGTCTCAAGTCACAAATTTATATGTCCTATATAAGATTGCACTAACCCAGATAGCGCCAATAAACAGATGTGTTAATATGCAAAACGAAACGTATATATAATATAACCGGAACCTACTGAAAAGTCTCTGACGACTTAGTAGGACCGATTACTGTATGTATTAAAGAAATAAACAATAAACAATAAACAATTACTATTATTACTATTATTACTATTATTACTATTATTACTATTATTACTATTATTACTATTATTACTATTATTACTATTATTACTATTATTACTATTATTACTATTATTACTATTATTACTATTTTTTTTTTTTTTAATATTGGTGTAAGCACATCGACTGCGTTGGTCTTTAGTGCTGTTCTTTATTATAATACTTTTTTTTTTTGTTTCTTTGTATGGCCCTTACAATTTGTGGTATACACCTATTGCTTTAAGAAACTGGATTGTGTTTTTGGTACTTTCGGTGCTCTTCAGGTTATCTGCCAGTGCATTGGATATGGAAAATAGGTTTCTTGTATGGGTATATGCTGTGCAGGAGCATATAATGTGCTCGACAGTTAAATTTGTTTGACATTGAGCACATATTGGATGGGGTTCATTTTTAATTAAGTGCTTGTGCGTTAGGGAGGTATGGCCAATTCGAATTCTATGCAGAACACTGTATTTTCTTCTAGTGAGCCCAGCGGTGCTTTCCATTTCTCAACGGTTGGCTGTATATTTCTTAATTGGTTTTGTGCGTTGGTCCAGTTTCGTTTCCAAATTTGTTTTAATTTAGTTTTTAGAAAACTAAAAATTGGTATTATTTTCGATAACAACGTTATCGTCATTAGGCTCTTGTGCTGCTTGACGTGCGGCTCGATCAGCTCTTTCATTTCCTGCGATATTCGTATGACTAGGGACCCATGCAAATTCTATTTTGTGTCCTATGTCTTTCAAATGTTTGATTGTTGAAATGATGTTCTGCACCAAACCATCATGAGTGTATGGGTTTTGCAAGCTTGTAAGGGCACTACAGAATCACTGACAATAAGAAACTCATTTATGTTTACTAAGGTTCGCAGTACCGAAGTGCTTGCCAGATGCTGTATAGCTCAGCTGCGTAGATAGACGTGTGGAGTGGCGTGGACCAACGGTGTTCATTACCTTCGACTGAAAAGCGCATCCACACCAGTATTTGTCTTTGATCCATCCGTGTACAACACTAGGTAGTTATGATATTTTAAGAGCAGTTCCTAACTCGCCAAATAAATGCATTGAGGCGTATCCTCCTTATGATGTTTAGAAAGCTCATTGATTACATTTATACAGGGTGTCAACCACGGCGGAATTTCCAGCGGCCCCAAGGTAGCATTGGTGGAAGCTGTTCATTGATAAGTTCTAACACTATTTATATTGTGCCGCAGGGTTTGTGCAATCTTTGCAAAGACAAGGACTCATCGTTACAAAATAGGATGTTATGGTTCGGATGATTTGGCAAAGCTTTAATTTTGCATGCGTATGTTAACAGTCTGTGTTTTCTATGTAAGGATAGAGGTAATATTCCCGATTCACATAGCAAACTATTAGCCGGACTAGTGTAGAACGCACCAAGTGAATATCTTATTGCTGAATTTTGTATTGTATCCAAGGGTTTCAAAATACTCTTTGAAGCGGATGAGTATGCTTCGCAGCCGTAGTCAATTTTGATAGCACTAGAGTTTTATATACTCTTAGGAGAACTTCTGGGTCTGCTCCCATTTAGAGTTTGCCATAGTTCTTATAACATTAAGGACTGCCTTGCACCGTACAGTTAAATTTTCTATATGTTCTTTCCAAGTTAGTTTGGAATCTAGTGTTAAACCCAAAAATACTCCAGAATTCTTATTTTTAATATGTTTATCTTTTAGGGCAAGAAGGGGGCCATAATGTGGTATTCTTAATTTGCAGAAGTGCATACAAAATGTCTTTTCTGATGATATTTTAAATCCTACACTTTCTGAGTTTGATATTATGTGATTAAGGGCTTGTTGTAATTTTCGATTGATTTCCCTATAGTAGGGGCAGAGTACAGAATGGCTAGATCGTCAACATAAAGGTAGGTACTGATGTTAACTGAAATAGAATTTATTAGGCGGTTTATTGATATTGCGAAAAGTACCACGCTTAATGTTGAACCCTGAGGAATTCCATTTCCAATACTCTACAAGATGAGAGAGGTACCGACTCTGACTCGAAAACGTCTTTCTTCGAAATGACGTTATGAATTGCATAAATTGCCTCTAAGTCCCCATTCATGCAACCTTTGTATGACTCCAAACCTCCACGTCATATCATACGCCTTCTCTATGTCGATAAAGACAGCTACCGCATGATGTTTGCGAGCAAAGGCTTTGAGAACTGTATCCTGTAGGTGCACAAGGTGATCGACTGCGGATCTAAATTTTCTAAACCCCATTTGACAATTTGATATAAGTTGTTTCTCTATAATCCACATTAGTCTGTTACTCACCATTCTCTCAAGTACTTTTCCATACATGAAGTCAGACTAATTGGCCTGTAATTCTTAGGTATGGATTTTTCCCATTTTTTAGGATAGGAACTATTATGGCTTCCTTCCAGTACACGGGGTATCTGCCTTCTGCCCAGATTAAGTTAAATGCATTAAGAACATTTTCTTATACGAGTTAGTAAGGTTTCTTAGCATATCGTATGTAATTTGATCTGTTCCAGGAGACGAGGATTTGTTGAATTTTAGAGCGAATTCAAATTCTGATAGTGTGAAGGAATATTATAATCAGCAGTTCCAGTTTCGTTAAAATTTAGCATAGTTTCTCTCACATTTTGTATGCAGGAAAGACGCATCATAGTTTTGAGAACTGCTTGTTTCTTGGAATTGATCTGCTAGAATTTCTGAAATTTCCGTGGGTTCAGTAATTAGAGTGTTATTAATTTGAAGCTGTATTACAGATGTCGTATTTTTGCCTGTAATGGCTCTAATTTTTTTCCACACTTCTGTGGAGGAAGTTTGACATGTAATAGACGATACGTAATTGTTCCACGAGTCTCGTTTACTTTGCAAAATTGTTCGCCGGGAGACCGCCCTGGCCTTCTTGAAGGCTATAAGATTTTCGTTCGTGGGATGTTTTCGAAACAGATTAAATGCCCGTTTTTTTGCCTTCACCGTTTCACTGACTTTGGAACTCCACCATGGCACTTTATGATTTACGGACGTTCCGCCTGTTTTAGGAATGGCGACGTTAGCAGCACTAATTATCATTCTTGTAATTTGTTGTAAGTCCAATAAGGCTTGCTGTGGGTTTGGAGGAGTAACAAGGTGTAATTTAAAATGATCCCATCGAGCTGCTGATGTTTTCCAGCGAATTGGAGTTACCACAGGCGTGTTAGTACGTTTAGTACCAATTACAATGGGGAAGTGATCACTATGGTAGAGATCGTCCAATACTCTCCATGTGAGTGATGTAGCCATATGTGCGGAGACCATTGTAAGGTCTATTGCTGAGAACGCTCCAGATCTTGCGCAGAGATGAGTATTTTCACCGGTATTTAGTAAATATGTTGGTTTACATCTATTACATTCTCTATGGCCAGTTGCATCGGTACGTATGGAACCCCACAAGCGATTATGGAGTTGAAGTCACCCATCAATATGTAAGGTGGGTAGCTGATCTATAATGTTCTGAATATCATGTTGTTGCCAATTTTTATTTGGTAGATATATATTACAGATAGCCACTCTTATCGGAGCGGTTATTTTTATCGCTATAGCTTGTAGGGCGTCATCAATGAGACTATGTCATATTGAACATTCTCCTAATAATCAATGCCACTCCACCTAGCCCTGAGGTTCAGGTACATCCTTCCTAACTACCTTAAAATTACGCAAATAGTATGGTTGATTTGGCTTGAAATGCGTTTCTTGAATGCATAGGCATAACGGGTTAAACTCGTTAATGATCAGTTTAAGCTCGCAGTAGTGATGTATGCATCCATTGCAGTTCCACTGAACTATGGAATCCATTGTTGGTTTAAAATATTTAAAACGTATTAAGTAAATTAACGAGCAACTACATAAAAAGTACGAGCACAGGTATATAATGAGGTATAAAATAAATAAGTAAATATAAATATGTAAGAACATAAATATAGTACGTTAACGTGTAAATAAACATAAAGTACGCACACAAGTACATATAAATGTATAAAATAGCTAAATAAACAAATAAATAAATATGTAAATATATAGAAATATAGAATAAACAATAAGTGCTTGACTAGAATACTGTTTGTAAAAATATCACAGATGTAGTTATTGGAAGTGTATAAATAAAGGACTAGTAATACTCTTCTTCGTTTTGTAAATCTGAGGAAATCGATGGAGCTTTCCTCGGTTTACCTTTGCCATCCTTTTTTCCTTTTTGGATTCTGAAATCGATTCATCTTCAGAGACAACTCCACGATCTATAGGAGAACGTTTCCGTTTTTCAATATAGGTCGACGTTGAGGTTGAGTATGTCGAATAAGGAGACGCTGGCGTCAAAAATTCTACCGGCGTGGAGGCCGCAGGAGGTCTTTGCAATAGGGGAGAGATTGCATCAACCAAATGTGGTAAAAGTTCCCTAGCCAGTGCTGGGACATCGATCTTAGGCAGAGCTGGGACATCGATCTTAGGTAGAGAAGGTACAGGAGTAGCTGCTGCTTTGGAGTAGCTAATTTCAGGGGATGGAGTAGAAATAATGATCTTTCTTCTTGCTTCGTTATAACTGATTTTTTCTCTGACACGTACTTCCTGAATTGCACTTTCTTGTTTAAAGACTGGGCAGATTGAGGCTCTGGATGAGTGACTGCCACCACAGTTTGTACATGTGATGGGTTGTTCACATGGCATGCCCACGTGTAGCTGTTTGCCACATGAACATAATGGTTCTGGTACTGTACACCGTAATGATGTATGCCCGAACTTATTACACTTAAAACACCTCATGGGAGGAGGTATATATAGCCGCACATTTAAAGAATAAAAAGCCACCTTGATTGTCTTGGGTAAAGTTGGAGTATTAAATGTAAGGACATGATTTGGAGTGTCTACTAATTCTCCATTTTCCTTGTCTTTATTCGTCTAACTTCGATTACCTTCTGACTACTAAGTTCATCACATATATCCTCTATAGTACAGTTGAGTAGATCTTGGCAAAAAATTACACCTTTGGATATATTCATGGTTTTATGCGGACAAACATCAATCTCAAAGTCACCAAACCTTTTGACTCTAAAACTTTCTTTGCTTGCTTATTAGAAACAGTTTCAATTAGGATCCCTTCTTTTATCTTTTTAATCATTCTTAGATCTCCATATAATCCATATAATGCCTTTTGTATATAGAAAGGGCTTATTCTTTCGAAACTAACCCCATCTTTCCTTTTTAGAACTAGGAACCGGGGCAGAACCTCCGTCTCCAAATCCTTATTATTGCAGGACTTTGAGGATATCCTCCTGCAATCCCATATTTAAGAGCTGGCACTCCGTGTTTTGTTTTAGGATTTTATTCATATCGTTCCCACGAAAAGCCTCGTAGACAAGTCACTTGCAGCAGAGCCGGGATACCACAAGAAGGCAAGATCTGTGGGGCGCCAAACCCCACAGGCGTTTCAACGCTAGGAACCAGGCTTCCCCTGGCCACGCTTAGGCTTCCTTCGCGCAATCCCTCGGCACCTAAAACTGCCAAACGACCTTGGGATTGGGGATTTTTATAGAGGATACCTTCCTCGTAGCCCGGGCGGTAAAGCCAAGACCACCGACCGCTAGCTGTACGACGTTCCCTAGCCACGCCCTGCTAGAGTCTCTGAAGTACAGTTCGCGGTTGCGGTATTAGGACACGGCTAGCGCTCAGCCGTCTCCAGCAAGGACATCCCGGGCTTGCCACACCCGTATACGCTTTTGACGGCGCATGTCCTGGGAAGAGTAGAAAGATAGGAAAAGGTCTCTCAGCTTACGCTGGGAGCCTGAAGAGAACAAGAGTTGGAGCTAGGTTGCCCCGACAGAAAAGTGTTAAAGAGGGAAGCCACTCAAGACTAGTATAAGAAAAGTGTGCTTCCAGCTAAGGGGAACGCAGGGTTGCCATCCCTGTCCTCGTTAGATACGAGGCCCCACGTGGACTGGTCCGCGACACCTTATTCCTAGAGCTAACAGTGGCGGTTTAAAGCCACGAGCTCCTATTCGGTGTTGGCCTTGCATCACTTACGATCATTTGCAAGGTCATTCTATCCGCCACCTGGGGACGCGCCTAGTAGGTAGTCCAACCCCTAGGTATTATTACTATTATTATTACTATTATTACTATTATACTATTATTACTATTATTACTATTATTACTATTATTACTATTATTACTATTATTACTATTATTACTATTATTACTATTATTACTATTATTACTATTATTACTATTATTACTATTATTACTATTATTACTATTATTACTATTATTACTATTATATTACTATTATTACTATTATTACTATTATTACTATTATTACTATTATTACTATTATTACTATTATTACTATTATTACTATTATTACTATTATTACTATTATTACTATTATTACTATTATTATTACTATTATTACTATTATTACTATTATTACTATTATTCATCATTATTATTACGTTGACGCGCGTGGAGAATAGACGTGTGCAACTTGCTCTCTAGTTAAATAATTAAATAACTTCTAATAAAATTAATGTGTAATAAATTTAATAAGTGAATGTTAAAACGTGTACTTAAATAAACATGAAGTGCAATCATTGTGGTAAAGATATGTTATCAGAGGAAATTTATTGTAACGGCTGCAAGTGTACCTATCACTATTCCTGCTCAATCTCTGAAAAAACTTTTAAGGCAAAATCTAAATCAACAAAGCAGGCTTGGCGGTGTATAAACTGTCGTGAAGATAAAAGATCTGCAATTGATGCAGAGCAGGAACTAAATGAAGACGACTCTGAAATTCCTTCGGGATTAGAATCTACAGTTAATAAGATTTTAAAATCGATGCAATTTTTATCTGACAAATTTGATAGCATGTCCTTGCGTTTTGAGGAATGTATTTCTCAAAATAAAGTCATGCAGGAAGAAATAAGGTCTTTAAAAAAAATAATTGAAAGCAAAGATGCTCAAATTGAGGAATGAAATCTACGTATGAATCAAATGGAACAGTATACTAAAAGAAAATATGTGGAAGTTCATGGTTTTAACTGTGAAGATAAGACTCCAGCAGAAGCGTTTCAACAGGTAGCTGGCATTATTGGATATGATGCTGAAAAACCAAAAGTGTTACCCAGGTACGTTTAAAAACTCGTCCATTTTAATTGCTAAATTAAATACAGAGGAAGAAAAGCGAGCGTTTCTTGATAAAGGAAGGAATTGGTGGAAGAGATTATCAGAAGACGATAAGAACCTCAAAAGCAGGTCTGTTTAATGAACACCTTACAGTCCAAAACAGAAGCATTTAAAGGAAACTAAAATTAAAGCAAGAATGTATAAATTTAAATACGTATGGGTCAAGAACGGTCGCATAATGATAAGAAAAGTGAGAATGATAAGGCGTTTAATGTTAGATCGATGAAAAATTACAAAACCTTGTTATGTAAATAATATTACCTTATTATTAATTAGAATAAAAATGTTTAAGTTTAAAATATATAAAATTCAATAACCTTAATTTTTATCATACGATAAACTGCAATAATACGAATTTAAGTTATATTAATACAAAATATCCGTTATTTGTGTATATAAAATATTCTATAAAAATTATGGATTGGGTTCGAAATGAAATTGAAAATACTCAAATTAAATTTAAAGTATGTGAGGATATTTATGACTGGAACGATTATACTAATAATGAGGAAAAAGGTTTAACTAATCTAAAAGTAATTCATTTAAATATACGATCTATAAGAAAGCACTGGGAAGAGTTACTTATAATAACTGAACTGGGTAAATTTGATATAATACTGTTAACAGAGATTAATGCGACTGAAGAAGAAATCGAAAGCTATAAAATAAAAATTTTAATGCTTTGCACAAAATTAGGATTAGGAAAAGGAGGTGGGCTACTTGTATTCTACAGAAATACATTAGACTTTAAGATGAATACTACAAACACAAAACATTGCGAATGCATTAAAGGAACTATTGAAAACTCTATTAGTAAATCCAATTTGCATATAATTTTAATATACCGACCACCGAGCTCTAACGTGGGCGAATTTATAAAGAACTAGAACAACTACTTGTGGGCATAAAAGAATATAACACGATTGTAATAGGGGATATGAACATTAATTTAAACGATAAGGAAGCAAAAATGAATGCCGAGTATGAAACGATACTTTACTCTTCTGGATTGTTATGTGCAATTAATGGAATAACGAGAGAAGAAATTCGAGGAGAATCAATAGTCAAATCAATTATTGATCATATATACGTCAGAACATTTAGTAAGGAAGTATATTCGTCTATTATACGACACAAGATATCGGACCACTATCCTATTTGCATTCAGCTCACACTAGACACTTTCAAAATTGAAAAAAAAACGAATATTGCACGAAGGCTAAACAACAAAAAGGTATCTCAACAAATACGAGAAAAAGATTGGAGCCTGACTATACATAATAACGTGGACCAGTTTGTAAATAATGTAGTATGTAACATGAAAGAAATATACGATAGATCTGAAGTAGAAGAAAAGCGTCACACAGAAAAAATCACATGAAGAAAAGCATTGGATAACAAATGATTTAATTATGAAAATAAAAGAAAGAGACAGATTATTTAGAAGATGGAAATCTAATCCGAAGAAAAGCGAATATAGAGACATATACAAAAATTTTCGAAATAGGTTAAATAATGAAATAAAGAGCAGAAAAGATCAATATATGAACAATATGTTTTTAGGACAACAAAACACACAGGCAATATGGAATAAGATAAATAATATTATATATAGGAAAAGAGGCAAAAATGTAGAAGATAAAATAAAAAGTGCGTTTGGAAGAACTGTTACGTTACAATCTATTGTTAAGACTTTCTCTGATACATTCGTAAATCAAATTGAAAACCTAAGGGAGATATGTAACCATCACATTCAGGTCGATATAGGACTATTAAAAACAAATTGTAATTTTTACTTACCATACTCAAGCCAAAAACAAATCGAAATAATAATGAAAGAATTAAAAACTAAAAAAGCACCGGGTTATGATACCATAAGAGCCAGTGATTTAAAAGATAACTCTGATATTTTAGCAATATAATATCTCAAATAATTAATTTAACGGTAAAAACGGCATCTTTCCTACTGAGTTTAAAATTGCAATTACAAAACCGATATACAAAAAGGCAATATTTTGACTTTAGCAACTATCATTTGCATTCTCTGCAGTCGAAAAGTAATGGAAAATACATAGCGAGACATTTAAAGAAGTACCTGAAGGATAACAATATTATCAACGAAAATCAATACGGTTTCCAAGAAGGCGAAAGCACCGAACAGTTACTGAGCCAAATTAATGATTACGTCAATACTAACTTGGACAAAGAATTATGTCATTGGACTATTTATAGATTTTATGAAAGCCTTCGACACTGTGGACCACGCAATATTGTTACAGTGCCTAGAGAAATATGGAATAACTGGTAAAGAACTGAAATGGTTTCAGTGTTACCTAGAAAATAGACAATTCATAGTGAAAGTGGGTAATGAAATGAGTGATCCAAAGAAATGTACTTATGGTGTACCACAAGGCAGCAATTTAGGACCGATTTTGTTCATTTTGTATATAAATGACTTATTTAATTTTGTGGAAATATGTAAATTGTATATGTTTGCGGACGATGCGGTATTGGTATGTAGTAATAGAAACTTAGAATTGTGTCAATTCAACATACAAAATGATTTAAATAGAATAATTCAGTGGTTACATGGTAGAAATTTATACATGAATAAAACAAAACTGTCTCAATGTTGTTCAGAACTCCACATATGATGCTCGTTAAAAATTTAGAAGTAAAACTTCACAATTGTAATTGTTTAGGCGTAAATTAAATTGTAATTGTTCATTAATTAAACAGGTATTTGATACAGTATATTTAGGGATAATAATTGATGCTAACATGAAATACCATAAACACATCAATCACATATATAATAAATTAAAAAAATTGCAGGATGCATGTACGCATTGAAAAAATTAACAAACAAAATTAATAATAGTCGTGTATAAAGCTTTATTTGAATCCATATTAAGATATGGTATACGCAATTGGGGATGTGTAGAAGCAACTCACATAGATAGGATATGCAGGATTCAGAAAACGTAATTAAAATGATAGTTGGTGACAAAAGATGTAGCTAAAATATTAGACAGTGTAGACACTTTAACACCAGCTGATTTTATAAATTGTATAATATTCTAGATCACTACGCTAATAACACGTATAAAATAATAATAGATCATAGGCACTTTACCAGAACACGCAATATGTGATCCCACATTTTATAATAAATATGGGAACGAACCTTAAATTAGTACCTAAGTTATTAACGAAATTCCTTTCGATTATGAAAATATTAGTAAGTTAGTATGCAAAAGAAAACTAAAAATTGGTTAAAAAATTATGTTATTATATGAAATTATTAGATAATAGAAAAGTATTGTGTAAAAACGTAAAAAATATAAAAAAAATTGAATGCAGCTGTAACGTTTCATTAGTATGTAACAACATCGTATCATAATTCATAATTAATTTAATGATTGCACTCATTCACACGGCGTCATTGTATATTAGGTATAATTTAATATTGTATTTACTATAATATGTCATGTAATTCGGTACCTGCTGACAAGTCTGAGGCTTAGCAGGACCTATAACTGTATGAAAGATTTGAAAATAAACTATTTGAATTTGAATTTGAATTATTACTATTATTACTATTATTACTATTATTACTATTATTACTATTATTACTATTATTACTATTATTACTATTATTACTATTTATTATTACTATTATTACTATTATTATTCGCAGCTCAACTCTCGAGCTGTTCAGACGTGTTTATAGAACTCCGCTAATAAGTTAGTCTTGCGCTGATTTCTTAATAATAAAATTAATAAAGGTTGATCGACATATGATACCAACGTAAGACCCTCGTTTTTTTTATAAAATTACCCGCATTAAAAATGAGTTGTATTACTTGTGGTGATATTTTGCCAACGTGTGGAAATTACATTAAGTGTAGTGAATGTGATCATGGGTTCCATTTTCCTTGTGCTGGAGTAGCTGAGACAACATATAAGCGTTTATCTGCTACCAAGAAAAGTTCTTGGAAGTGTGTTATTTGTAGAACCGAGAAGCCGCTTGCGAAATCTGAAGTTAAGGATGCTCAGGATGGTGATATAAAATCTATGTTTGCTATAATAACAAAAAAACTTGATGCTTATAAATCATCATTGGATGCTTATAAGAACACTATGGATGCCATTTCTAATGAAGTAAAGGGCTTATCAAATTTGTACGATGGCATGCGAGAAATGATTGCATTAAAAGATCAATTCCGATCTGTCTAAGAGCATTAGTAACCTTGTTACTGAAAATAAGAAAAAAGATGAAAAGATATTGGAATTAGAAACACGCCTTAACTCCATTGAACAGAGGTCTAGAAGCATTAATTTCCAAATTCACGGTTTGGAAAAAATTCCAGAAGAATCAGATATGAAACTTAAAGATGCTGTTTTTAACTTGATTGGGCATCTGCAGGTCAAAGTACAGAGGAGGACATCCAGGTTGTGCATCGACTCCATAAAGCGTCAAGATGAAATTCCGCTGTTATAGTACGGTGTTCGTCTCAAATTGTAAGGGACAAAATAATTAGTAAAAGAAAGGTAATGATAAGTAACGATAATCTTCTATTTAATAAAAGTGACCGTAAGGTACTCTTATTTGAAAACTTGACCCCATATTACAAGCAAATGTTGTATCAAGCTAAATTACGTGCAAAAACACTTGATTGGAAATTTGTTTGGATAAAATATGGTCATTTGTATATAAAGAAATCAGGTGATTCTGCACGTGTTATAAGAATTGAACATTTTAATGACCTTAATAAAATGGATTGATATACATAATACTATCATTCAAACCATATTTTGTTATTAAATTTGTTAAAATTATCTCTAATAAAAATGTCTTTAGAATTTCAAAATAATAGCATAATCAATTTTCAATCCTTTAATAGTATATCAGAATGGACAAATGCAGTAAATACTAAGATAATTTCTGTGGAGGAAAATAAAAATAGTTTATCTTTATTGTGTTTAAATATACATGGAATTAAAAGTCATTTTGATGAATTTTTGGTGTATATTAATAGATCCAACTTTGATATTATTGCCTTAGTAGAGGTCTCTATTTATAATGAAGAGATATGTAATTATAATATTGAAGGATTTACTTGTTATTCAAAATTGCGTACAGAAAGAAAAGGTGGTGGTATTCTTATGTATATAAAGAACATATATTTTTTCACCGAAACATTTTTCAATTCCACATCTTATGAAAGCCTTGAGGGGATAATAACTTTTGCACCTGATTTGATTTTAAAATTAATAATTGTTTATCGACCACCAAATACCAATGTAAATTTGTTCATTAATGAAATAGAAACTCACATAGTAAATAATTGTAATATGCACAATATAATTTTTGGGGGTGACATTAATATAAATTTAAATAGCCAAACAAGGATCACCAATCGTTATGAATCAGTATTAAGCGCTCATGGTTTTTATCAATGCATTTTAGGTTCAACGCGCGAAGAAATTTATAACAATAACTTGGTGTCATCAAACATAGATCATTTATATTATCGTGGAAAATTTCTAAAAATTTTATCTGGCACAATTAGGTCTAAGATTTCAGATCATTACATGACAGCAATATCATTACTATTTGAAACTAAAGTAGACACTTGCCAAAAAATCTGTAAAGTAATGAACGAAAAAATGTTAAAATATCTCTGTGTAATTATGATTTTACATTTACATTCGAAATTGACCCTGAGAAATTATATAATAAAATAGTAAGTATATTTGGATCAATTTATGATAAAACTTAATTCAAAAAAATTAGTAACCATACCGTAAATATTAAATTTAAAAAGGAGTGGATGACAACTGAACTGTATAAAGATATAGAAAAGAGAGACAGATTATACAAAAGGTGGTATCAGACTAGGCAAGCTAACCATCGTTATGAGTACAATAGATTTCGGAATAGATTAGGTTTAAAATAAAGAAGGAAAAAAGTTTTATTCTAAAAATTTACAAATGTGCCTAATAATACTAAGGAGATGTGGGATGTTCTGAATAATATAGTGAAACATAAAGACAAAACTACGATTGAGGAAAGAATTAAAAAAGCTATGCCTAATGTTGGTGATACAGCCATTGCTAATAACTTTGCAGTTTTCTTTAATTCCAATCTACAGTCAATAATTCATTTTTGTAGTATAAAATTTATGGAAACTAACACTCTTGTTAGTGAAACCAACTGTAGTTTTCGGTTACAGAAAATTAGTGTAGACTCTGTAAAAAATGAACTGTTAAAGATGAATGCCAAGAAATCACCAGGATTTGATAAAATTAGATTACAGGATATTATATATTTGGTTGAGACTATGTACATTATTATTCAAAAGCTGATTAAATTAATAATTGCAACTTCAAGGGTACCGTCAAAATTTAAAATAGCTATTGTTCAGCCAGTACATAAAATGGTTCCTTTTCAGAGATATCTAACTATAGGCCTATTTCTATTTTATCTGTTGTAGAAAAGGTGTTTGAGAAACATTTATATGCACAAATGAACAAATTCTTACAAGTTAATTCTATACTAGCAAAGGAACAATATGGATTTGTAGAAGGGCTAGGCCCTAATAAACTGCTGGCAAATTATGCAGCATATGTGTATGATAAGCAAAAAGATAGTACTAATGTTATGTGCCTGTTTATTGATTTTGCTAAAGCATTTGAAACTATTGCACATAATAAGCTTTTACTCAAACTTAACACTTTGGGTTTTCGAGGTCCGATATCAATATTATTGCAAAATTACTTAGAAAGTAGGAAGTTTGTGGTAGAAATCAATAAACGGTTAAGTAGCGAGCACCCTGTAAACACAGGAGTGCCTCAAGGATCAGTTTTAGGTCCCCTCCTATTTTTGTTATATATAAATGATTTACCTCAAGTAATTCAAATGTAAGGTGTTGATGTTTGCTGATGATATCCTATTAATAGCAGCACATAAAAGTTCAAAACCGCAGAGAAATTTTTACAATTTGATTTAGATAACTTAGCAAGTGGTCCCATGATAATCAACTAATGATTAGTAGTAGTAAAACAAAGTGTATGCTTATCACCACACCATATATGGAGAGGGGTGAGGTAAATTTAAAACTCCATACCTGCAAATGTTTTCAGTTGCAGAAGAAAAAAATTCATTCTTGCTTTTCGGACTGTAATGTTATTGCTACTTGTTCTACATTTAGATACTTGGGGATAACAATTGATAATTTTTTTAGGTGGGACATTCACATATTCAATGTTTGTAAAAAATTAAAACTACTTCTAGTAAAAATGTACTATATTAGAAATTTGCTGCCTCAGAAAATTAAAAAAATTTTGTATTTAGCTTTGGGAGAATCCATTATAAGATATGGACTACCTGCATGGGGTTTTGCTGCAGATATATATTTAAATCGGATTAACACGTTGCAAAGGAGAATTTTAAAGTTAGTCTGTGTCTGTGTTAGTTATGTTCGTGAGTATTTACTTATATTTCTTCATTGAGTTCCTTTAAATTTGATTTTTCTTGGTAATAAAGGACAACATACTTCATTACAGGAATTACTTAAAAATTGTAATTTGTTAAGTGTTAAAGGAATACTTTACTATACAATTATTTTAGAAAACTATTTTTCAGACTATTACTTGCAAAGAGTAGAAAGTACATATAATTTAAGGTCTGAACTTTTCATTGTACCAATGGCACATAACAAATACGGCCAAAATAGTTTGCATTACATTATACCAAAATTGTTTAATGAATTACCTAAAGAGACTATGAATTTTACTAGTATGAAAAAGCTCAAGTCAGATGTTAAAGAATTTTTGAATTCCACATACATATAAACACAATATTAGAAAAATAAAGAGGGGGGGGAAGAATGCTATTTGATTAAATTCTCAGACAGTTTTATGTTTTATGTTCAATATTTTCAATTAATAATAAAAAGGGAAGAATGCTATTTTGTTCAAATCTTAGACATTTACGCTTTTACGTTTAATATTTTCATTTAATAATTATATAGTACTGAAAACCCTAATCTAATTTAGTTTAATTTAATTTAACCAAATATAATTTAAAAATTGATTTTAATGTCAGAGAATGTGAATAGGTTTTTATTAGTTACGTCACTACATAAATAAAATTATGACATACATATTAATTTTTATTATATTATTTGACGTATTTTTCTTCATTTTTAATTTTTAATAAAATTTACATAGATCAAATTTTATTGATAGTTTACTACTTTATTTAATTAAATAGATGATCATGTATTTGTTTTTAGGTTTAAATTAATTTAAAGTAATTTTGTTTTGCTATCTTAGTCAAATTATATTAATGAAAAATTATCTAAGTGTAAATAATGTGGGGTATATATATTAGTATTTAGGGAGGGTTGAGTTGTGACATTTTTTATAATAATGTTAATTTAAACTAAATAATTTAAAGGTTTCCTTATCATCGTAAAGTAGGACTTTGAATTATACACTGCACACTTTGTCAAGTAGCCTGTCAAAGGGTTAGCTTAAAGTGAAACTGTAAATATTTTGCTAATAAAGTTATATTGATTGATTGATTACTATTATTACTATTATTATAATGTTAGTAGGAAAATGTTAAGTTATTAAATACCAAATTGGTTTAACAATTTTTTTCTTTTTCATTTTTATTTGTGAAAATAATTATTGTCTCCATAACATGGATATATTAGATGGTAAATGTTAAAATTAGCTTAAGTATAAATATAAATTTTTATTTCTTTAAACCTATGACATTTAATTTTATTTTTGAACATAATTATTGTATCATAAGATGAATAGTTTTGTTAGTAAATGTTAAATTTAGCGTAAGTAAAATACGTATAAATTTTTATTATTATTTATTTATTTCTATTTTTTTTTTAATCTAGGACATTAATTTCTTTTTTTTTTTGTTTGTTATTATTAATACAATACTTAGTTAATAATTGAAGCCAAATTACAACGTCAAAACACGTACTAATAATCTAAAGACGAATTGATGTAAATACTTAAATGTAAGGAAGGGAACCAGCAGACAAGTCACCATGACTTAGCTGGACCCAGAACTGTATATATTCTGAAAATAAACAATTCAATTCAATTCAATTCAATTACTATTATTACTATTATTACTATTATTACTATTATTACTATTATTACTATTATTACTATTATTACTATTATTACTATTATTACTATTATTACTATTATTACTATTATTACTATTATTACTATTATTACTATTATTACTATTATTACTATTATTACTATTATTACTATTATTACTATTATTACTATTATTACTATTATTACTATTATTACTATTATTACTATTATTACTATTATTACTATTATTACTATTATTACAACATAAAATTCTGAGACTGATTAACAAAAATAAGAACTGCAGTAAGCAGCAGCTATACGAAAAATGTGACACCCTAACCCCAAATGGATTTTACAAGTACATACATCTAATGCAACACTTTGGAAACAACGAATACAAACGAACGGTGGATCACAACTACCCTACACGCAGAACCAACTACATTGTTCCTTATTATTACAACAAATATGGCCAAAGAACTCTGAAATGTTTAATACCACACTTATTTAATTCAATTCCGGAAAGAATTAGTGCCAATAGGGCTGGGACATTTAAGAAGGAGGTGAAAAAGTGGTTAGTAAATGATTAATTAAACTAAAATATTGACTTTATTGAAATATGTTATGCATCCTTTATTATAAATACTTTTATGTTTACAATGATTGTACACTCCAAAACGTCAGAACAATGTTTAATTTGTAAAAAAAAAGAATGTTATTATTTATTTGTATAAAATAAGGCACCAACAGGTAAGTCTTTTGACTTTGTTGGACCTTAGAATTATGTATATTTTTGAAATAAACGCATTCTATTCTATTCTATTCTATTCTATTCTATTCTATTACTATTATTACCATTATTACTATTATTACTATTATTACTATTATTACTATTATTACTATTATTACTATTATTACTATTATTACTATTATTACTATTATTACTATTATTACTATTATTACTATTATTACTATTTACTATTATTACTATTATTACTATTATTACTATTTTTTTTTTTTTTTTTTTTTTTATATGTGCGTCTGCAGCTAAGGCAATTTACACATATTTATTGTCACTTTTATTTCCTTACACTTTGGTAAGTATTCATCACCTCTGTTTTGATTTGCGCTATTTCTATAAATGTTGGTATACATTTATTCCTTTAATATATTCTATCACCATTTTTAATTTGTCCTTTTGGTTTAGATCTTGTACAGTTCTTACGTTGTAGATTTCTCGATACTGGTTTAGGTTGGGACATTCTTCAATAATATGTGGTACTGTTAAAGCAGCATTACATTGGGCACATCGGTTTTGTCTTTCCCCCGTTAGAAGATGACTGTGGGTTAGTCGTGTATGTCCGATTCTCAGTCGCGTAATAATGACCTCATCTTTGCGTGGTATATCTGTTTTATTCCATGTTGTTTTGTATTCGGTTGTATTGCTTTTAAATGCGACTGGTTAATTGCCCATCTCGTATCCCACTTCTTTATTTGCTTTTGATTAATCCACAATACATCCTGGATTTCTACTGTGTTTATTGTTTCGGCTTGTATTGTTGTACTATTTTCTTGTGATTGTGTAGAAATGTGTCGGGGTTTTACTTGTTGGTGAACTAGCAATGTATGATCTTCCCATCTTGCTTCAATTGATTCCATTTTTCTAAAAGTACCTTAACTAGTTCATTTGACTGTATATCTCAGTAATACTTTCTATATGAAAATTACAGTAGATATTTATCTGGGTATCGTGCCTATCTGAGGAAAGTTCAAGGGCTTTTAACAAAGAGACGTACAACAGGTTTTGTTTGAGTACATATTATGTGTGTGCCACGTATTTGTTGTATCAGGGTTACTTATGCTAAATCCTTTTGGGTTGTTTTCCAGATGTTAATTATGATATCAGATGCATGCATATTGGTATTTTCATTGTAGGATTCATACTTAATTTCGATAGGTGTTAATTCCACGGCATATACTTCCTTTCTGATCGCCAAAACTGAGCGTTTATTACTTCATAGGACCGAAGATCTTTGTTAAGTTTGAATACTGCTGGGATAGTGCGGGTTTGTTGCCATTCATACTTTTCATGGAATGTGTAATGTCTTTATAGAGGAAGTGCGATGTTTTGGCACATAGTTTAGCTCCGTATCTCAGGTGTTGTTGTTCCAACCTTAAGTCTAAAGGCAGAGAACTATTTTCGATGTCCAGACTCTGTGTAGAGACGTACGATATGCACCGTTGCTACCAACAACGCACTATTCCATGTCGACGTTATTTTCTTTATGTAGCTTTTGCGACAGATTTATACAGCACTGATCCATATTCTAACCTACTTCGTATGAATGCATTTATAATTTTCTTTAACGTTTCTTTGTCTGCGCCCCATTTATATCCAGAGTATTTAATTCTGTTCAACAAAGATTTGCATTTTGTTACAACTATCTCGATATGACGTTTGAAGGTTAATTTGTCGTCTAATGTTACTCCTAGGAACTTAAATTCCTTTACGTATGGAATTTGTTCATTACTTAGGTACAATTTTGGGGTCTCATGGTTTTACGAAGGCGACAGAAGTGCATACATTTAGTTTTCGCCAGTGAAAACTGGAATCCTCGATATTCAGCTTCTTTTACAAGAATGTCACAATCGGATTGTATAATTTCGGCCATGTTTTCAATATTTCTTCCTGTCGTTGCAATACATAAATCATCTACATACAGTAACTTGTGGGTATTCGCGTTAATACCATCTGCAATACTGTTGATGGCGATCGCAAATAGGGTAACGCTTAATACTGACCCTTGAGGATACCATTTTCCTGCGTTTGTGTCTTGGATACATCTTGACCTATTCGTACTTGAATTTGACGGTCCTTTAGAAAGTTTTGAATAAATTTTGGTAGGTGTCCTCGAAGGTTCCATTGATAGATCGTTTGCAGCACCATGGCTTCCATACAGTGTCATAAGCTTTCTGTATATCGAAAATATTGCCAGCACGTGTTCGGTGTTAGTAAAAGCTCCATTAATGATATGATCTAGGTTCAGTAGCTGATCAACGGTAGAATATCCTTTTCGAAACCCTGCCTGATATGTACTAAGTCTATTTTCTATCTCTAGAACCGTAACCAATCTGAGGTTAACCATGGCTTCCAATATTTTAGATACACAGGATGTTAAAGATATTGGTCTAAAGTGCTCGGTTTTGTAGTATCTTTACCTGGTTTAGGTAAAGTAATTATAGTACCAGTTTCCAGTTAGACGGGTAAGTATCTGTTAACCAGATCTTATTGTATAGTTCTAGTAAACTTTCTTTCATTTCAGGAGGAAGGTGTTTAATCATGCTATAGGTTACTAAGTCGTGTCCTGGAGCAGATTCTTTGTTTGTTTTATTGCTCTTTCCATTTCCAACATAGTAAACGGTAAGTTATATTTCTCACCAATATCATTTCCAAATTTGATTAGTTCTAGTTCTTGTGAAGAGTTTTAAGCTTGAGGATTCTGGGTATTGGGAGCTACTACATACATTCTGGAAGTGTTGTACAAATTCGTTTGCTATTGTTACAGCATCTGTTATTATCACTCCGTTTAATATTAGTGTAGGTGGTTTATCGTTTGAACCTATTATGCATTTGCCTTCCTCCACATTTCATTTGGTGGACTGGTAGCAGTTAGGCTAGATGTGTACTCATGCCAAGATCTTTGTTGAGCTTTTCGCTTTTCATACCTTTCTTTAGCTCTTGCCCGTTTAAAAGCAACCAAATTTTCCTGTGTTCTGTGTTTTTTATATTTATTTAAAAGTTGTTTTTAACTTTATTAAATTGCGCAATTTCTTTGTTCCACCACGGAACTGGCGAGTTCATTTTCCCCTGTCACTGGTATAGATTTCTGTGCAGCGTGCATAATATTATCGGTCAAGTTTTTTACTGATTGTTCCAAGTTGTTGTTTATATTAGCGTTTTCAATTGTGTTAGTAAATTTGACCCAGTCTGCCCTTTTCGTATTAAATTTGCGTTGTATTTTGTATTTTGGATTTTGTATATTTATGTCCATAAGAATGGGAAAGTGGTCACTATGGTGTAGGTCATTCAGTACTTTCCAAGACATTCTGAGAGCTATTCTAGGGGATGCTAGTGACAGATCGATTGCGCTAAAACCACCAGATGCTTCATTTAAGTGGGTAGGGTCGCCATTGTTTAATATCACCAGTGACATATCACTGATAATTCCTTCCAGTACTGAGCCTTTAGGACTTGTGAAGGACGATCCCCATATGGTGTTATGACAATTGAAGTCTCCTAGTATTAAACTTGGTTGTTTTATCTGTAAAAACATATTTTGCAAGTCAGTAGTTGTCCATGATGTGTTGGGTAAGTACAAGTTAATGACATAAAATTTTTGTGATGCCGTTATCTCAATAGCAAGAGCTTGCAGGGTAGTGTTTAATACGACTTCTTTGCTACTACGTCCTTTCTCACTATTGTAGCTACTCCCCATGAGTTCTTTCATTGCGTGTAATTGTGACATCTTTTCTATATACATTATAATTACGCAAAGTAAAGTTGTCTTTTATTGAAAGTTTGCTTTCTTGTATAGCCACTATCATTGGGTTTATGTGATTTGTTATGTATCTCAGTTCATCATATTTATTTTTACGCCTCTCGCATTCCATTGAATGATCTGTTCAGACATTTTGAATGATAAAATTGGTTGGTCACCAAACAACATATAAACAAAATAAAGGTACTGATAGATACATACCGAAAATAAATAAATATAAATAAATAAAATCGTAAATAGATAAATTTAAGATAAAGGTAAGTAACATTTACATAAAATAAACAGGACAAGCATAAATATCACAGATTTAGTTATAAATTAAAGTAAGTTATCACAGATATTATCACAAATATAGCTATAAATTAAACTAAGATATCACAGATTCGTATTTGGACTAGTTTTCTGTCCACTTTGGGTGCTTGAGCTAGGTTTACCCTTAGGCCATCCTTTCTTCTTTTTAGGATTTTTGCCTCGGTTAACAATTTTTCATCTACAGACGTAACGCTCGAGTCCGTAGATTGAGATCGTATTGAAGTTTTCCTTTTGCGCCTCTCGACTCGTCTTCCATTTGTGTTTCATTTCCGTACTCAATTCGTGAGGCAATTGGTCTTTGTTTGGGGTGGGATAAAAATGTCAGTACTTGATTTGGGCTCCGGTAATGATTGCTTAATGTATCCCATTAAATCTGATGTAAGTTGTTTTATTTCCTCTCTAACTATCTTTTTATTTCAGGTATAATGTTTAGCTGATTATAACCAGTGTTATGTCGGCAACGCTTGAGTATGGGTTATTTGACGTTACGGCGTTGCCTGCCATGCGCCTCGCTTCTGGGTATTACCTCCGTGTTACTTTGATTTCTTGTATTTTAGTTCTTGTTTATATGTTTCGCATGACTTAGAGTTTGCAGGGTGATTTCCTTTGCAGTTATGACATACCACTGGCGTATCACATGGATTACCTTCGTAGCGGCTTTCCACATACACATATTTGCGGGTTTTGGCATCTTATTGTTGTATGCCCAAACTTTTGGCACCTATAACAACGTATAGGGGCGGAATGTATGGCCTAACACTTAAACTGTAGAACGCCGCGTATATTCTCTTGGGAAGTTGAGTAGAGTTAAACGTAAGTATGTGGTTCGGTGTGTCTACAAGTTTTCCTCCGATCTTTGTTTTCATCCTTTTCACATACAACAGCTTCTCTCAGTTCTTCAAGAATTTCCTGTTCACTACAGTTCAAAATCGCGACAATATATCACACCCTTAGTGGTATTTAACGTGTCATGTGGTTTCACCTGTATATCAAAATCACAAAACCGCTTGATTTGCATGAGTCTTTTGATTGCTTGTTACTCACAGTTTTATAAGTAGCATTCTTACTTTTAACTTCGTCCACTTTTCCTACTAATCCATACATTGCTTTCGAGATCATAAATGGGCTTATTTTGAGAAATCTCCTTCTTTTCTTTCAATATACAGGAACCGGATAATTATCCTCCTTTTGCTGCATATATTCGGGAGCGAGGAAAATTTCCATCTCTATTAATGGAAGAATTACGCTGTCCATCTTCAGCGTCCAATGCATTGTCCATGTTCACGCCAGGGTCGTCTTCAATTCCAGTGGCTTATGCTCCGTGGCCTGGTTTCCTACCACGGACGCCGAGCACGCTTGATAACGGTCGGTGAGGCCTGCCGCTCCGCCTCACTGACCGGTACTGGGACAATCCGAACCCCTGCACCGTAAATTGTTGTCGCCCGAAGGGCTCGAATAGTTGCAGTCCATGATCATTGCGTAGTCGTTTCCGAGATGCATTTTAACGCTACCTGCCAGCGGGCTACAGCCTTTTTTAGTATTTTAAACTTATTTTACAGATAACGAGAGACAACGAAAGTAAGACACAAGACTTGGGATTCCGAACATAGACAGAAGTAATGGAGAAAACGAACAGACGAAGACAACACGACTTGAGATCTTTGCTTCACCACTGCTGGCAACAGTGGCTACTGAGCCTCCACCACGTCAAGGTGGATCTCATCGGGGTATTATTACTATTATTACTATTATTACTATTATTACTATTATTACTACAGCTACCTTACCAGAATAACGTACTTCAAAATTCCCAAGTGGTATAATAAGTACGGTGAACGGACATTAAAGTGTGCAATACCAAAAATATTCAACCAGATACCAAGTGAAATAAAATACCCCAACAAAATGGCTACATTTAAAAAGAAGTCAAAGCATGGATACGAAGGACTGATTAATTTAACAAATACCATCATGTATAAAACACAACAAATTATGTACCTATAAAACCATAGGAACTTTAATTTTCGTTTTCTTATACTGAAATGAATTATTATTATTTAGTTATTTAAGTATATTTGTTTACAATTTATCTTAATTTCAATATCTTGTATTATTATTTCTCAGCATGTCGCTCATATGTTAATTTATTAGAATTAGTTGCATACATATCTACTGCTAGCAACTTGTAAGTCTTATTAACAATGTAAAATGATATGAACTAGTATCTGTATAATTTACGGTACTAGCCGTTAAGTCTAATAGACTTGGCTAGGCCAAATATAATGTATGTTTTTCTGAAATAAACACCAATTCAATTCAATTCAAGTATTACTATTATTACTATTACTTTTAATGAAACCACTAAAATGTTCGATAACTTTGACACACTAACAACTTTAGGATTTTATAAATATTATAATATACTGGATTATTGTAAAAATAATATACATAGGGAAATTATTAATCACTCGTATAACACCAGAATTCGTAAGTACGTAATTCCGCTGACTTATAATAAATATGGTGACAGAACATTAAAATGTATAATACCGAAATTGTACAATGAAATACCATTTGATTATAAAGACAAAACAATTTCCCAATTTAAAAGCTCGATCAAAACCTGGTTAAGACAAAATGTTTAAATTTCTAAAATAATGATAAAAACAGTTTTTTTATTAATTTTAATTATTATAATTATTTATTTTATTTCTTGTTTACATTTTCTTTTTTTGTTCTTTTAGAAATATATGTATTATTTAAACATGTAGATAACCGATTGAAATTGTAATTATGCATAAGCAACTTCCTGTAATTACTGATTACACTCTCAACGCACAAGCGCCATTACCTACTGTAAATATTATTATTTGATGTATGTTATTAATATGTAATTTGGCACCTACTGAAAAGTCATAGACTTAGTAGGACCACACAACTGTATGAGAATTTGGTGAAATAAACAAATAAAATAAAATTATTACTATTATTGTATATTATTATTGTATAAACTATGTGATACATTAACACCATACAAGTATTATAAATATTGGTACCTAACACAATACAAAGAAGACAACAAATACAAAGTGACAGAAAATCATAACCACCTTACTCGCAGAAAAAGATATATAGTGCCCAAATATTACAATAATTATGGATATAGGACATTAAAATGTACAATACCGTTACTATTCAATACAATACCCGACGATTTAAAAACTAGCTCTACAAAAAAATATTAATATAATATAAAACAGTGGTTACAAACACAAAGTTATCTAAATAAATAAAGTTTATAGGTTAATAAGTCAATGTAATAAATGTAGACATGTAACATGACCTATTTAACTGTAGTTTACAATGATTGTGTACCATTAAACGCCACACTAAAGAAGAAAACGTAATCTTTATATTTAAATATACTAAAAATTTTATGTATAAATAAGGCACCAACGTATAAGTCATTTGACTTTGTTGGACCTTCAACTGTATATATTATGAAATAAATAAGTTCAAATTCAAATTCAAATTACTATTATTACTATTACTGTGTCGTCATCCAACAAGTTTACACTACAATGTACTTAGGGGTTAGAATTGACTGTAATTTAAAATATCATTCACATATTAATTACATTTTTAGCAAATTAAAAAAAATTAGTGGCTGTCTGTATGCGCTAAAAAGATACACAAACATACCTTTGTTAATAGCTGTCTACAAGTCACTATTTGAATCAATTATTAGGTATGGTATACGTAACTGGGGATGTGTAGAGGTAATACATATAGATAAGATAAACCATTTACAGTTTAAAACTTTAAAAATGATTGTTGGTAGAGAAACACAAACCAATTTATTCAATACTGTAGATACTTTGACACCCGCTGCGTTTTATAAATATTACCACATATTAGACAATTATAATGACGAACTATATAAAATAACCACTGAACATACACATGATACCAGACATCGCAGATATGTAATTCCTTATACGTACAATAAGTATGGGGAAATAACACTACAATGTACCGTCCCAAGGCTATTACATGAAATTCCATTTAATTGCAATAATATGTCCAAATTTGATTGTAAAAAGAAACTTAAATCTTGGCTATAGAATGATCTTTAATTTAATTTATTATATACACCAAATTTAGTTATACAAAAGATTATTACTATTTATTTTATATACTATAGATAAGAAAACTTCTGATGATTTCATTTCATTTATATAATTTAACAAATGATTGCACTCAACCACAGAGCGCTGACAATGTTTATAGGAATAAAACACATAAATTTGTATTATATCTTGTACATGATGATAAATCGGCACCCGCTGATAAGTTTACGCTTTACATTCTCGTCTTCACAAAGATTCTCCACGTAGTCGACCTTTAAACTGTGTTTCCACCTCTGTAGGCGGTACTGTGGACAGTCTTGTAAAGTTCCATAAAGTATGACCTATTCTCACACGATGAATTTTTACATTGGCTTCTCTGCATTTATTACGTAACTCAAATAATTTATCAATTCTGGGCTTTATTGTAGCGAGTTGTGTATTTTGTGATCTCCATCTTTCTTGCCAGTTCTTCATATTTTCGTTTTTTAGGTATGTTCTCAAGTCCATTTGATCAATTTGGTTTACGTCCACTTGTAAATTTGAGATCACCCTCTTTGCTGCGGTATCCACTAGATCGTTTCCTGGAACACCTGCGTGGCTAGGAACCCAAATGAAGGTAAGTTTAACTTCTTTCGCCGTTATCGAGTTCACAGCGGACTGACATATTAATGTTAAGGGATCTCGGGAGTAAATTTGGCTAATACTATTAATGCTATTTATGCTATCCGTGATTACTAGGAATTTTTTTTTGTTGCCACTTCCATTGAACAGTATAAGATTGCTTGCCATATGGCATATAGCTCTGCAAACCTTATTGATGCGTTATTGTTCAATTTCCATGCGTGCGATACACCGTCAACAAGTATGGCGCTGCCAACTCCTTCCTTAGTCTTAGACCCATCTGTATATATAACTTTATGGGAGGGATACTCATTACATAATTTCTGAAAGTCCTGTATATAGATGTTTTTTTCGGGTAGTTTCTTTTCTATACTTTCCTAGATCTGTTCTTATTTCGACACGTGGTGCCTTCCAAGGAATAAATTCGGTCTGATTCGTCTCCAATACCATCGGTAGTGTCACACCCATGCGCACTATCTGGTCCCAAAATATAATACCTGCTGGACGGGTAATAGTAGGGTGTCTTTGATACTGGTCCCGGTTTGCGTTTATTATAATCTTGTTTGGGTGGTTTGGTATGGACATAATTTTGCTATGTAGTTAGTCAATAACTGATTCCTTCTGGCTTCTAGGGATGGCATACCCGTCTCACAGTATATGCTTTCAGTAGGGCTAGTCGGGAATGCACCAATACTATACCTTAATGCTGTGTTATGCAGCACATTCAAATCTGTAAGTGCTGATTTTTGTGCCGATGAATATGCAACGCAACCGTAATCAATTTGTGTCAGTATCAACGCTCTATAGATCAATATTAAACACTTGGGTTCTGCTCCCCATTTGGTGTGTGCTAATACCCTCAGTATTTTTAAGATTTTTAAGCATTTCACTTTTAGATGTTGTAAGTGCGTCTTCCATGTAAGTGATCTGTCATATATCAGGCCTAGAAATTTAGCAGTGTCAGAACACACAATCGGATCATTCATCAAGTACAAGACAGGATCATAATGCGGTGTCCTTAGTCTGCAAAAGTGGACGCATTTGGTGTAGGCCAATTTTTCGACCATTTTGTACTATTTGGTTGATCGCATGTTGCAATTTTTTTGTAATTTCTCCAACAGTGTTTCCACTGCAGAAAATGGAGATATCATCAACGTACATACATTTCGATATCGAATCAGGCACGTGCATTAAGATGTCGTTAATAGCTATTAAAAAAAGTGTGCAGCTAAGAGTTGATCCTTGTGGTACCCCGTTTTCTAGTGTTTGGATATCAGATATTGTATTTCCAACCCTCACCCGAAACCGTCTTGAATCTAGGAAAGACTTTATTAGTAGGGGTAGGTTTCCACGCAGATTTAAATTATGTAGCTTTTTTAGGATGTCATATCTCCACACCATGTCGTAAGCACCTTTGATATCAGTCGTCTATCGACACTTCCTAAAACCCGCTTGGTAAGGTGCAAGTACATGTTGTTTTTCAAGGATCCATTGAAGCCTGCAATTTACCATCCTTTCCAACAGCTTACCCATACAACATGTTAAGCTGATCGGGCGATAGCTTGATGGAAGTAATGGATCCTTCCCAGGTTTTTTGATGGGTATTACAATTGCGTCTTTCCATTCATCAGGGTATGTGCCTTCCATCCACAACTCATTGGACAGATCCAATAATGCTCTTTTAAATTCAGATGTTAAATTTATTAACATCTCATTGCAAATTTCGTCAGATCCTGGAGCAGTCCTTTTGCTGTTTCGCATAGCAAGATCTAGCTCTTCAGAAGTGAAACGTAAATTGTAATCTTCGTGTCTGTTGGTGCAAAAGTTTATTTTAACTTCTCTTTCCTCTTTTGTTGCATAGAATTCAGGATGATAATTCTTAGAACTACTCACCGTTGAGAACTGAGTCGCCAGCGTATTAGCAATCTGCATTGAATCTTGAATAACTAGATTTTCAGGAGTCTGTAGTGAAGTAATGGTGTGACCGATAGGTACCATTAATTGCCTTTATTTTTTTCCATATGTTATTTACTTCAGACATAGTGATGGTGGATGTATATTGGTTCCAAGTCTCGCGTTTACTTTGCAGGACAGTTCGTCTGCTAACGGCTCTTGCTTTTTTAAAGGCAATGTGATTTTCCATAGTTGGGTGCCTGCGATATTTCTTGAAAGCTGCTTTTTTATTTCTAACAGCCTCATTCACGATTGGATTCCACCATGGCATAGGGCGCTTTATATGTTTAGTACCTGATCTAGGGATGCTTGCGGCTGCTGCAACTAACACTGCACTGGTAAATGTTGTTACATTAACGTTTCTAGGCATAACGAGGCTCTGACGAAATAAGGACCAATTTCCTTTCGCGGTTTTGTATCGTTCAACAACAGTGATCGGTTGAGTAGAAACGTCTGTTTCAATAATGATAGGGAAATGATCACTGTTGTGAAGATCATCCGCAATTTTCCATTTAAGGCATGGGGCCAATACCGGTGAGACTAACGTTAGGTCTAACGCATCGAACGTTCTTGATGCAGTATTGTGGTAAGTGGGTGCACCAGAATTGAGTAGAACTATATCGTTTGATTGTAACCAGTTCTCTATCACGCGGCCGTTTGTATCATTTTTTGAAGATCCCCATAAGTAGTTATGCGCATTAAAGTCTCCAACTAAGATAAAGGGTGCAGGTAGTTGTTCTATTAATTTTTCAAGATCTTCCATTTCCCAATTGGTATCTGGAAAGTATGTACTGCAGACCGTTATCTTAATGGGTGCTTTTACCCTTATCGCTACAGCTTGCAGAGTAGTAGATAATGTCAGTTGTTGGTATTGCACGTCGTTTCTAGTAATTATAGCAACACCGCCGCATGCCCTTTGTTCACCAGTAAAATCCCTACGTATAATGTTATATCCCTTTAATGAATATGCATGTCCAGATTTGAGGTGTGTTTCTTGTAGACAAAACATCATTGGATCCAATTCTTGTGTAAGCATTTTTATATCAGCATATCGTTTCGAAATACCTCTACAATTCCACTGAATTAAGCAATTTTGTGCGTTGAATGTATCCAGAGTATTTTGTCAGATAGTTTAAAAGAGGTAAAAATGCTACAGGTATAGTAAAATAAATAAGTACATATATAGAGTATATAAGACATCAAATTATAAACGTACGAACATATATATCACAGATGAATAAATGTATATAAGACATCAAATAATAAACGTACGGACATATATATCACAGATATATAACTATATATAATTGAACTTTCTCAGTATCACAGAAATTATCACAGATTGTTTACTAAGGCGTTCTTATGAATCACCCGTACTCTGACGAGGTATTCTTGGTTTGCCTTTCGGCCATCCCTTCTTCTTTTTTTCTTGCCTCGCCACTATTACCGTCTCCTCATCAGGAGTGGTAATGCTGGAATGGTTAGATCCTGTTCTGCGCTTAGCGCCACGTGTTTCAGCCTCCATGCATTCTATTTCAGGTGCCGTGGAAGACTTTTTTGTTCCCTTCTTCGGTAGTTGTTTCCGGATGGTTAGGCTTAAACATTCTTTGAGTAAGATTATCGTTTGTATTTTTCTCAATAATAATGTTTATAAGTTGACCCATTTCCTCCTTTATAATCTTTCTTATTTCAGGCACAATAGTTTGCAAGTAGTGATGTTGGAACTGTTGCTACTTGGGCGTATGTATTAGTTGGTGTTAATAATGTACCAACCTTTTTCTTTGCTTCCGTGTAAGATAGTTGGTATAGTACTTTGGCTTCCTGTATCTTCATTTCCTGTTGAAATGATATACAGGACCTCAATATTGCCTTGTGTGGCCCTTTGCAGTTGGGGCACTCAAGAGGAGACTCGCATTGTGTACCTGTATGAGGAGCCTTTCCGCACACGCATCTTTGGTCGTTCTTACAATTAATTGCAGAGTGCCCAAATTTCTGGCAATTAAAGCACCTTAGCGGATTCGGAATATACGGACGGACTTGCAATGGGTAAAATGCTGCATTGATAGTTCTTGGCAATCGCGGTACATTGAATGTCAATACATGATTAGGGGTATCTCTGAATTCACCTTCCCGTTTGGTTTTATGCGTCTAACATCTATCACGCCTTGTTCTTTTAAATTATCTTTTATTTCGTCGATTGAGCAATTAAGCAAATCTCGACAAAATACAACCCCTTTAGATGTATTTAGAGTGCTATGGGTTTCAACAGTACACTCAAACTCTCCAAAATTCTGTGACTTAATTATTACTATTATTACTATTATTACTATTTTTTTTTTTTTAGGCGTCGACTGCTGAGGTCATTGGCCTATACACTAACGTAATCAGATATTCCGAAATAATCCTGCAGCCTTCAGAAACCTAATAACGTTCAGAATATGTTTTGCCTGATTCAGGATTCCTTCTAACTCTCCCGTCAACTTATAAAACTGTCTCATGTGGTATAGTCCGGGACATGTACTCAAAATGTGCTGTACAGTGATCTGATCGCCACAGTTCACACAGTTAGGAGGAGGTTCTCCAAGTAACAAGTGAGCGTGCGTGAGGTCTGTGTGACCAATTCTTAATCTGTGGATCTTCACTCGTTCAAATCTACTCAGACGTAGAGGTGGTCTCCAAGGTCTAGTATAGCCTATCGCCGTTCTCAGAGCTTCCTTAAGATCGGTGTGTCTTACCACTGGAACATCCACATGCCCTCCCCTGGCGGCCCGTTTAGCTGCCTCGTCCGCCATTACATTGCCAGCTATGTTCGTGTGGCCAGGTACCCATACCAGTGCCACCCTTTTTCCACTCGCGGTAACATGCTGGTATAAAGCTTGTACTCTTTGGGCAAGTGGATCGCGAGGAAAAAGTATCTTGATACTGTGTATAGCACTCAAACTGTCGCTTACGACAACAAAGCTGTTCCCTGTAGCACTAATCAAACAAAATAAGAGGGCTTGCCATAGAGCATATAGTTCAGCCCCAAGTATCGTATACATAGACGACAGCGTCCATTCATGTGCTAAGCCCTCAACGCTTATGGCACACCCCACTCCGTATTCCGTGCGCGATCCGTCTGTATATATCACCGTTGAATTGTGGTGTTCGTCCAAAATAGCTTCAAACTCCCTCTGGTAAGATACGTCGGGCGTGCTACTTCTACAGAGATTCTTGAGTCGAAGACAGGTCTCCACAGCAGGGACGGACCAAGGGGGAACTTCCGCGTGGCCTATCGGTAATACCTCTGGAATGCTTACGTCTAAGGTGTTTACAAGTTCAAAGGCTCGTATCCCGGTTGGTCTTGTAATAGATGGCCTATTGGTGAACTTTTGCCAATCCCCAAAGAGATTTCGATAATTGGGATGATCTGGTTGGGCTCGAATTTTTGCTACGTACCCGCATAGAAGCAAATCTCGTCTACGGAATAGCGAGAAAAATCCTGTTTCTTCATATATTTTAGCAACAGGGCTCGTGGGAAAGGCACCTATTGAATATCTAAGACCCGCATGGTGTAAGGGATCTAGTTTCTTCAGAGCTGACTTGCGTGCTGAAGCATAAACCACGCACCCGTAATCCATTTTGGACAGTAAAAGGGATCGATGGATATTTAGCATTGTATCAGGATCGGCACCCCACCTGGTACCGGCAAGCGCTTTAAGGATGTTTATAACTGATTTGCATCGACCCACGAGCCTATCGATGTGCTGGTTCCATCTCAACTGGTCGTCAAATACCAGGCCCAAGAACTTGACCGACCTTGTTACTGGGAGGGCGTTATCCTTAAAGAAAAGGACCGGATCATAGTGCGGCTTTCTAAGACGACAAAAGTGAACACATTTGGTCTTTTCTCGTGAAAAACTGAATCCAGTGTTCTCGGCGTTTTGCACTATGCTATTTATGGCCGGTTGAAGGTCTCGTAATTTGTCCAATAGTAGTGCCTGAACAGAATATGGCCAAGTCATCTACATATAGGCACCGTTTTACTCTTGCGTCAATGTTAGTTGCAATGTCGTTGATAGCTATAGCGAAAAGTGTAACGCTTAAGGGCGATCCCTGGGGGATGCCATTTTCCATTATTCTTGGCCTAGAGAAGGAATTTCCACATCTGGTTTTGAAAGTCCTGCCTTGCAGGTAGTCCACCAGGAAGAGGGTAGGTTTCCCTCAATCCCCACCCGTGCAGCTTCTGCAAAACACCATATCGCCAAGTCAAGTCGTACGCCTTTTCTAGGTCAAAGAAGAGTGCCACAGTGTGCATCCCATCTCTAAATGCCCTTTGTACGACGCCCTCAAGAAACACTAGTTGGTCGGTGGTCGAGCGGTTCCAGCGAAATCCCGCCTGATAATCGACTAGGCGGTGCTTCGACTCCAAATACCACATAAGCCTGTTGTTGATCATCCTCTCGTAGAGTTTGCCCAAGCAACAGGTTAGACTTATGGGCCGGTAGCTTGCTGGAGCCAAGGGATCTTTGCCGCTTTTTAGAATTGGAAGGACCACCGCCTCCTTCCATTGTCTAGGGTAAGTATTCTGTAACCAGGATTTGTTATACAGCTTCAGGAGGGATATTTTGGCGACTCGGGGAAGGTGCTGGATGAAGATGTATGGAATCGCATCCGGACCCGGTGAACTCGATTTAGAGCATCCCAAAGTTTCATCGAGCTCTGCCATGGAAAATGGTATGTTATATGGCTGTTCATTGCCATTTGAGAAATCCAGAGGAGTTTCTCGAGCCATCTTATTATCCCGGAAGGGCAATGGATAATGTTGAGAACTGCTTGCTTCTACAAAATGGTCGGCGATCGTCTCAGCAATGGAATCGGGAGAGTCTGTGATATGCCCATCCTTCATCTTCATTTGGTGTATGTTGTGACTCGTCTTGCCAGTCGCTACCGCGTTAACCTTCCGCCAAACTTCGGATGTCGATGTGCTGGGTCCAATCGTAGAGACGTACACATTCCATGACGCACGCTTTCGTTCCAGGGTTACACGTCGGGCGTTTGCTCTGGCTCGCTTAAAATTAATTAAATTTTCCAGAGTGGGACGACGACAATACACATTAAAGGCCTTTTTTTTGTAAGTAATCGCGTCGTTCACCTCCTTGCACCACCAGGGAACCCTCTTCACAGCCCGTTGACCACCCACTTCTGGGATAGAGATTCTTGCCGCACGTAGAATGGCATCTGTGAGAATTTGTACTCCACAAGACAGATCAGCGTCTGGAGGTACTTCCATGGACATTTCCTCTTCAAATACGGACCAATCCGCCTTTTCCAAATTCCATCTACGAGGAGTGATGTCGGTAGGTCTTGGAGAGCTGGTTTCGATAACAATAGGAAAATGATCGCTATTGTAGAGATCATCAAGAGGTGTCCATCTAAAACGAGTGGCTAAAACAGGCGAGGCGAGAGCAAGGTCGATTGCGTGGAAGTTACGGGATCTAGAGTTAAAGTAGTAGGGGCCCTCGTATTTAATAGTATGGTGCCGTCCCGTTCTAGTAACTCTTCCACTTTACGACCTCTACTGTCTCTAGATTCCGAGCCCCACAGGGGCTATGCGCATTGAAGTCTCCCACCAATAAAAACGGAGCAGGAGCTGATCCACCAGATCATGCAGATCTCCGACTTCCCAATCGTCCCTCGGCAGGTACAGGCTACATAAGGACATAACAATTGGATGAAAAATCCGCACTGCCACCGCTTGAAGCCGGGTATTTAGAGGTACTGGCATAGATCGTGCATCACAACGAGTTAATACGGCCACCCCTCCTCTAGCCCTAGTGGCTACGTTGTCGTCCTTTCTTATAATATTATAACCTCTCAAACCATATGGTTGACCGTGTTTTAAATGTGTTTCTTGTAGACACACACACAACGGCTTCTGGTCTATTAGTATTGTCTTAAGGTCAATATATTTTTGAACGACTCCATTACAGTTCCACTGAATAATATTGTCCATTATTAGTGGATAAATAAATAAATTACTAAATAAATAAATAAATATAACACATAATAAACAATATTGACCTTTTTACTTAGTGGACAAACAGGTATATCACAGTTAACTGTAAGTATAGTTATACCTAGTTGACAAAAACAGACATGTATATCACAGAAAAGTAAGATTATAAAATATCACAGTAAAGGTATCACAGATATTATCACAGTTAATTGGTACAAGCCCTTATCGAGATATCCTCCTTTGAAGGGGGATTTCTGGGCTTACCTTTCGGCCACCCTTTCTTCTTTTTACCTTGTTTTGCCTCTATCACAGTCTCCTCGTCCAGAGACGTAATGCTAGAATCTCTGGAACGAGATCTAGGGAGCGAGGTCTTTCTTTTTGCCCCTCGGGTTTCTGCTTCCATATTTTACAGCTCGGAGGAGGTAGTGGGTTCCGAAAATAAGTTAATATTTCTCGTGGCCGGTTTAATTACAGGAACTTCAAACATAGATCTAGGATGCTCGATTATCTTTTTTGTGGCGAGAACTTTCATTAGCATTTCCATTTCTTCCTTAATAATTTGTCTGATTTCAGGGCCGACAGATCGAACAGGTTCAGGAACAGGTGCTGACGCAACCTGGGCAAAGGTGTTACTGTGTGTTACTAAAGTGTCTACTTTCTTCTTTGCATCCAAGTAAGACAACCTGTGTACTACCTTAACTTCTTGAATTTTGGTTTCCAGCTTAAACACTGGACAGCTTTTTGCTATTGCCTTGTGCGGCCCCTGACAATTAGGACAAACGATTGGGACTTCACAAGAAGAACCCTCGTGTGGATATTTACCGCACACGCACCTCTTATCATACTTACAATTAACCGAGGAATGTCCGAATCTCTGACAATTAAAGCATCTAAGCGGGTTCGGGATGTACGGACGCACTTGCAGGGGATAAAAAGCTGCCTGGATGGTCCTAGGTAATTTAGGAACATTGAAGGTAAGTACGTGATTTGCTGTGTCTACAAATTCTCCATCACGCCTCGTTCTAATCCTTCTTACCTCCAATACACCTTGACTCTTTAAGTTGTCCTTAATCTCTTCAATGGAACAATTTAACAGATCTCGACAGAACACAACACCCCTCGACGTATTAAGAGCGCTGTGAGGCACTACTACAATCTCAAAATCTCCAAAACGAAGGCATTTAAGTAATTGTTTAGACTGTTTGCCAGATACAGTTTCCACTAACAACTCTCCCTTAACTTTCTTAACCTCTTTAACATTGCCTATTAACCCATATAAGGTTTTACTTATTAGGAAGGGACTTACATTTGTAAAGTCGCCTTCCTTCCTTCCTTTTTAGGACCGGGAACCGGGGCACAGAGTCCTCCTTCTCGCTGATGCCATTATGAATATTAAGTGGGGGAAAATCCTCCACAGTTGCCTTAGAACTTACGTCATCAGGACGGATTTTCGAGGGCTTATTAAGTGGGCCCTCAGCCACTTCCATGTTTAAGGAGGTGGCCCTCACATTATTTTTCAATGATACATTCATCCTGTTCCCACGAGAACCCACGGTCACAAACGTCACTAGCAGCAGAGCCGGGATACTACCAGAAGGCATTAATACTGTGGAGGGGCGCCTCTTCCCCCACAGGCGTTTCAACGCTAAGGACCAGGCTTCCCCCTGGCCACGCTCAGGCTTCCCCTTGCGCAATCCCTTCAGCACCTAAAACTGCCAAACGACCTTGGGATTGGGGGATTTTTTATAGAGGCTACCTTCCTCGTAGCCCAGGCGGTAAAGCCAAGGCCACCGACCGCTAGCTGTACGACGTTCCCTAGCCACGCCTTACTAGAGTCCCTGAAGTACAGTTCGCGGTTGCGGTATTTGGACACGGCTAGCGCTCAGCCGCCCCAGCAAGGACATCCCAGGCTTGCCACACCCGTATACGCTTTTGACGGCGCATGCCCTGGGAAGAGAAGAAAGAAAAGGGAAAGGTCTCTCAGCTTACGCTGGGAGCCTGAAGAGAGCAAGGGTTAGAGCAAGGGTGCTCCGATAGAAAAGAGTTAAAGTAAGGGAAGCCACTCAAGACTAGTATAAGAAAAGTGTTCTTCCAGCTACGGGTACGCAGGGTTGCCATCCCTGACCTCGTTAGATACGAGGCCCCACGTGGACTGGTCCGCGACACCGTATTCTTTAGAGCTAACAGTGGCGGTTACCCGCCACGAGCTCATATTTCGGTGTTGGCCTTGCATCACTTAAGATCATTTGCAAGGTCATTCCCCTATCCGCCACCTGGGGACGCGCCTAGTAGGTAGTCCAACCCCTAATAATTATTACTATTATTACTATTATTACTATTAACGGATGAGCTAAAGGTTTCAATTACGAGACCAATATATAAAAAAGGAGATGCCAATGATATAAGTAACTACAGGCCAATATGTATATTGCCAATAATTGAAAAAATCCTAGAGACATATGTAGTACGACATTTCAAGAAATATTTAAAGGACAATAAAATAATACACAAGAACCAATTTGGGTTTCAAGCAGGCAAAGGTACGGAAAAATTATTAAGTAAATTCAATGACGGTATAAATACCGCCCTAGACAAAGGAAAATATGTGATAGGAATATTCATAGACTTTAGTAAAGCATTTGATACTATAGACCATAAAATACTACTGAAGTGTTTACAAGAAAATGGAATAATAGGGAAAGAACTAATGTGGTTTCAAGACTATTTAAGAAACCGACTCAGTGTTGTGAAAGTGTTAAATCAGTATAGTGAGGTAAGACCGTGTATGTTTGGTGTACCACAAGGCAGCAATTTAGGACCGATGCTCTTTTTAATATACGTAAATGAACTGTTTCTAGTAGTAAGTAAATGTACCCTATTCATGTATGCAGACGACGCAGTAATGTTGTATAATCATAAGAATCCAGAAATTTGTCAGTCAGTTGTGCAAAATGATGTAAACAAAATAACAAAATGGCTACATGGCAGAAATTTGTTTATAAATTGTTCAAAAACCGTATGCATGTTGTTCAAAACTGCTCATATGTACACACCAAATCATTTAAAAATACGACTACATAACTGTAATTGCACCATGCCCAACATTAACTGTAACTGTGTAATTGTTAAACAAGTATTTCATACTATGTATTTGGGAATAAATATCGATTCTAACTTAAAGTATAATAAGCACACAGATTTAGTATTTAGTAAACTAAAAAAGATAACGGGATGTATGTATGCTTTAAAGCAATATGCAAATAGAGACATTATAATATTAGTCTATAAAACACTTTTCGAGTCTATATTAAAATACGGTATACGCAATTGGGGGTGCATCGAACTCTATCACATTAAAAAAATTAATAAATTGCAAATTAGAGCTCTAAAAATGATAAGTGACTCAATTGAACATGACAAATTACTAGAGCTGGCTGACACGCTGACGCCTTTAGGATTATATAAATATTTTAACATAATAGATTACTACGCTAAAAATGAATATAAAACAGTTGCAAATCATCCTTATCCACTAAGAAACCAAAGATATGTAACACCAAAATTTTATAACAAAAATGGTGAAAGAACATTAAAGTGTGTTATTCCGAAACTATACAATGAGATTAGCGATATTGAAAATTCTGAGACCAAAAAATTATTTGTACACAATTTAAAAACATTGTTAAGAAATGAGCAATAATTATTTAAAGCATAAATTATTTTTTACATGTTTACAAAGTTATACTATACAATACAAGATTGCACAAACCCACATAGCGCCAATAGATATAAGTATTATTATGTAAAAGCAAAGTTCGTATATATTCTATAACCGGAACCTACTGACAAGTCTTTTGACTTAGCAGGACCGATTACTGTATGTATTCAAGATAAACAACAACAATAAACTATCTGATGTAGATAAGAAATCTGGCCGACGCTTCTTTTTAATGAAAACCTCACCTATTATTATCGTAATTTGTTTAGAAAGTAAGAAAAAAGCTTATTCGTTACGCTATAAGTTCGTATGGATTAAACACGGGTGTATCTATGTGAAAAAAGACGAAGGTGCAACACCGGTAGCTATAAATTCGTTGCTTGATTTGGACAAGGTAATATCTTAAATAATTGATTTTGTTTTGAAATTGGTTTGGTTTGTTTAAGAATAGATGAAGAAAGATAAGAAGAAGGATTTTTAGTTTTCATACTTTGTAAATATGAATGTGTTCAGATAAACGATATCGTATACATACATCCATAAATGGGATATTATTTTTGATTATGAAAATTTGTAAATTTATGTCATTGGAAAGATTGATTAACTTTTATTTTTTATTTTTTTCAAACCTTTAATTAAGTTTTTATTTACAGCTGAATACTGAAGCAATTATTATTTACCTTTACTCCAATTGTTTGATTGATGCATTCACAGATGATAAAAAAAAAATTACATGTGGGTACTTTAATTTAAATAGCATCTGTGATATTATAATTATTTAAGCACATGAATAGCACATTTCCAGCTCAACCATTGTAATCTAATTTATATGTTGATTTATATGATATAATTTACACTAAAACATGTTTAATTCTGTATTTAGATTACTTAAATCACCAAATAATTTTATTGGAAAATAGGGCAAATTTTGTTTTGTTTACAACTTTGAGTATTAAGGTTACAAATTTTTATTTATTGATTTAATTTAATTTATATCAAATCGAAAAAGCGCTATAACTGGTAGTACAGTTAATATTTAATGAAAGTAAAAAAAGAAAAAAGTAAGTTATTTTATAAATTAAACAATATAAAATGCTACATAGTTTCTGTTTCATAATGATTGTATATATGTAATATAATGCTAACTCTTTATTAATTATTTCTGTTCGTTAATTTAATGCCTGATTTAAATTTACCAAATAATTTATTAAGTTGTTTGTGTTATGTAAGAGTGTCTGTGAAGTAGCTTTAAAACATCTTTATTGTAAATGTTTATTTTGTTTATGAACGGAACTGACCGTTAAGTCTTGAGGACTTGGTTGGACCGAAAATCGTAGGAAAATTGAAAAAATAAAGATTCAAAGATTCAAAGAAAGATTACTATTATTACTATTATTACTTTAATTTAATAATTAACAACAGACAATATGGATTTCAACAAAACAAAAGTACAGAACAATTACTTTTACGAGTGACGAATTACATCAACAATCAACTGAACCAAACTAGATACACAGTAGCAGTTTTTATAGATTTGTCAAAAGCCTTTGACACTGTCAATCATCAAATACTTATACAATGCATGAAAAAAGTAGGAATTAAACACAAACAATTAAACTGGTTCATAAGCTACCTTGAAAATCGTGAATACGTGTTAAAAGTCGACGATGTGATTAGTGAAGCGAGAAGTATTAAAAAAGGGGTACCACAAGGCAGCCATTTGGGTCCAATCTTATTTTTAATTTATATAAACGATATATTCGATTGCGTAAAGGATGCGGAAATGTTTATGTATGCTGATGACGCCATAGTATTGTATTCTCATCGTAATATTAAAAAATGTGAAGAGGTCATTCAAAACGAGGTAAACAACATCTGTAGATGGATGCATGGCAGAGACCTGTACATCAATGCGGAAAAAACCAATATAATTACTTTTCACACTTCACATATGCTAGCCGTAGGCAAAATTAAAGTGTATATGCATACTTGTGATTGTCTTTTTTCTAGTAAAGAGTGTCACTGTAAGTTACTAAATAACGTTAACGAAACCACTTACCTGGGGCTAATCATTGACGGTAGGCTAAAATATGACAAACACATACAAAATTTACACACAAAAATAAAACGTATGTCAGGAAGTTTTTACTTATTAAGTAGATTTACTAACATTAAAATAATGAAAATTGTCTACAAAGCTATGATAGAATCTGTCATACGATATGCTGTGCGGGTGTGGGGATGTGCAGAACCATCTCATCTAAAGAAACTTGATGCACTGCAAATAAACTTCTTAAAAATGATGCAAGACAACAAACACTTAGACAAACTTCTACTATTAAAGAACATGAACACGTTTACAGCCAGCGGATTTTATAAATATCATCTGCTATTACAGTATCATGGACACAACGAACATAAGATACCGTTAAGCCACAACTATGAGACCCGAAAGACAACGTACGCAGTACCGTTTTATTTCAATAAATATGGTAAAGGACACTGGAATGCGCAATACCACTACTATACAACCACCTACCTATTAACATCTTAAATCTAAAACGAATTGGTACTTTTAAAAAGAAATAAGACAATGGATACTAGATCATACTTAATGTAATAACCACCATTGCTTTGCTTTGTTTTTAATACAATAGGTTTTAGTTTCATTTCTACTTTTTGTTATTTTACTTTAATTTGGTAAGGATATAAAATTATGTTTAGTTTTCAGAAAGCCTATTTACTTTGTTTTGTTAATTTTAACTGATTAATTACTACTACTTTTTGTTATTTTACTTTAATTTGGTAAGGATATAAAATTATGTTTAGTTTCAGAAAGCCTATTTACTTTGTTTGTTAATTTTAACTGATTAATTACTATTCTGTAACATAGTATAGAAACAAGTGATTTTATGTAAATCAATAATTATTGTATTTAATTTTACATATCTTTTATAAACTAATTTACTCTGATATTGAACGACATATGCCATGTGTTTTAATGTGTTGTAATTCAACAATTGTTTTTGATATAACAGGATACAACCGATAAGTTTTATTTAAACTTGGTTGAACCTATAACATGTATTACTTAAATGACAATAAACATTTCCAACAACTACTATTATTACTATTATTACTATTATTACTATTATTACTATTATTACTATTATTACTATTATTACTATTATTACTATTATTACTATTATTACTATTATTACTATTATTACTATTATTACTATTTTTTTTTTTGATATGTATAAGCAATCGACTGCCGTGGTCTTTAGTGCTATTTCCTATTCGTATTTAATTACTATATTTTATTGTACATATTTATTGGTTTAAGAAACTGTATTGTGTTTCTGATACTCTCACTGCATTTAAGTTATCTCTGAGATTGCCAGAAATAGAGAACAGGTTCCGTATCCAGGTGTACATTACACAGTTACATATTATGTGTTCAACGGTTAGCTGTGTTTGGCATTGCATGCAGATTGGCGGTGTTTTGATATCAAGTAACTATGCGTTAACGATGTGTGACCTATTCTAATTCTGTGAATAGTGCTGCATTCTTTTCTAGTTAGGTTCTTTGAGCTTCCCATTTTATAACAGATGGATGGATAGTTTTCAATTGGGTGTTGCATCTTGTCCAGTTTTGTTGCCATAATTCGTTTAATTTATTTTCGAGTAACGTAGAAAAGTTTTTACAGTTGGTAATCTGGATGCTTTCATTCACGTCTATCGCTGCTGCTTTGCGGGCAGCTTTATCTGCAAGTTCATTTCCCTTGATGTTACTATGGCTCGGGACCCATAAGAATTCTATTGTGTATTGTAGATCTGTAAGGTGCTTGATCGTAGAAATAATGTATTGTACTACAGGGTCTGTTGAGTATGGGTTTTGGATGCTGGTAAGAGAGCTGTGCGAGTCACTGACAATAAGGCATTTATGGTTGTTGGTAGATAATTCGCAGTAACGAAGTGCCTGCCATATACTGTACAATTCAGCAGTGTATATTGAAGTATATGGTGGCATAGTCCAGCTGTGCTCACTGCCATTGACTGAGAATGCACAGCCCACACCTGTACTTGTTTTTGACCCATCCGTGTATAATATTAGGTAGTCTCTATATTTAGATAAGATTTCTTTGAATTCCTTACAGTACACTGATTGCGGTGTGTTGTCTTTAGAGAACTTGTGTAAGTTATTTATGATTTTAAAACACGGTACTAGCCAGGTGGAATTTCTAGTGGTCCAAGTGGCAGCATGGGTGGGAGTTGTTGCCTATAAGTTCTAGTGATTTTTTACACTATACCATAATGGCTTATGTAGTCTTCGTTCGAATCGGGATGGTATATCATTATGAAATAAAATATTGTAGTTTGAGTGGTTTGGGAGAGCTTTAATTTTAGATGCATACATTAAGAGCCTTTTGTTCTATGTAGAGGTAAGGGTAGAATACCAGTTTCAGCCATTAGACTCTCCCTTGGACTAGTATAATGTGCGCCTATTGAATACCTTATAGCAGCATTTTGTATTATTTCTAAAGGCTTTAAAATACTTTTGAAGCCGATGAATATCTTCCAGCCGTAATCTATTTTGACTGAACTGTCTGTTTATAGATTCGTAAAAGAATTTCAGGATCTGCTCCCCACTTGAGACTTGACATTGCTCTTATAACGTTAAGAGCTACCTTGCACCGTACTATCAATTTATTTATATGTTCCTTCCACGTAAACGTGGAATCAAGTGTTAAACCTAAGAACACTCCTGAGTTTTTATCCTGAACATGCTTATTTTTAAGGTCAGGAGTGGACCGTAGTGTGGTCTTCTCGATCTACAGAAATGCATACAGTATGTTTTTCTGCCGATATTTTATATCCTATACCTTCTGCGTTTGATAATACGTAGTCAATGGCTTGTTGCAGGTTTCTATTAATTTCTGCCATTGAAGAGGCAGAATACACAAGGCTAGATCGTCAACGTAGAGGTAAGTATGCATATTAGGTGGAATTGAAGCAGTTAATGAGTTGATTGAAATTGCAAATAGTGTTACACTCAAAGTTGAGCCCTGAGGAATGCCATTTTCCAATATTCTGGAAGAGGAAATAGAAGTTCCACACGGACTCGAAAACGTCTTGATTCCAGAAACGATGATATAAATTTAGGTAGGTTACCTCTAAAGCCCCATTTATATAATTTTTGTACAACACCGTACCTCCACGTCATATCAAACGCCTTCTCTATATCAAAAAAGACAGCTACTGCGTGCTGCCTTTGTGCGAAAGCGTTAAGGATAGTATTTTGCAAGTGTACCAAGTGGTCCACTGAGGATCTGAATTTCCTGAACCCTGCTTGGCAATTTACTATATGTCCTTTTTCTCCATAGTCCACATTAGTCTGGTAGCGACCATACGTTCTAGTAATTTGGCTATACACGAGGTTAGGCTAATTGGCCTATAATTAGTGACCAAACATGGATTTTTTCCACTTTTTAAAATAGGAATTACTATTGCTTGCTTCCAAGAGGAAGGATACTTGCCTTCTTTCCAAATTGAATTAAATACATCTAGAGCAATTTCTTACATGGATCGGTGAGATTTCTTAGCATATCATACGTTACTAGATCAGCTCCAGGGCAGACGATTTTGCAGATTTCAAGGCCACTTCGAGTTCAGTAATATTAAACGGAACATTATAATCGGCAATTTCACTGTCGCTAAAATCTAGCTTAACCTCTCTTTCATGTTTTAAGCGCAAAAGAAGCATCATAATTTCTCGAGCTGCTGATTTTTGAAACTGATTAGCCAATTCTTCCGCTATACGGTTAGGTTCTCTAACTATAGTGTCGTTCACTTGTAATTGTATGTTGGAGACAGTATTTTTCCCTGATATAGCTTTTAATCCTTCTCCACACTTCTGAAGTAGGAGTTTGGTTTGTTATACTAGATACATAAGTATTCCAGGAATTTCTTTTACTTTGTAATATTGTTCTTCTAGCAACGGCTCTGGCTTTCTTGAAGGTAATAAGATTTTCTATCGTGGGTGCCTACGATAGGTATTAAATGCTCGTTTCTTCTTTTTTACTACTTCGCTGACAGTGCGATTCCACCAGACTACTTTTCGTTTTATTGGTATACCGCCTGTTTTTGGGATTGCGATGTTAGCAGCACTAATTATTATATTAGTTATTTCTCAAATGTCAATTGAGGTAGATGTATGACTGGAAGGCATGTCTAGATGTGATTTGAAGACATCCCAGCGAGCTTCAGATAGTTTCCATCGAATTGGTTTTATTATTGGGCTATGGTGTCTTTCAATATCCAATACTATTGGGAAATGATCACTGTGGTATAAGTCGTCTAATACTTTCCATGTGAATAATGTCGAAATTCGTGCGGAGGCCATTGTAAGGTCTATGGATCAAAACGCCGGTTCTAGCGCAAAGATGAGTTTTCTCTCAGTATTTAACAAAATAATTGGTTTACGTCCATTATATTCTCTAAAATTCTCCGTTTGCATCCGTACGTAGAGAGCCCCATAAACAATTATGGGCGTTGAAGTCTCCATCAGAATATAAGGAGTCGGTAGCTGATCTACAATATTCTGCACATCTTGCTGCCGCCAATTTGCGTTTGGGAAATAGATATTGCAAATAACCGCATTTATGGGGGCGGTTATCTTGACCGCGATTGCTTGCACAGGTGTGTTCAGTGTAATTATGTCAGATTGAACATCCTCCTAATAATGATTGCTACCCGCCTCTAGCTCGCAGATTCGGAGACACGTCTTTTCTAATAAGTTTGTGTCCACGTAAATAATATGCCGATTTGGCTTAAGATGTGTTTCTTGGATACATATACATAGTGGGTTAAACTCGTTAATAAGAAGTTTAAGTTCACAATAGTGATGAATGCAACCGTTACAGTTCCATTGGAGTATGGAGTCCATTATTGATTTAAATAGATTTTGTTTAAAATATTATACAGAATAAATAACGAGTAAACGAAAAGTAACGACGAATATAAATAAATAATATATACATGTAGGATAAAATAACAAACAAAGACAAGACAGTTATAATTAGTTAAATTAAAATATCACAGATAAAATGCGCATAAAAAGCTAGTACTAAAAACAAGAAATAAACAAGTAAATAAAATAAAATAAATAATTATATCACAGATGTGTATCACAGTCAACTAGTAGTATTCATCTTCGACTTGAATATCTGAGGAACTCGATGATGGTTTCCTCGGTTTACCCTTTGGCCATCCCTTTTTCCCTTTTTTTGTCCCTGAGGAGATCGATTCATCCTCAGACACAGCACTTCTATCTACGGGAGAGCGTTTACGTTTTTCAACGTATGCCGGACTCAAATTGGTGGAGTAAGGAGATGGTGGAGCTATAAAGGTTTCTGGTGAGGAAGCGATATTGGGTTTTTGAAGCAAGGGTGAGATTGCTTCAATCAGATGAGGTAATAATTCCTTCGCTAGAGCTGGAACATCTACCTTGGGTTCAGTAGCTACAGTAGTAGCTGCTGCCTTTGCATAATTCATTTTAACAGGTGTCGGTGCAACTTTTCTTTTCGCCTCAAAATAACTTATATTTTCCCTTACACGTAATTCTTGGATTGCAGTTTCCTGCTTAAACACTGGACATGCTGAAGACCTGGCGGAGTGGGATCCTCCACAGTTAATACACGTGATAGGTTGTTCACAAGGAGAATCAATGTGCAGCGGTTTACCCCACGCGCATAACTGCTCTTGCACTGTGCATCTCAATGAAGTGTGACCAAACTTATTACATTTAAAGCATCTCATAGGAGGCGGAATGTATAACCGCACACTTAGACAATAGAAAGCCACTTTAATAGTTTTAGGTAAAATAGGCGTATTGAAAGTAATTATATGGTTCGGCGTGTCTACTAGTTCACCATTTCTTCTTGTTTTAATTCTTCGAACCTCTATGACTTTCTGATTACCAAGTTCCTCACAAATATCACCTACTGAACAGTTAAGTAGGTCATGACAGAAGATAACTCCTCTTGATACGTTCATTGTCCTGTGTGCATGCACTTCAATTTCAAAATCTCCAAACTTTTTCGAATCTAATACCTTTTTTGCTTGTTTGCTAGAGACCGTTTCGATTAGAATGCCTTCTTTAATCTTTCTAATCATCTTCAAATCCCCATATAATCCATACATTGCTTTTTGAATATAGAAAGGGCTAATTTTATCGAAACTTAACCCATCCTTTCTCTTTAAGACGAGGAACCGGGGCAAGACCTCCGTCTCCAAGTTCTTATTCTTGGTGGGTTTTGAAGAACCCTCCTGAACTTCCATATTTAAGGAGCTGGAACTCCGTGATTCGGTTTTGGTTTTTGGGTTATCACTCATATTGATCCCACGAGTTGGGAAGAAAATAAACGGTCGACCACAGTAGTGCTCCCATGCTATGGTAAGGCATTGTATACTGCAGAGAGGCTCCAATCTCTCCACAGGCGTTTCATCGGTAGGAACCGGGCTTCCCCCTGGCCACGCTCAGGCTTCCCCTCGCGCAATCCCTTCGGCACCTAAAACTGCCAAACGACCTTGGGATTGGGGGATTTTTTATAGAGGTTACCTTCCTCGTAGCCCAGGCGGTAAAGGCAAGACCACCGACCGCTAGTTGTACGACGTTCCCTAGCCACGCCCTGCTAGAGTCTCTGAAGTACAATTCGCGGTTGCGGTATTAGGAGACGGCTAGCGCTCAGCCGTCCCCAGCAAGGACATCCCGGGCTTGCCACACCCGTATACGCTTTTAACGACGCATGTCCTGGGAAGGGTAGAAAGAAAAGGAAGGGGTCTCTCAGATTTAACTGGGAGCCTGAAGAGATCAAGTGTTGGAACGAGAGTGTTCCGATAGGAAAGACTTAAAGTAAGGGAAGCCACTCAAGACTAGTAGAAGAAAAGTGTACTTCCAGCTAGGGGAGACGCAGGGTTGCCGTCCCTGTCCTCGTTAGTTACGAGGCCCCACGTGAACTGGTCCGCGACACCGTATTATGTAGAGCTAACAGTGACGGTTTTAAGGCCACGAGCTTATATTTCGGTGTTGGCCTTGCATCACTTACGATCATTTGCAAGGTCGTTCCCCTATCCGCCACCTGGGGACGCGCCTAGTAGGTAGTTCAACCCCTAGGTATTATTACTATTATTACTATTATTACTATTATTACTATTATTACTATTATTACTATTATTACTATTATTACTATTATTACTATTATTACTATTATTACTATTATTACTATTATTACTATTATTACTATTATTACTATTATTACTATTATTACTATTATTACTATTATTACTATTATTACTATTATTACTATTATTACTATTATTACTATTATTACTATTATTACTATTATTACTATTATTACTATTATTACTATTATTACTATTATTACTATTATTACTATTATTACTATTATTACTATTATTACTATTATTACTATTATTACTATTATTACTAGTATTACTACATTTGTTCAATATGCTTCCACAAAGCATAGAGGATAAGACTCTTAAAAATTATAAACAGGAAGTTAAAAAATGGTTAATAAGCAGTACAAATTAACAATACATTACGCTTGATTGTTTTTTCTCCTTTATTTTTTTGTGCTTATAAATGCTTACTAATAATCTGAAACGTATATATAATTTTTTTTTCCGATTATTGTGTATATTGTATAGCATATAATTTATTTTATTCAGAATCCGATATATTTTTCTCTTTTTGTTTCGGAATCGTAGCAACATAGTACGTAATTAACAGTAAATTATCTCATTGATTGTACGTGCTTCGAGCGTCTACAAAATTTTCTTTAAATTAAATACTTCATGTAATGACAATGTAACTGATTAAGTAGTACAGACACACAAGTCTTCTGACTTTGTTTGACCTACAACGATGTATATATTTATGAAATAAATAAATTCAAATTCAAATTCAAATTACTATTATTACTATTATTTACATTTAATTTAATATTTAACATTTCAAATTGATATGAGTCTACATACAGAAGTTTTATTTTTAGTTTACTAATATTGCTTAACAATTCATTCCTTTCTGTTATTATTATATATATTTTTTTTGACAACCACGTCAATATAATAATTTAATTTTAAGAAGCCACTAATTGTGAATAAAATTTAAATCCTTGTTATTGTTATTTGAAATATTATATACACAAGGTTCTGGCCGTTAAGTCTTGCGGACTTGGCTGGATCCACCAATTGTATACATTTATTTGGAAAATAAACCTATTCTATTCTATTCTATTCTATTACTATTATTACTATTATTAGTATGATATTTTTGAACATGATGTTAATTTAAAGAAAATAATTTTAATGTTTCCTTATTTTTGTAAAGTATGACTTTAAATTATGCATTGCACACTTTGTCAAGCAGCCTGTCAAAAGGTTAGCTTAAAGTGGAATTTGTAATATTTCGTTAATAAAGATATATTGATTGATTGATTGATTGATTGATTATTACTATTATTACTATTATTACTATTATTACTATTATTACTATTATTACTATTACGTATAAGCTATTTTTACAAATTTATAAGATTGTATCATAAAATTTACCATAAACATAAGATTGCACTAACCCATATAGCGCCATTAGATCTATGTATTATGTAAAACAAACAGTCGTGTATATTTTATAACCGGAACCTACTGAAAAGTCTTCCGACTTAGTGGGACCGATTACTGCATGTATTAAAATAAATAAACAATAAACAATAAACAATTACTATTATTACTATTATTACTATTATTACTATTATTACTATTATTACTATTATTACTATTATTACTATTTTTTTTTTTTTTAATTATAGGCGTCGACTCGGGTCATTTCGCCTATGTATGGCATAAATTGATAAATATACAAGTGATTCTAAATAAATAGACACACACACACATACATATAACTTTAAATCTTGTGATAAAGGTTAACCGCCCTTAGAAAACCAAGAGTGTTTTTTATATCTACACTATTTTGCAAGTTTCTCTCTACAACGTTACTTAGTCTAAAAAACATACGCTGAGCATCATACATGGGACAGTCGCAAATGACATGTTTGATACTAATCTGGATATTACACTCCGTACATACTGGTGCATTTTGACCCAACAGGAGGTGCTTGTGAGTAAGAAAGGTGTGACCAATGCGCAAGCGATGCGCTTTTGTTACACTTTCGCGATCTGCTTTAAAAGGCAGGTATTGCATTCTCGTGGATTTTTTTACATAATATAAATTTTGTTTTAGATTCTGCCATTTGGTCTGCCATTTATTGAAAATATGGTCTTTTAGGCAATGCATAAAATCTAGGGATCTCACGAAAGGCACATCGTAGCTATATTCACGAGCGGCGCTACGGGCGGCCGCATCCGCCTTATCATTACCAGTCACACCAACATGGCTTGGCATCCACAAGAAAGTTACCCGTCTATGACGCGTGGCTAAGTTGACACAAGGTACTGAATTCCCTGAACAAATTGATCAGAAGAGAACAGGTTTAACAAACCTTCCAGGGCGCTACAGGAGTCACATGCTATCAGACAAGCTGTGTAGGTCTGCGTAGTGAAAGAGAGATACAGAAGAGCTTGCCACAGCGCATATTGCTCTGCAAAATAAATCGATGCATTATTACTATTATTACTATTATTACTATTATTACTATTATTACTATTATTACTATTATTACTATTATTACTATTACTATTATTACTATTATTACTATTATTACTATTATTACTATTATTACTATTATTACTATTATAAACGGTGTTAGACTACTTAATTAATTTTTGTTTGTGCTTAAATATAATTTAATGTATTACCTTTACATGTATTAAGCGGAACCAGCCGCTAAGTCTGTTGACTTGGCTGGACCTGTATTTGTACAATTTTTGGAGAAAATAAATAAATTCATTCATTCATTACTATTATTACTATTATTACTATTATTACTATTATTATATGTCTGGCGCTCGCTGAGGTTAGACATATTCGCAATCGCGCCGTATTTAAATTAAATTAACGTGTGATTATTAATCGGATTTGTGCCAATATTTTAAAATAAGTTAAACTTATGATTACTAGTTAAAATAAATCAGATAAAAAATGAAGTGCAAGCAGTGTAACGTTGATATGGTATCAGAAGAGGTGAATTGTCATGGGTGTAAGAAGAATTACCATTTTAGATGTTCTATATCGGAAAACACTTATAAATCAAAATCACGTGCATCTAAGCTAGAATGGAGATGTTCCGTATGCAGAGATGATAAGAAAAAAGAACCTGTTAATACTCATTTATTAGAACTGGAACGTGAAATTACGGAAGATAGCCCGGAATTTCCACCTGCCGTCAAGGTAACGTTAAATAAGATACTTGAATCAATACAATTTATGTCGAATAAATTCGATGCGGTATTATTACAAAATGCTAAAGAAAATCAGGAGATCAAAGATGAAATCAAATCTTTAAAGCGACTTATTGAACGTAAAGATGAACAAATATTAGAACTGCAAGCTAAGGTTATTAAAATGGAGCAGCGCTCAAAAAGAAAGTATATAGAAGTTCATGGATTCACTACGGATGATAAAAACAACCCCGCGGAACAATTTGAATCAATTGCCATCAAAATTGGTTGCGAAAATATTATCCCTAAAAGCGTGATTAGGATAAAATTAAAAAATTCATCGTTTCTACTTGCTAAACTAGAATCGGAGGACAATAAAAACGATTTTATAATTAAAGGCAGAAACTGGTGGAAGAATCTTAGTGAAAAGGATAAGAAGGATAACAAGAAGTATTTTTTTAAAGAATCATTAACTCCAGAATTACGGCATCTATTAAAAGAGACCAAACTACGAGCCAGAATGTATAACTACAAATACGTATGGACAAAAAATGGTCGAATATTAATTCGAAAAGGAGATGATGATAAAGCATTTGTAGTTTCATCAGTAGCAGAATTAAACAAATTTATAGTATAAAGTAATCGAGTATTTGCCACAATACACTGTATTTTATGTTTGTGCGATACATTTATCAATATAAATATTCACATTAAAAGCAAATCGATTACAATTTATTATATGAAAAATGTTACTAGAAATTACATGTTTGCTGTATATTGAAATTTGGGAACAGAAATTATCGTTATTTTTATATATTATTTTTTTTTATTTTTCTATTTTTACATACACTAAAAGAAGATAAAAATAGTTTCAGATTTATATTTTATAATTACATAATTACTTTATTTTTTTTTTATGGATTGGATTCAACATAGAATTAAAAATACTCAAATTGAGTTTAAAGTTTGCGACGATTTATTGCAATGGGAAAATTTTCGTAATACAGCTAACAACGTATTAACGAGCATAAACATGATTCATATTAACATACGCTCATTAAAGAAATATTGGGACGAACTTCAAATATTATTTCAAATAAGCAATTTTGATATAATATTTTTATCAGAAGTCAACGTAAGTGAAAACGAAATATATTGTTATAAATTAAACAATTACGAATCCACTTATAAATTAAGAGATGGAAAAACTGGAGGAGGACTACTAATATTTTTTAAAAACAATATTAATGGTGAAGAAATCAATGTAAGCACCGAAAGCTGTGAATGTATAAAGATCATATTTAATTTCCCATCATCAAATACAAAAATTCACACGTTGCTAATTTATCGTCCACCCAAATCACGAATAGCGGATTTTAATATAGAATTAGATACCTTACTGTCGAACATAAAGGAACGTAATGTTATAATGTTGGGAGACATAAATCTGAACCTTCAGAACACTAAAGACGGAAATAACGCTAAGTATGAAACAGTACTATACTCTAAAGGGCTTTTAGGAGCAATCTATGCCACAACTAGAGAAGAAATACGAGAAGGATCTCTGACCACATCGATACTTGATCACATATTTGCACGATTAGAAAGCAACAAAATATATTCGACAGTGGTACGACATAAACTCTCAGATCACTACCCAATATGTATTTCTTTTAATTTGGAAAAAAATACGTCCGATGAAAGAGTAAAAACTTGTAAAAGGATTGATACTGACAAATTCAATCAATTGACTGCACAGAAAGATTGGAGAAAACTTGAAGATGAAGATGTAAATAAATTTATGAGAAACATAATTATAAACATACAAGAGATATACGGTAAATCTGCTTATGAACAAAAACAAAAACTTGACAAAAGGAAACAGAAAGAATGGATAACTGAAGAGCTCTACATGAAAATTAAGGAAAGAGATAGGATATTTAGAAAATGGAAATCAAACCCTAACAATGTTCAATACAGACAAGCATACACAAAATTTCGTAATAAATTGAATAATGAAATAAGGGACAGGAAACAACAATATTTCGGAATAAAGTTTGAAGAAAATGCAAACGACCCACAGGCAACATGGAGAGAAATTAACAAATTATTATGCAGGAAAAACAGAAAAAGTGTTGACGACATAATCATAAATAGCATAGGTAAGACAAATAATTTAAAAATATAGTAAACAATTTCAGTTGTATTCAAAGATCAAGTTGATTCCCTAAGAGAACAATGTGATCATAATGTCAAGACGAGCATAAATATAAAAGAAGTTAATAGTAATTTTTACATTCCCTATTCGAATTCCAAAATAATAGAGCGTATAATATTCGGACTAAAGACTAAAAAATCGCCAGGTATTGACGATATTAGAGCAAGCGAATTAAAAAAGAACTCAAATATCTTCAGTACAATAATTTCGAAACTTTTAAATCTATCCTTGCAAAAAGGACAATTTCCAGATGAACTAAAACTTGCAATAACTAGGCCAATATATAAAAAAGGTAGTGCTTGTGATCTAAATAACTTCAGACCTATTTGTATATTACCCACTATCGAGAAAATAATTGAAAAGCATATAACACAACACTTTAGAAAGTATTTAAGCGATAATGGGCTGATAAAAAAAATCAGTATGGATTCCAGCAGGAAAAGTACTGAACAATTGCTAAGTGTTTTTAATGACTATATCAACACTAATTTGGACAAATGCAACTACATAATTGGGGTATTTATAGACTTTTCGAAGGCATTCGACACTATTGACCACTCGATCCTGATTAATTGAAATGAAATGGGGTAACAGGAAAGGAACTTAAATGGTTCAGAAGCTACTTGAAAGATAGGTGTTATAAAGTGAAAGTTGGAAATGAGTTAAGTGATTTAAATATGTGCAAATATGGTGTACCGCAAGGTAGTAACCTCGGACCAGTGCTCTTCCTAACGTATATCAATGAACTTTTCAATGTTGTAAATAAATGTAAGATATATATGTATGCTGATGACGCCGTGGTTTTGTATAGTCATAGTAACCCTGAAACCTGCGAATATGTAATACAGAGCGAAATAAACAAGATATATGATTGGTTGCACGGTAAAAGTTTGTATATAAACATCTCAAAAACTTGTGTATGTCATTTAGAACACCACACATGAATAGAGCAAAATGTTTAAATTTAAAAATGCATAACTGTAATTGCAAAATGAACTTAACAAATTGTGATTGTCCTCTAATTAATCAAGTATATGAAACTATGTACTTAGGGTTAAACATTGATTGTAATTTAAAATATAATAATCACGTAGATAGTATATTCAATAAGCTTAAGAAAATTGCAGGGTGCTTTATATGCTAAAAAAAGTATCGAACAAAAAAATTATGAGGTTAGCATATAAGTCCTTGTTTGAACCCATATTAAAATATGGAGTACAGAATTGGGGGTGTATCGAAAGTGTTTATATAGACAAAATCAATAGACTACAAGTTAAAGTGTTAAAACTAATCGAAGTTGAAAACATGGACAAAAATGAGTTGTTAGAAAAGTTAGATACACTAACCCCACTGGGATATTATAAATACTATAACATCATAAATAACTATCGAAAAATTGAATACAAAACAATAGTTGATCATAATCACCGTACCAGAAAACGAAAGTATGTGATACCTAATTATTTCAACAAATATGGCCAAAGAACCTTAAAATGTAGTATACCCAAGCTTTTAAATGAGTTATCTGACACTATATCCATTGACGCGATAGACTCTGCTAGAAATCTTACTAAAACTCTTAAGATCTTCTTAAGAAGTAGTAATTAAACGAGTACAACTCTATAAAATTTAAATGTTGTTATGATTATAACTGATTGCACTTAACCTGCAGCGCCATATAAATGTATAAAACCATATGTAGTAAATTAAACTGTAATAATAACGAACGGTACCTACCGATAAGTCGCTGACTTAGTAGGACCGCAAACTGTATATTCTTTCTGATTAATAAAACCATTAAAACCATTACTATTATTACTATTATTACTATTATTACTATTATTACTATTATTACTATTATTTTGCTTAAAATGTCTCGACATCATAAGGCCAAGATACTGCTAGAATAAAACAGAAATAAAGTAAAATATTTATTGTAGAAAGACGGAATCGGCAGACAAGTCTAATAGACTTAGCTGGACCCATAATTGTAAATTTTTGAAATAAACAATTCAACAATTAAAAACAATTCAACAATTACTATTATTACTATTATTACTATTATTACTATTATTATCTATTATTACTATTATTACTATTATTACTATTATTACTATTATTATCTATTATTACTATTATTACTATTATTACTATTATTACTATTATTACTATTATTACTATTATTACTATTATTACTATTATTATTATTATTACTATTATTACTATTATTACTATTATTACTATTATTACTATTATTACTATTATTACTATTATTACTATTATTACTATTATTACTATTATTACTATTATTACTATTATTACTATTATTACTATTATTACTATTATTACTATTATTACTATTATTACTATTATTACTATTATTACTATTATTACTATTATGTATGTAGAGTTCGCAGACGTGCTGTCGTAGTACGCTGCTTCAAATGTTTAGGTATGGACATGTAGCCAAGCTCTGCAATGGTCCTGATAGGAAAGACAGTTGCTATAAATGTCTTAAATCTGGACATAAAGCTAAGGAATGCCAAACTGTAGCACCTTGTCTACTATGTATAGATAAAGGATTGTGTCCTTTGGAAGTGACCCATGTATCTGGATCGGGAAAGTGTAGGGCTTTTAAAGAAGCCTTAGAAAAAGCAAAAAGACAATTTCAATGATAAGAATTCTGCAAGCAAATATGCATCGAAGTAGAATGGCAAATGACCTTCTTCGCCAAATTGCCTTTGAAAAAAGAATTGACGTTATTCTAATAAGTGAACAATACCAAGATTTAAAATATCGAAATTGGTATTCAGATTTAACAGGGACAGCAGCTATTTGGAATCTAGATACACAAAGGTACAAGCAATAAGATCTGGACGAGGTAGAGGTTTTGTGTGGCTTGAAACTGATAAAACTACTTTTATTTCATGTTATTTTACACCAAATGAATCTATACAAGAATACCGCAAAAAAATAGATGAACTTGAGGATGAGGTACTCTGCAGAAATGGGCAACTTGTAGTAGTAGGTGATTTCAACGCAAAAGCTATTGAATGGGGCATGCCGTATTCAGATTCAAGAGGTAAATACTTGCTTGAGATGACCGCCAGGGCTGGTTTACAGATACTAAACCAAGGAGCTACGTCCACCTTTAGACGACCGGGATATGCCGAAACTATCCCTGATGTATCTTTCGCTTCTGAAACGTTAGTATCAAGAATATCGAATTGGACAGTATTAGAAGAGTACACTGCCAGTGACCATCAATACATCACTTTTGAGATCCTCCAACAACGAGAAAATTTATCAATTAATGGAGCGAAGACACAAATGGAATGTTAGCAAAATAGACGTTAACGTCTTTTGTGATACGTTGGAACGTAGTGTTAGAAGTGTGGTAAGGTTACATGAGAGCGAAACAACAGAGATAAACACTCTTGTCGCCTCAACAATAAATATTATAACGGCAGCCTGTAATGCTTCTATGCCCCGCAAAAGCTTGTGCTCCAAAAAAAGACCTACCTATTGGTGGACATCGGAAATCGCCGATCTACGAAGGAATAGTTTGAAACTTCGACGAGCTGCTCAACGTGCAAAAGATATAGTTAACGCTAATGCAAGATCTGAAGCATACAAAATAAGTAGGAAAGCACTTAGGCGTGCAATAAACAAAAGCAAAGCTCTTTCATGGCAAAAGTTAATGGACGACATAAATAGTGACCCTTGGGGACTAGGATATAAACTTGTTACCAAGAAAATTGGAGCTATGAAACCTAGTTATGCTATGGAACCTGATTTCGTATTGAAGATCATTTTGACACTATTTCCGACAATTCCGGTACGAAATATCATTGAGTGAACAAGTTATTGATATCCCCGAGTTCACTCTAGATGAATTGGAACAGGCCGTGAGAAGCGGAAAATCAAAAAGCCCCAGGTCCAGATGGCATCACGAATGAGATTCTAAAATTAGTATTTAAGCAGAACCCTACTTTATTGCTCAACATGTTTAACAAATGTCTTAATGAAGGTATTTTTCCAAATGCTGGAAAGTTGCAAAACTTGTACTTATCGATAAGGCAAAAGGAATTTCTGATCAGCCTTCTTCATACAGACCGTTATGCATGTTAGATACAACTGGTAAAATACTCGAAACACTTATTAAAATAAGACTTTTGAAGCTATAAAAGCAGCTGGTGACTTATCTCCAAATCAATACGGTTTTAGATCAGGGCTTAGCACTACAGATGCGATTCTTCAAGTTTCTGAAGCTGTCAAACGTGCAGAAAATTTTAATCAATTTTCTCGTAGGGTAATACTTTTAGTAACGTTAGATGTTAAAAATGCTTTTAATTCGGCAAGATGGGGTGATATGATAGAAGCCATGGATAAAGACTTTAAGTTGCCTAGTTATCTTATGCGTATCTTAGATGACTACCTTCGAGATCGCGCCTCATCTATGATACTACAGTAGGACAACGGAAAGTTACAATAACTAGTGGAGCTGCACAAGGATCTATCTTGGGTCCCGATCTCTGGAATATGACATACGACAAACTACTTAGACTTAAAATGCCAGAAGAGACCCAAATGATAGGATATGCCGACGATGTTGCAGTAATAGTAGCAGCGCGTGATGTAGAACTAGCACAAATCAAGCTAAACCAAGCTATGCGTAGTATTATTAAATGGATGAATGATCACAGCTTATCATTAGCTCTCCATAAAACGGAAGTACTTTTAATTACAAAGAAACGCATTCCTACAGTTTTCCGTGTGTGTCGGTGACGTAACTATTACCACAAAGCCAGCTATAAAATATCTCGGTGTGGTCTTTGACTCAAGGATGAGTTTTCTTAACCAAATAAATATGACAGTAGACAAAGCAGGAAATACTGTGAAACTTCTTAGTAAACTTATGGCAAACGTAGGTGGCCCAAAATTCAGTAAAAGGCGTTTACTAATGACAGCCGTACAGTCTGTTCTCTTGTATGGAGCCGAAGTTTGGGCAGACAGACTAAATAAGAAATACTATAGACAACGATTGGCAAGAGTTCAGAGACTTAGTGCTCTCAGAATATGTTCAGCGTATCGTACTGTATCAGAGCCCGCAGTCATGGTAATAGCAGGTGTTATACCAATTCACCTCTTGGCGGAAGAAAAGAAAAACATTTTCAGAAGAAAGGTAACTGGAGATAGACAAACAGGCAATCAAGAAGAGAGGAATCAAACCATAGAATTATGGCAACAAGATTGGAACCAAGAAGCCAGGTGCCGCTGGACAGCTAGGTTAATAAAGAATATCAAAATATGGATAACAAGGAAACATGGAGAGGTAGATTTTACCTAACACAGCTATTAAGCGGACATGGCTATTTTAGGTCTTACCTGCAAAAATAGGAAAACATCCTTCCTCTGATTGCATATACTGTGAAGGAATGTTGGATAATACAGAACATACATTTTCGTTTGTAGAGATGGGCTCAAGATAGGTTAATACTAACAACAGAAATTGGAGTACTTACTGCTGACAACATAGTACCAGTTATGTTAGAAAGCAGAGAAAATGGAACATCGTAGCCAAATTCTCTGAAAAATATTGCGTTTGAAGAAAACGATTTAGACCGTCCTGGGGAAGTATAGACTTCTACCAATAAAGAAATCATGGCAAAGGGGCCTAACTTGAAGTAATGTGCCAAACAGTCCCAAGTTAGTGCCTAGGAGTAAATGGTTTTAGTCGGTAGTCATTAATTGAGTCCGACACATTGTGCGTAAATTGCATTTCACCTCCTAAAAAAAAAAAAAAAAAAAAAAAAAAAATTATTACTATTATTACTATTATTACTATTATCTATTATTACTATTATTACTATTATTACTATTATTACTATTATTACTATTCTATATATATTCTATTACGCGATACGAAAAAGCGAGCTACTGTATACCGATATAAATTTGTGTGGGTGAAGAATGGAAGGATTATGGTTAAAAAAGAAGAAAATGCTAAAGCAATCCGAATCAACACGTATAGTGATTTAGACAATTATGTAAAATAGGTACTTCCATTAACTACAAAATGTGTTCGCAGATTAGGTACATTATCAATGACAGAGAATATTTTTAACTTTGAATTTGTTTTGAAAGGATTAATTTCTGTTTACTGGTCTAGATTTAAAAATAATATAAATTTAAGTTTTTCAATTTCCTTAAATTATCTATAAGAATTGAAATTTATCATTTATGCAACGATTGGAGAAAATGTGTTTTGATTAGATAAAGGCATTATCATGAAAATACAATTCATTAACGTATTCTCGAAACTAAACAGCAAATAAAGATAATTTTATGTGTTAAACAAGAAATAAGATCTACGCTAAAATATACCATGCTGTAATTGAAACGAATTTGCTTTTGTAAAGATTAAATTGTGTTAATGGATTAGATTTAAAATAATATAAATTTAAGTTTTTTCAATTTTTTCATGTTATCAGTAACTGCTAGATTTTTTCTTTTACTCAAACAGGGAACCAATTTCATTAAAATATCTATGAGAATTTATATTTATCAGTTATGTAAAGGTTTATAAAAAGGTATCTTTTGTTAGATAGAGGCTCATCAATGAAATTCAAATAATTAATGTACTTTTGAATTTAAACAGAAGATTAAATTTTGTTTATAATTTCATGTTTTTAAACAAGAAAAAAAATGTTCCATGTTGTTATTGAAGCGAAAGCACTGCAATATAATGTAAAGAAAATAATTCAACTATATGGTAACTAATTTATTATATAATTTATACAACTAAATATGGGCGTCAAAGATGTTTACAAATAGAAAAATGATTTAATGTAAACCAAATACTTGTAAATGACGGGAACCCGCAAACAAGTCAGTATGACTTAGCAGGACCCAGAACTGTACCGTTATTCCGATAAATAAATCATTCATTCATTACTATTATTCCGTCAACTTGCATTCAGTTCGGACGGTTTTATGCTCGCTCCTTGAATTGTGAATTTAAGTTTATTTAAAAGCTAAATAAAATTTCAAATTAAAGTTGTAAGTGAAGTGTAAGTGAAACTGAGTATAATTACCAATCTTGAAAAAAAAAATGAAGTACAACCATTGTGGGGAAGAATTACGTGCGGTCGAAGTAAAGTGTTACAATTGTAACGGTGATTACCATTTCGTCTGTTCTATTTCGGAGAAAACATATAGATCTAAGATCACTAAAATTATCATGGAAGTGTGAGTATTGCAGGGAAAATAAACCGGGTAGTCAAACGGTAGCAGTAATCCCAGAAAATAAAAACAATTCGGAGTCCGATACCGACAATGAAATGCGCGTGCGCGTGCGTGTGCGCGTGTGTGCGCGTGCGCGTAATGTATCAAATGTTTAAATATGGGAACCGGCTAATAAGTCTCGAAGACTTCGTTGAACTCAAAAATTGTAGATATTTGGATAAATAAATCATTCAATCAATCATTACTATTATATACATTATTGTATTGACGCTTGAAGTGAACAGACGTGTGTTAGTTGAGCTCCGTGAAGTTACGTTTAAAGTGAACATTTGACTGTGGTTTTTAAGAGTTATTAATATAAAATATTATTTATTAGACGTAGAACTAGTGTGTGAATGTGAAGATAAAGTTGCAGGAAAAAATATTCAGAAAAAAATAAAGTTTAAGTTATAGATGGAAATGGATTCGGTTAGTTTTATACAATTCGTAAATAAAATTACAAGTTCAATTGATTTTATGTCAAATAAGATGGAAGAACTAAAAACAGTAGTTGAAGGAAGCCTTCAAGAAAACAGAAATTTGAAAGAGGAAATTAAAAGATTAAGAAATACAATCGAGAGTAAAGACAGGCAGCTAGAGGAATTAACATTACGAATAAATACAATTGAACAGAAAGCGCTGACAAATAGTTTGGAAATTCATGGTGTAGATTCAAATACTTCTAATACTCCGGAAAATAAATTACAAGCAATCTTAGGCACTATCGGATGTACTGATGCTACCGTTAAAACAGTTAAGCAGGTGAATCTCCAAAAAGACAAATATTTTTTTAGTAAAATTTGAAACTGAAGAAATGAGGGATGATATAATCCGAAAAGGAAGGAATTGGTGGAAAAATTTACAAGACATGGAGAAGAAATCACAAAAGCGAGTCTTTTTTAATGAGCATTAATTCCACAAAATAGGCACCTACTAATGGGAGTAAAGAGAAGAGCATATTCCAGCAGATTTAAATATGTGTGGGTAAAACATGGGAGAATATTCATTAAGAAAGATGATGGAGAAAAACATCTGTGTATTGAATCGAAAAGTGACCTTGATAAGTATATAATATAGTTAAATACACGTGCAATATCAACTTAGTAAAAATTTGCATTCAGTTCTGAAATGATTAAAATTTAATCAATTACTGTACATATGTAGAACCATATCAGTTTAATTTATTCACAGAAATAGAATTTATTATGTTTTCTTTCTTATGGACTTTCCTTGTTTAAATAAAATTGAAAATTGATTTACTATAATCTAGCTCACATCTTGTTCTGCTAAGAAGTATTAAAAATAAAGTTAATTTTTACGGAATGTAATTTTAGATCAGACATGACGTAAACGTTGTATATACCAGAAATTGGTTTTAATTTATAATAATTTTAAAGCGCCAAAATTACATTTAAATTAAACTAATTTTGAAAATTACATAGACACTAAATAATTAGGAATTTGAAGGTAAAAGCGCCAAGCAGTTTAAATTTTACATTTTTGTTATTATCGTAATAATTTATATTAATGTCATATAACCACAAAATAAATTAATAAAAGCTTATAATAGAATTGTTATATTAAGAATAAAGTGTTAGTTCAGATAAGTTGTAAACGTGTAAAAGCAAAATTAGGTTTTAATGTATAATAATTTTAAAGCGTTTAAGTTAAATTGAAATGGCAATGACAAGCGTCGAATAAGTTTTCTTAGTATAGAATTAATTTATGTATATTGTTTTAATACAGAGAATGGGGACCGGCTGTCAAGTCGTTAGACTTAGCTGGACCCAATAATTGTAATATATTTGGAAATAAATAAATTCAAATTAAAAAAAAAAATTACTATTATTACTATTATTCGTCGTTAAAATAAAGTTTAATAGTAAAATGAAGTGCAATCAATGTAATGGAAATATGAATAATATGAAATCGAATGTGCAGGTTGCAATAAATGTTATCATTGCGATTGCTCTATCTCGGAGAGCACGTACAGGGCAAAGTCTAAGGCTTCTAGAGAATCATGGAGATGCTTATCATGCAGATCTAAAAAGGTACAAAAATCTACGATTGAAATAAGCAAAGGGGAATCGGAAATGGAAGCCAAATTTAAGGAATTTGAACATGAATTGCATCCGGGATTAAAGGAAATCTTCAGCAACATGATGTATAGTATGCAATATATGTCGCAAAAATTTGAAGAGTTAAAAAATACAGTGGAAATTAATATTGAAGAAAACAAGGTGTTAAAAGAGGAAAATAAGCTGTTGCGAAAATCACTTGAAATTAAAGATAAGCAAATTGAGGCACTGTCAGCTAGATTAAATAAGATTGAACAACATCAAAGGAGAAAATTTATAGAAGTACACGGTATCGACAGTGATAAAGGAACTACCGCAGAGGAAAAAGTCAAAATTATAACAGATATGATTGGATGTCCTAATCTAAGTATCAAATACGCGAATTAAATCTCTTTAAAAAGGTCAAACATCTTACTGATAAAGTGTCAATCAGAAGAGGATAAAAGAAGTGTCATAAGCCTGGGAAAACTGTGGTGGCAGAACCTTACGGAAGCTGAAAAAAAAGTACGTAAGAAATTATTTTTTAGAGATAGTTTAACACAAAACGGTAGGCTACTTTTTCGCGAAACTAAGACAAAAGCGTATGCGTACAATTATAAATTCGTATGGGTCAAGAACGGACGCATTTTCGTGAAAAAAAGTGAGTTAGATAAAGCTGTCTTGATCAGTTCTATAAGTGATGTGGAAAATTTTATTAAATAAAATTTGCGTGTGTCTGAAACAGATTATATTATTATTGTGTTAGAAATTGAATTGAATTTTTGCTTATTTTAAAAATTTTAAATTTGTAAATAGTATTACCAGATTAGATCTTTTTTGTAAACATAATAATATTTATTTTATTTAATCTTTATCTAAAATAGTAATTTTATCGTTACCAATTTTAAGAATAAGTAATTTTCCAAAATGAGCTGGATGCAAAATATAGATGATAATCTTCTATTTACGTATAGCACATGTACTGATATTAATGAATGGAATACGTTTACTGTAAACAATAAGAATGAAAGTATTATAAAAATTTTTCACGTTAACATCCGTTCTATTAAAAAATATTTCGACGAACTTGTAATTATATTTAAAGTAGGAAGTTTTGATATTATTTTACTTTCCGAAGTAAATATTAAGGACGATCAAATTAGTAAATTTAATATTGAAGGTTATACAAGTGTACAAAAATTAAGAACAGAAAGGACTGGTGGAGGGTTAATAATGTACACGAAAAATTATATTCATTATAGGGAAACAATTGTAAATAGTATTAATTCTGAAATCTTAAATTTTTCATTTGACTTTTCCGACAAAACCAATATAAACATATTATTTTTATATAGACCGCCAGAGACAAGTGTGAAAGACTTTATAGAAGAATTAGACAATATCTTAAACCATAATAAAGCGCTAAACTGTATAGTAATTGGAGATGCAAATATTAATTTATTAGATGTAAATAATACGTATGTGAACAAATATGAAACATTACTGATTGGCAAAGGATTTTCAAACACAATTCAGGATATTACACGTGAAGAAATTAGGGAAGGAGAACTTAAACAATCTCTTATAGATCATGCTTTTATAAGGTCCAAATTTGAACACGTGAAAACGGCAACAATAAGACATAAATTGGCTGATCATTATGCTATTTGTATGCAAATTGAGAGTAACTTAATTTCAAGAGATTCTTTCAAAAAAAACACCTTACAGAAAAAATACAACGAGTATGCGGTTAACAAAGCCATATATGAGACAGATTGGAAATCTTTAAGAAACCAAAACCTAAATACTTTTACAAATAACATAATACGGACGTTTGAAATGATATATAACTCAAATATAAAAAATGAAAGCACAACGAAAAAAAATACTGCCAGGAAAGAGTGGATTACGGACAAACTTTATTATAAAATTAAGGAAAAGACAAATTATTTAGGAAATGGAAATCTAATGTAAACAAAGAAGAATACAAGGAAGCATATAAAAAATTTAGAAATAAGTTGAACAATCAAATAAGGAATGCAAAGAACGAATGGCTAAGAAAAAGATTTATAAACTGCGATAAAACCAAAATATGGAATGAAATCAACTATATACTATCAAGAACAAAAACAAAAAATGTAGACGAAAAAATTAAACATACCATTGGAAAAGTCCAAAAAGAAGAAATGATAGTGGAAGAATTTGCAAAGACTTTCTATAATGAAATTAAGATCTTATGCTCAACATGTAACCATGCAAGTGAAGAGAAAGTTTTACAATACCTATATCCTCATTCGTTTTACATTCCACTGTGTAACGAAGACACAATGAAAAAAATAATTGAGATTCGTTTAAAAACCAACACATCTCCTGGACAAGATGATATTAGGGCAATAGACATAAAAAGGAACAAAGATACTTTGATTAGCATTCTTACTGAACTGCTAAATCTATCAATAAAGATAGGAATTTTCCCAGACCAGCTAAAATTGTCTATAACGAGACCGATATACAAGAAAGGTGATCCAATGGACTATCGGAATTACAGACCTGTAAGTTTATTGTCAACTCTGGACAAAATATTCGAAATCTATGTCAACGACCATCTTAAGCAGTATCTTACAGACAATAATATAATAAACGAAAACCAATATAGGTTCCAAAAAGGAAAAAGCACGGAAAAGCTACTGTTAAAAGTGACAGACTACATAAATGAACAAATGGACAGAAATAGATATACCATAGCAATTTTTATAGATTTTATGAAGGCTTTTGACACGGTCAATGTAGACCTACTACTCAATTGCTTAAAAAAAATTGGAATAATCGGGAAACAAAATAAATGGTTTGAGAGTTATCTAAATCAAAGGGCTTCTATGGTTAAAGTTTGTAAAATATACAGCCAACTAAGGAACAACGAATATGGTGTCCCTCAAGGAAGCAACCTGGGACCAACATTGTTCTTGATTTATATTAATGATATTTTTAAAACGGCACAAAAGGCGCAGCTATATATGTACGCCGATGATGCGGTACTAATGTATTCTCATCGTAGTGCAGAGAAATGTGAGAATATAATACAAGCTGAATTAAATAAATTAGTCAAATGGACCCATGACAGAAAAATCTTTATTAACAATAATAAAACGGCCACAATGACCTTTACGACTTCGCACATGGCTAGAACAATTCCAGTACGAATTAAAGCACATAAATGTTCATGTTTTCTACAAGACAGTGAATGCCATTGTCCAACAATAAAAAACGCAAATTGTACAATGTATTTAGGATTAAACATCGATCATAGACTAAAATACGACAAGCACATAAACTATATATATATATATATATATATATATATATATATATATATATATATGCAAAAATTAAAAAAAATTATAGGATGTTTCTATATACTTCAAAAAATAGTGGACACTAAAACAATGATAGTTACCAACAAATCCTTAATCGAATCTATCGTTAGATACGGAATACAAGTATGGGGAAGCGCAGAAAAAATTTATAAAAAAAAAAATTGAATCGTTAATATACAGGATTTTAAAACTAACCTTGAAAAATAACAGCTCGTGGAAGAAACAATTATTAATACGTTGCGACACTCTAACACCAACAGGATGGCATAAGTACTTGCACTTAATTGAACACCATGCAAATGATCACTACAAACATACAATACCTCATCATACTCAACTCGGCATAGAAAATACACTGTTCGCGATATTTTAATAATTACGGTAAAAAACCATGAAATGTATAATACCCAATTTATTCAATAATGTACCTGAAGCTATAGAAAAAAGTAGAATAAGCATATTCAAAAAAAATGTTAAAACCTTGTTGCAAAATGAGTCAACTCAAACATTTGTTACTAGGAATACCTGATTGCACTCCATTATGAGCGTCAATTTAGTTTAATTTAAGTAAACACTGTAATTAAAAAATGTACATATGTATATTAAGCAAGGTACTAGCTGCCAAGTCATTTGACTTAGCTAGACCTTTATATTGTACGACAAAATGAAGTTAATAAAAGATTACAAAGATTACAAAAGATTATTACTATTATTACTATTATTCATCATTATTGAGTTGACGCTCGAAAGTTGTTTTCGTGTAGCTCCGTGTAAAATTCTTTTAATTCAATATTCGCTCTGTTAATATTGTTAACTTTACCTTTTTACCTAACAATTAATAAGTAGTGTTATAATCAATCGTGCTGAAGTGATAAATATTACGAAAAAGGCACAAATAAGTAAAAAACTATCCCAAATCAATATGGATGTAGAATTTGATGGAAACTTTCCACATAGTTTCAATGCTTTTATGAATAAAATTAGTACTTCAGTTGAATTTATGGCAACTAAGTTTAACGAATTAAAAATAATTGTAGAAAATAGTGTGGAGGAAAACAGATTATTTAAAGAAGAAATTAAATTATTGCGAAGCGTGATTGAAATTAAAAATAAGGAGATAGAAGATTTAACTCGTCGTGTAAATGTTATGGAACAACAAAAGCGTGAAAAACTGTTGGAAATACATGGAGTTCATGCGTGTAGTGATGTTACCCCCGACAATAAATTAAAAAAAATTATGGAAGATATTGGATGCCCTGATGGTGAAATCAAAGTTATTAAGCAGGTGAATTTGGAAAATACCAATTTATTGTTAGTTAAATGTTAAGTCCAGTGACATTAAAAAAGATATAATCAAAAAAGGAAGGACATGGTGGAATAGTTTAACACAGGAGGCAAAACTAAATAGAAAAAAGGTATTTGTTAATGAATCGTTAACAATGGAAACAAGAAGGCTGTTAAAACAAGTTAAAAGAAAGGCATATGAGTATCATTTCAAATATGTATGGACAAATAATGGAAGAATTTTAATTAGAAAGAATGATAAAGAAGTACATATGTGTATAGGTTCAATAAGTGATATGGACAACTGCATTGAATAAGAAAGTAACACGTGCATATTATGAACGTTTGTAATGATAACGTTATTGTTATCTATTTATGTTTATTTAGAAAAATAATTTTTATTTCCGCCTAATTGTTAGAATGTTATCGATTTATTTTCGGTTACGAGAAAAAGGATTAATTATTATATGATGCAAAGATTGTAAATAATTTAAAAATGTTAGTATTTACTATGTGTTATACATTTTACCTGTGATTATTCTACTGAAAGTGCAATTTAATTTATCAAAGATATGCTATAATTTACGTTAATCTTATGGAATGAATACTTTATTGATAGCTTTTCTTTCGTTTTTTTTTCTCTCTTTCAATTTATAGGATTAGTGTGGTTTATAATAAAAGATTAATAATAACTTTCAAATAACTCATGCTAGAAATTTAGGCAAAAATAGTATTTTGTACTGAAATAACTAAATGATCTAGATTTATTCAAGCAACTGGAGCATTTATATATTAAGTGAGTCATATAAATTTGATTATACATTAAAATGTAAAACTTAGATAAGCTCGCACATTTTGGCGTCATAATGTAAATTTTTTAAAATAATTGACTGATGTATGTATATTTAGAACATAAGGACGGGAACCGGCTGTCAAGTCAGTGTTACTTAGCTGGACCCTTAACTGTATATATTTCTGAAATAAATCATTCAAATTCAAATTACTATTATTACTATTATTACTATTATTTTTTTTTTTTTTTTGGCTCGACTTCTTAGGTCATTTGCCTTAGTTATCCTTTTTCAATTTTTATCTTGTGTTGTTTATACTATAGTTTTGTGATGAGCTCTGTTTCGTGTAGAAATTTTATTAATTTTTGTACGTTTTCTGTGTTATCTGAGAGGATTTTTTCTAGTGTGCATTTTACTCCCAAGTTTTCCCGTATATTGCTGTATTTTGTACAATTTTCCAATATATGGTGTACGGTTATCGTAACTTGACACGTGTCGCACACATTTCTTCTACATTTACCTAATAGGCTTAGGTGGGTTAGGTTTGTATGGCCAATGCGGGTTCTTGTTAAAGCTACTTCCTCTCGTCTGCTTAATATATTGTCATATTTCCATGGTTTCACAGAGTTCTTTATTTTTCGTAATTGTGTTGTCTCTTCTTTCCATTCATTTTGTCAGGGTATTTTGAACACCCTGTATACGTATTGGGTAATTTTGTTTGTAGTTCTATGTACTTAGTTAAGATTCCGTATATAAATTTTTTTTTGTTGTCAAATTAAGTTTTATAGTAAATTCGCTTTAACGTGTGTGGTGAGCTTTAGATTATTTGTTTATGAATTATTTTTTTGTAAGTTAGGTTGTTTTTCCTTATTATTTCTCGTTTATAGAAGTTTGATTGACGCTTTTTTGTAAATAGTAGTTTATAAATTTAAATGAGGTTTATTTCGTTTGTTTTCCGTAAAATATAATAGAAAGTTCTGTAAAAATGACGTAATTTATAGAAAGAGTGTAGAATTATCGGCGTATGACGTCATGGTAGCGCCATACAGACGCTTAAGTATAGTTGTCCAGTTTATTATTAGGTATTTTGGTTTTAATTCATAGAGATTGCATGTGGGCCTTATTGTTCGTACTTTAAGGTAAACATACAGAGGCTGTACAGGATATTTTAGCTGACGTTTAGTTTTCAAAATTTACCGAGTCCTTACGGACGGAAACGAATTTGTTTATCGGGGTACCTTATTTTCCCCTTCCGTTTTTTTTTAATTGGTGGAATTAAAGTAGATAAGAGTTTTTATGAGTAGTGGGATGCAAATTCAAAGATGGATTTTTGTGAATACTTTGGGGCATTCTAAAACTGTTCACGCTTTCGAGTAGTAGTAGTACCGTGAAGATTAGGGTTACGCTTTAAGGGGGTGGTTTAGAACGTTGAAATTTTGGACCTTGTGGTGTTTATCGAACGTACTTTTTTTGTGTAGTAAGGGTAGTTTAGCTACTGAAGAACCTGTAAAGGGATTTTATCAAAATTGTTCATTCACCAAAGGATTATACCTAGTGCCGATTTCGGTTTTACGTAAAATTACCTGGAGGACATCTTCGTGTTTTCTTAGTGCGTCGATGGACTTTTGGTTTATATCGCCTTTGCGGATTTACTTAAAATCATCGTTCTTACAGTGCCACCTATTTATCGTACAAAGCGTGTGTAAAGATAAAGAAACTATCGCAATATATTAAAATATATTTAGTTATTTAAACAAATTATTAAGGAGTTTTAGTGGAAAATAAAATTATTTAAAAGAACATTAAAAGCTAAAAGTTATCAAACAATTTTTGAACGCTCACATTATTATTGTACAATAAGTTTTGGTTAATGCAGTAACATTTTAACGAGTTAACTTAAGAAATTGTTCGTGTATAAAAGAATAACAGTCAACATTTATCTTCATCTTTTGCCGGACCTGGGAGTTTCCATTCCGTTATAGCTGTAGCCGATCACCTGGTTCGTACCATCCGTTGTAACACAGAGGAGGTGCTATCTAGACCTTTAAGGTATTATAACATTGTGTTTTATTGAAAACTTTTAAGATTGTTGTGTGTTTCGAATTATTTTATTAGTTGAAGGTTTGAAAGCGGAGTTGTGTATCGTTTTTTTTTTGTTAATTTAAACTGTGTTTTGAATTTAGTTATTGGAATTAATCGTAACTCTAACGCTCCGCCTTCACACTTTTCTTATTTTATTAGTAAAGGGCAATTGACCCTGTAGTTGTGTGGATACATAATCCACGGTTTATTTATATTTAGGTTAAACGATTTAGTACGGCGTAAGCAGATTCTGATCAGACATCCTGTCGCCTAATAAGCCTTTGTAGTTTTTTTTTGTCCATACACTTTATCGTATGTTTATATTTATCCTTATTTTATTTTATTATAGCTTTGTTTTGTTTTATAAATGTGTTTTACTTCTATGGAAACCCTTTTGTGTTACATAAAAGTTTTATTGCAAGTTACCGTAATTTAGTTTAACGTAACAAAGGTAGTTTTTTTGTTTTATTGAGTAATAGCGTTCTTAGTATTTAGTAATTTTATTTGATTTTTTAGTTGAGTATTAATTCATTTAGAGTTCATTTTATAGATTTTTTTTTGTTTTGATTATTAGTTAACGTCAAATTATTTACACGGAGGTGTATTAACGTAACGTTATTGAGTGTTTATCACGCTTTTATTTGACAAGCGTGTAGTGTTTTTTTTAAGCCCGATTTTAGGTGGTTTGCTGAATTGCTGTCCAGCACACCTGGAATTGATTACGAATAGGTAAGCGCATGTTTTTTGGATGTTTAGACACGCTATGTACTCGTAATTTTGGCACGACAACCCTTATTTTTGTCTATCAAATATCCTGGCGCCCTTAACCGAACCGTTTTTGACTTCATCCCCTATTTTGACTGACGTACGATTTATTATTCTGGATGTGCAAAATTATTACCATCAATCCACGACCCATACGCTGACTAGTCGAGGCAAAAAGGGGCCAATTTATCTGTAATCCCGTTCTACCACCCGTTTATACCGTTACAATTTTCCCATATTCCATATGATATTGTTTTGATGGTATGTTTAGTTTTCTTTAGTGCGTTGGCTACATGTGTTTTGTCTATCCTTTCTTCTGTAAACTGTTCTTCTAATTCATTTTTCCTAATACTTTCCATAGCTCGAATTAAAGCTGGTCTCGTTATAGTAGGTTTTTCTTGATATTCTTCGTAGGTGTCGTTGTTTATTATAAAATTGTTCATATGGTTAGGAAGAAGTAGGATTTTGAGAAAGTAGTTCAGAAGTAGTTGTTGGCGTCGAATGTGTAATGGAGGTATTCCTGCGTCCACTAAGATAGCGGAGTGTGGACTAGTACGGAAAGCGCCAGTAGCAACTCTTAACACCGTATGCATGTATGCTATTTAGAGCTTTTAGCGTTGATGGACGCGTACTAGAATACACGATACATGCATAGTCCAGTACTGGTTGAATGAAAGCTTTGTAGAACATTATCAGTGTTTTTCTTGTAGTTCCCCAATTAATGTTAGACAGACAGCGGATTAGATTTAGTCTCTTTTTACAAGATAATAGCACATTTTTAACTTTTCATCGAGAGTTATTCCCAATAGTTTTAGGTTCTTGACAAATGGAATCTGCGCGTTTTTAAGTTTTAATGTTGGATGGCTATGGCTTGTCCTTAATCGGCAAAAGTGTATAGCCTTAATTTTTTCTTTAGAAAAATTAAATCCTTTCCTTTCTGCTATGTCAACCACGACGTTTATGGCGTTTTGTAATTGTTCTTCTATTCGTTTTATGCATTTGCTTTGGTACAGTATTATTAGGTCATCCGCATACATGCATTTTTGTACCGGTTCTGGTATAGAGTTTACTATTTGGTTGATACCTATAAGAAATAGTGTTACACTTAGCACCGAGCCTTGTGGAATTCCGATTTCAAGTGGGCGTGTGCTAGATTCCTCATTTCCTAACCTAACTTCAAACGTTCTGTTTGACATGAATTTTCTTAGAAATTCGGGTAGGTTTCCTCGTTTTATAACGTTGCTTCTCCACATGGTGTCATATGCTTTTTCTAAGTCAAATGACACTGCTACAGTGTGTTTTTGTTTGCGGAAGCCTTCGATGACTGCATTTTCTATGTAGACCAGTTCGTCCACAGTCGAATGAAATTTCCTAAAGCCAGTTTGGTACGTTGAGATTAATTGATTACTCTCTAGATGTTTCATAAGCCTATTGTTTATAATTGTCTCTAATATTTTGCTAACATGGCTTGTTAGCGAAATTGGTCGGTAGCTGCATGGGTTTGTTGTATCTTTGTTAGGTTTTGCTACTGGGATAACAATAGAGTGACACCAATTTGAGGGATATATGCCCTCTTTGTACATTCTATTGTACAATTGAAGAAGTTTTCCTTTCTGGACCAGAGGGAGGTTTTTTATCATCGAATATGTTATATTATCCGGTCCAGTAGACTTGTCTTTTTTGTGTTTCAGTGCTAGGTCAAGTTCTTCCATAGAAAAGGGTTTGTTGTATTCCAGCTCTTCGTCTGTATGGAAATTTACATCTATTTCGTTTCGATTTTTTTCCTCTTTTTGAGTATCTGTGTATGAATTCATACTACTTATGCTTCCAAAGTGAGACGCAAACAGCTCTGCTCTACCTTTTATATCTGTAACTCTCTTATCACCTACTATGAGGAGCTCGGGTATTGTGGACGTCGATTTGCCTTGTAGGTATTTAGCTTTCTTCCATACATCTGACGGGTCTGTATTTATATTTATAGATGCCAGGTATGTACGCCACGTGGTTCTTTTACTATCTAATGTTGCTCTCCTCGCAACTGCACGCGCTTTTTTGAATAAGATTAGGTTTTGCAGTGTTGGAAATGTTTTAAATTTGTTAAATGCTGTTCTTTTGGCTTTAACCTTTTTTTCACTTCTGGTGTCCACCATGGCAGTGGTCTTTTCTCTATTATGCCAGATGCGCGTGGGATACATTTTTAGCGGCATTAGTTATGTCGTTTGACAATTCATCCACATTTTGATCAATGTCGTTTGATGTGAATTGTCTTGTGTCTTCCAGAGTTTTTTTGTACAGCGTCCAGTTAGCCCGCTTTGTCAGCCATTTCTTCGGCATTGCAATGTTTGTTTTCTGAACATCAGTAAATATCAATATGGGACAGTGGTCACTATTATAATATTCGCTTAGAGCGTTCCAGGTAAAGTTTAATGCTACCGTTGGATGAGCTATCGTTAGGTCTATGGCCGTAAAGTTGTTCGTTTTGTTGTTCATATGGGTATGTTCGCCATTATTTAAAATAACCATATTGTTAACTTCTAATAGTTCTTCAATTAGTTTCCCTCTTCTATCCCTATAATTGGATCCCCAAAGAGTGGAGTGCGCGTTGAAGTCTCCTAGTATCAAGTAAGGGGGAGGGAGTTGAGCAATTATGTTTATAAGTGTGTCAGTATTCCAATTAAATTTAGGGAAGTAAACATTGCAGATTGTGATTTTACTGGGTATTTAATTTGAACTGCAATAATCTGATGTTCAGTATTTACTAAAAGCATTTTTACTGACGTGTTGCTTCTAACATAGGTTGGAACGCCCCCACTAGCTCGTAGGTTGTCATTGTAATTTCTGTTGAAGCATGTATATCCTCTAAGCATAAATTTGTCATTACCTTTTAAATCGGTTTCTTGAAGAGCTATAACCATTGGTTCATACTTAGTTATAAGCATCTTTAAATCGCAATAATGACTTCGTAGTCCGTTGCAGTTCCACTGGACGTAGTTTTTGAACTTTTTTAAGTTATCCATAAAAGTGGAGTAAAATGGTAGATTTATAACACGTTAAAACAAAGAAATAAATAGTGTATAATAAAAAGTATAAGCAACAGACATATTATAGGACGAACATTAACAATAATAAAATATCAGACAAAACCGTTTAAAATGTATAGAAATCACATAAATTATCACAATAAAGTATCACACTAAAGTGTGTATATATATATATATATATATATATATATATATATATATATATCACAGAAATTATCACAGTGAAACTTGACTCTCTGACCGATCTTTTCGGGGTTTACCTTCGGCCAACCTTCTTCTTTTGCCTACGTGTGGCAGGGTTAATGAAATCACAGGTGGAATTGAGATCTTCGCTACTAACAGTAGGGGATGAATGAACTGGACTAGGTTTTCTTTTTGAACCCCGTGATTCCTCATCCATTAGTTCTACTTCCGTCAAAAAAGGTTTTGTGGGGGTAGTGTTTAAGATGTTTGTTGAAAAAGTTGTTGAACTTGTAGGAAGAGGTTCAACTTGTTTTGGTGCCAACGCATTTCTGATTTCATGTAGCAATATGGGTGCTAGTTCGTTGACCAATTCTTTTATAGGAAACTTTTGTGGTGTTTTAATTACAGAAGAGTATGAAGGTCCTCTGACATTTATGTCAGTTACCTTTTTACGTGCTCCGAAATACGAAATTTTTTCTTTTACTTTTAGCTCTTGTATAGCTACCTCATCCTTGTATTTATCACATTCTTTAGACCTTGATGAATGGTTACCTTGACAATTTACGCACTTAATTGGTGCTTCACATGGAATACCAGGATGTGGTGGTTTCCCACATACACAAACCTCCACGTTTGTACATTTCATAGATATGTGCCCGAATTTCTGACATTTAAAGCATCGAATCGGTGAAGGTACATATAATCTAATCGGCAAGCTATAAAAAGATATTTTTACATTTCTCGGAAGACTTGGTTTTGAGAATGTTAATATTATATTAGCAGTGTTTATAGTCTCATTGTTTCTGCGTGATGTTATGCGTTTGACTTCTACAACATTTTGACCTTTCATGTGTTCTAGTATCTCCTCTATAGAGCAGTTCAGTAAATCTTTGCAAGTAACAACACCTTTTACAAAATTCATAGTAGGGTGGGGAATCACCCTAACAGGAGTATCTGCAAATTTCTCCATGCTAAAAGGCTTCTGTGCTTGCTTATTTGTTCGTGTATCGACTAGTAACTCCGATGCTATCTTTTTAATTGAATTAACTTCTCCAATATTGCCATACAAAAACTTGGCGATTAAGAACGGATTAAATTTCTCGAAATTCAGACCATCAAGTCTGGTAATGAGCAAATACGGGGGACAGAACCTGTCGTCATTTGCTCCATTTTTGAAGAGGAGGCGGGAGTTTTAGACCGTTGACTCTCAACAACGCCCATTTCTGAGGATGGGTTCTCACTAATTGGGATTGAAATAAAACTCATCGACATCCCACGAGCAGGGAAGGAAAACTGGGTCGACCATGGTAGTGCTCCCATGCCATGGCAAGGCTGAATACTGTGGAGAGGCGCCCGTTTCCCCACAGGCGTTTCAACGCTAGCGACCAGGCTTCCCCCTGGCCACGCTCAGGCTTCCCCTCGCGCAATCCCTTCGGCACCTAAAACTGCCAAACGAGACCTTGGGATTGGGGGATTTTTTATAGAGGTTACCTTCCTCGTAGCCCGGGCGGTAAAGCCAAGACCACCGACCGCTAGCTGTACGACGTTCCCTAGCCACGCCCTGCTAGAGTCTCTGAAGTACAGTTTGCTGTTGCGGTATTAGGAGACGGCTAGCGCTCAGCCGTCCCCAGCAAGGACATCCCAGGCTTGCCACACCCGTATACGCTTTTGACGGCGCATGTCCTGGGAAGAGTAGAAAGAAGAAGGAAGAGGTCTCTCAGCTTTCGCTGGGAGCCTGAAGAGATCAAGACTTGGAGCAAGAGTGCTCCGACAGAAAAGAGTTAAAGTAAGGGAAGCCACTCAAGACTAGTATAAGAAAAGTGTACTCCCAGCAAGGGGGACGCAGGGTTGCCATCCCTGACCTCGTTAGATACGAAGCCCTACGTGGTATTACTATTATTACTATTATTACTATTATTACTATTATTCGGAGACTGGAATCCCTGCAATACAAAATATTAAAATTAATACACAAAGGAACTAAATTAAACACATCGCAATTACTGGAAAAAAGTAACACATTAACACCAAATGGATATTATAAATATTACTTCTTAATACAATATTATTATGACGAAGAACTGAAGATCAAATCGGAGCATAGATATTCTACCAGAAAACAAAAATTCATTATTCCAAAATATAATAATAAGTATGGAAAAAGAACTATTAAATGTTTGATACCATATTTATTTAACACGGTACCAGATCATATTGTAACAAATAACATAGGTAACTTTAAAAAAGGGATACAAAATTGGCTACAAAAACAATAACTAATACAAAATACGTACTACGTTAGATAAATTAACAACATATATTGTAAATATGATTAGTGATAAAAAATAGTTAATATTTACATAACAATGATTGTACGCACCTTCTCGCGTTAGAAATAATGTTTTTGATTAGTATAGTAAATACAAATATAATAATTTATTTGTTATAAAACTAATTGGCACCAACAGATAAGATGTAAGTCTTTGTTGGACCAAAAAATATGTACATATTTATGAAATAAACAAATTCAAATTCAAATTACTATTATTACTATTATTACTATTATTACTATTATTATTGTTTACTATTGTTTTGACGCTCGTAACGAGTAGACGTGTTTGACGCTCTCTCCAATTTTTAAAGTTTAACGTACTTAGTACTTACGGTGTGTAATTATAATTTATAAGACAGTGTAAATATTTAGTTTCACTTTAAATAAATTTAAAAAATTTACCATTAAAATGATGTGTAATCAGTGCAGCAAAGTTATGGATAGCGAAGAGGTTAAATGTCATGGATGCAATTCATTCTATCATTTCTCATGCTCAATTTCGGAAAACACGCTCCGACGTAAATCGAGATCCGCAAAAATAGCATGGAGATGCAACAAATGTCGGGATAAAGGACACAATCATTCTGAATCTTCTGATGCGGAACGTGAGATAGAGGATATTAGTCTAGATATCAATCCAACATTAAAACAATCTTTGGATAAGATATTGTCATCTTTAAATTACATGTCTGAGAAAATAACTAAAATTGATGATTTAGACAGTTCTATTAAGCAAATTGTTCTAGAAAATAAAAATCTCAACGCGGAAATTAAATCTTTAAGGCAGGTATTGCAACAAAAAGACACACAAATCCAAGCGTTGTCAGTTAGGATAAGTAATCTGGAACAATATCAGCGGCGTAAATTTATTGAAATTCACGGAGTCGATTCTAATAAAGATGCTTGTCCAGAAGAAAAATTAAAAATTATTCTAGATAAGATAGGCTGTCCGGATGAAGAGTATAAATCCGTCAATGAAATAAATTTAAAAAATACCAATCTATTGTTGATAAAATTAAGTAGTGAAGATTCCAAAAACAAATTACTAAAAGCAGGTCGACTGTGGTGGCATGGATTAACAGAAGAAACGAAAAAATCCTGTAATCGCTACTACTTTAATGAACATCTTTCAAATGAAAAGCGGTCTTTATATCAAGAAGTCCGTAAAAAGGCACGTGAGTTAAGGTATAAATACGCGTGGATCAAGAACGGGCGCATATTAGTGAAGAAGAATGATAACGAGAAACCGGAATATATTAAGACCATATGCGATTTAAGAAAAATGTTTATCAATACACACACACACACTGATTTAAAATGGTACTTATTTTGGTTAAGAAAGAATTTTGATTTTGTTTATAAACTTTAACATAAATATTATGCGTATCTATCGTTAACTATGGTAATAGAACGATACTTTCATTTTTAAAGGAAAATTAAGTTTTAAATTTTATTAAATATACTTTTGTTTATGATTATCTTATGGTGTTTTAGAACTCATACTTTTAATTTAATTGTTTAAAAATAATCATGTTAGTACACAGATAGAATGTGTATTTTACTCAGTGTAATTAATAACAATAAGGATACGTTCATGGTTAGTGGTAATTGACTATTGATTATAAATAATAATAAACGAATATGGGTTCGTGAAATAGATACCTGGGCTTCTAATACAAGTAATTATCGAAAGTGCAAACTACCTTAGAGTGTTCGTTACGAATAATGGACTTGAAACAATGGTTATTTTAAATGTTATTGAAAAAGGTAGCGAAATTTGAAATTCAATTGATTAATAGAGTAAATGATAGACGTTAATATTAGATGGATTTGGATAACGAATGAAATGGAAACTGAATATTGCCTATTAGAAATTGGAATCTGAGGCAGGACATATCTTCAATGGTAAATGGTATTTACTACATGGATACTGTTGTATGAACATTATTTTAATGGGTAATTCGAAATGGACTCTGAAAATTAGTTATGGTTACATATAAAATGAGATAAATTGGATTAAGGAAATTAAAGAAAAGAAAAGATGGATATGGGTATTCATTAATATAAATTTCAAAACGGAAAAAAAAAAGATATGGAATGGGATAATTAGGTTAAAGGCAAAAGAATACATGGGATACTGTATGGACTAATATAATGTAAATTACTGTATTGAAAAATGATAATGTAAATTACGGCGTCATAGAATATTTTTATTGTAATGAAATGAAAATGTAAATAATTTTATTATGTAGATATGGGAACTGACTGTCAAGTCTACCAGACTTAGTTGGACCCTTAAATTGTATATATATGGAAATAAACAATTCAACAACAATTCAACAATTATTACTATTATTACTATTATTACTATTATTACTTTGACGCGCGTACTGAGTAGAAGTGTTTAACGCGCTCTGCAGTTTTTTAAAGTTTATTGTACTTAGTACTTATAGTGTGCACTTAAAAATTATATGGTAGTGAATATCTCTAGTTGAGCCTAAAATATTTTAAGAATTTACTTTTAAAAATGAAGTGTAATCAGTGTAACAAGATCATGAATGTAGAAGAGGTTAAATGCCACGGTTGTAGCTCAAACTATCACTATACATGCTCGATTTCGGAAAATACGCTTCGTGGCAAATCGAAATCCGCTAAAATCGCATGGAGATGTAACAGATGTCGAGATAAAGAGTATACTCATCCTGAATCATTATCTTCTGATACAGCAATTAGCACGGATTGTGAGATAGATGAAATTGATCTAAAAATCAATCCTGTGTTAAAACAATTTTTGGATAAGGTATCGTCATCTTTAGAGCTAATGTCAGAGAAGATAGCTAAAATTAGTGATTTAGAGAGTACTATTAAGCAGTTCGCGATTGAAAATAAAAACCTTAAAGAGGAAATTATATCATTACGGCAAGTTTTGGAACATAAAGATGCGAAAATTGAAACGCTGTCAATTCGTGTAAGTAATGTGGAACAATACCAACGGCGTAAGTTTATAGAAATTCACGGGGTCGATTGCAATAAGGATGCCTCGCCGGAAGATAAATTAAAAATTATCCTTGATAAAATAGGTTGTCCGAATGAGGAGTATAAATCTGTTAGCCAAGTAAACTTAAAAAATAGCAACTTATTATTGGTAAAATTAAGAAGTGAAGAATCCAAAGTTAAAATACTACAAGCCGGAAGGTTATGGTGGCGTGGGTTATCAGTAGACAACAAAAAATGCACTAATCGCTGCTACTTCAATGAACACCTTCCAGTTCAAAAGCGGTTGCTATTTCAAGAAGTTCGTAAAAAAGGGCACCAATTAATGTATAAATATGTGTGGATAAAGAACGGTCGCATATGGGTAAAAAAGGGTGATAATGCGAAACCTGAAAGTATTAACACTTTACGCGATTTGAATAAATTAGTTATCTAACACACACATTTTTATTACAAATATCAACTGTACATTAATAAAGAATCTCATTTTGTTTATAAACACATTATCGTATCTAGTGAAATATCATAACAGAACATTATTTTCATTTTATAAAAGAAATTTAATTTTTGCAATACACACTTTAATTTTAGTTTTTATTTTTTTTTTTTTGTGGTTTTTCCTTTTTATAACTTGACTTTTCTTTTAACTATTTAAAATATTTGTGTAAAAATGGACTTCGACTTATAGTTACTTAAAATAATCTTTAATTTATAATTGCTGCTATTAAAGCATAATTTGGTGAAATACTGTTATTTAACGTTGAAAATTAACTGCTCAATACATAAATGGTATACGCTGATTATTAGTTAGTAACAAACACGTTTGTGAAATACGGTTAAAGGACGTTGTAAATTAATTTGCTTAATACTATAAATAGTATACATTCACTTATTAGATGGACTGGGACAACGTTTTGTGTAAACAATTATTAACAGAGTACTTGAAATGTGAGCTGAGTAATGTTTATGGTATGGTTCAATTTGGAATTATTTAAAAAATGGATTTGTACAACATATGGTACGGAAATTTTAAGTGGTTTGGAAAATGGTAACAGTAACAAAACAAAATATACTAAATGTAGATTTTGGATGGACATTTGGACATTAGAAAACGGATTATATTAAACGAACTTATGGAAGAAAAAAAGAAACGGAAGAAGATGGCGAATAATATGGTTATTGTTAATGGAAACTTAAAAATGGGTTACAAAGATTTTCAATGAAATAATTTTGGGTAATGGCAGAAAATAAATATATGGAGTTTGTACTAAGTAAATAACGATTAATGGAAAACGACAAATGGAAATAGTTGCTGTAGTATACCGCGTCATAAAGATTTAATATTACAGAATGAAATTGTACATAATTGTATTATATATAGATATGGGAACCAACTGTTAAGTCGATTAGACTTAGTTGGACCCTTGAATTGTAAATATTATTGAAAATAAACCAATTCAATTAAAAACCAAAACCAATTCAATTACTATTATTACTATTATTACTATTATTACTATTATTACTATTATTACTATTATTACTATTATTATATAATTAAAAAACGTTATAAGAACGGAATCAACCGATAAGTTAACTTTAACTTGGTTGGGCCGTATAATGTATATATATTGCTAAATAAATAAATTCAAATTCAAATTCAAATTACTATTATTACTATTATTACTATTATTACTATTATTACTATTATTACTATTATTACTATTATTACTATTATTACTATTATTACTATTACTATTGTGTCTGACGCTTGAACAGAACGGACGTGTTTTACGTGCTGTCGGTGTTCTCGTAGAATTTGTGAATTTATTGTAATTATTGCTTTAAAATTAGCATTGTGAACAAGTGCAGTGTACAAAAACTGATAAATTACTTCTGTAAACATGAAATGCAAATTTTGTGGTGATAAACTGAATGAAATTGAAATCAAATGCTTAGGTTGTAATGAATACTTTCACTTTTCATGTTCGATAACAGAAAAAACGTATCGTTCGAAATCTAAAGCCCTTAAAGAGGCATGGAGGTGTGAAATTTGTCGTGGTAGTAAGTCAAGTACAAATACGGAAGCAGATAAGAACTTAATTGATATTGGAAGTGTTAATCCTACGTTTATGGATATCTTAGCTAAATTAAATACTTCAGTGCAGCTGCTGACGGAAAAAATTGAAGATCAAGGTACAACTTTAAAACACATTTTAGAAGATAATAAGAAATTGAAGAAAGATATCGAATTATTAACACAAATTGTAGAAAGCAAGGATAAACAGATTGACCATTTATCTACTCGTTTAAATATTTTAGAACAACATAAAAAGGAAATACATAGAAATTCACGGAATATCAAAATCTAAAGATGAAACCCCTCAACACAAATTCGAGTCAATTGCCGAAAAAATTGGATGTAAAGACATAGGTTATAAATTAGTGAGTCAAGTTTCTCTTAAAAAAATGATATTTTGTTAGTGAAAATGTGCAATGAAGATGATAAGAAAAAGATTTTGAGTACAGGTCGGAAGTGGTGGTCTAGCTTATCGGAACATGAAAAGGGATTACAGGGCAAATTGTTTTTTAATGACCACTTGACTTTCCAAAGTCGTGTACTATTCCGCGAAGTTCGTAATAAGGCATTTTCGTTAAGGTACAGATTTGTCTGGGTGAAAAACGGTCGTATATTGGTGAAGAAAGACGAAACCTCAAACGTAATTAATATCGTTACGATTAATGACATTAATAAATATATAAATTAACTTTCATGATTTAAGGATAAAGCATCTGGTAACAGTGTGATAATTATTCTTTTGAAGAAATATTTTTGTTTGCCCATTTATTAAAGACACGTGATAAACAACAATGTTTAAATATTATCTTATGTTTACATGAAATATTTATCTATGAATGGATTATTCTAATTCAAAAATTTTTATTCAATTTTATAATCACGCTAAACATTAAAATGTATTATGCCTTTGTTGCACTATAAAAGAAATGTACTAATTATATTAAAATTTTTTTTTTCTGTACTACATCTCTAATTGAGTTTATATTTAACCGTTGATATAACGCATTTTTTATTTTGGCTACCTACTATTTTTCATTTTTTAATAGAAAAACTGCGTTTTTTTTTTAATTGCCTTGAAATGAAGATATAATTGTAGTTTTATAGGTTTTTTTGTATTTATAGACTTAAGCATAAATAACAAAATTAAGCTTTTTTTCCTGTGTGTTAGCGTTTAACCAAAAACACTACTTTAAGATTACTTTTTTCAGTTTATAAGCTTATATGAATCCGGAAATTATAATCAAATCTATATGTATACATATATATAAAAAAATATTTTTAAATTTTGATATCAAATATTGTAAGGTAAGGTAAATATTATAATATTAAAGTAAATAAAAAAAATAAATGTAAATTCTCAGAAGCAAGGTACTGCTTTCCAGTTAAAAATTTAATTAGCCACTTGATAGAATGTCCATAGGTACTGATTCTGTTAAAATGTTATTTCTTTTTTCTCTTCTCATTATAACAAAAGCACTAAAATTGTATTTAAGTTTCTAAGGAAAATACATCATTTATTTTTATTTTATTTTTCTTTTTAACTGTTACAGGCGTCTATGTTAGTATGTTTAAAAATGTATTTTGTTCCACTACTGTATTATGTAAGGTACGGAACCGACCGTCAAGTTGTAATAACTTGGTTGGACCGACAACTGTAGATATGAGAAATAAATAAAGATTCAAAGAAAGATTCAAAGATTACTATTTTTTTTTTTTTTTAATAAATAAGGCTTCGACTGCTAAGGTCATTTCGCCTATGTAGCATATTAGTCTTATTGACTTTATTCATCACATTATATTTCTTGGAACAGATTGATTGCTCTTAAAAAGTTTATTGTATTTTTTATACTTTCACTTGTTTGCAGGCTTCCTCTTACAGTAATTAGTCCATAGTTTAACCGCAGAGCATTGTACATAGGACAATCGCAGATGACATGCCTAACAGTTATCTGTACGTTACACTCGGTGCATATCGGCATTTTGACCCGTCAGAAGATGCTTATGCGTTAAAGCCGTGTGACCAATACGCAGCCGATGCGTCTTGGTCAGACTTTCTCGATCCGCTTTGAATGACAAATACTCCATTCTAACGGATCTCTTCACCTGGTACAGATGGGTATTTTGGTTCTGCCATCGTATTTGCCACCCGTTCACAACTCTTTCTTTCAAACTGCTCACTAAGTCCGCCGGTCTTACAAATGGCACATCTGCCTGCTTCTTCCGAGCAGCGTTCCGGGCAGCTGCATCCGCTTGGTCATTTCCATGCACACCTATATGGCTGGGCATCCATAAAAAGGTTACCTGGCAATGTCGTGTTGTTAGGGTGTGCACTAGGCAACGTACCTTTGCACAAACGGTTCCGTAGAGAACGTGTCTCGCAAACTTTCCAGAGCGCTTCGAGAATCACACACTATGAGGCAAGTCGCGCAAGTCTGTGGGGTAAAGAGAACATACAAAGAGCTTGCCATATCGCGTACTGCTCTGCGAGGTAAATTGACGCGTTTTATTGAGGGACCAGGAATGCACTCCTCCTCTACAACAAACGCAGATCCCACACCTTCATTGGATTTCGAACCATCCGTGAATATGATTTTTCACAAGCATTTTGTTCACAGCTTGAAAAACTTTTGCCGCCAGGCGTGATTGGACAGTTCATGTTTTAAGTTTCCGCAAGTTCGAAGTCCACCTTAATTGGGCGCAACCCCAAGGCGGCAGTTCAAAGGTACATGTACTTATCAATTCGGAGGATCAAACCTCTTGTGCAGAAAATTTCTGAATCTCCAAAACAGACTTCCCGACGGTGACATTTGCATCTTCTGTAGTAAACTTGTACAGAGGGTGACTCGTATTCCCCATGATTTTGAAATGTATTTTATAAGTAGCATGTTCCTTCTATCTGCTAGTGAGCAGAGGCCCGATTCACAATATAAGCTCTCGGCAGGGCTTGTAGGAAAGCACCCAAACAATAACGTATACCTACATTGTGTATTGTATTCAATGCTCCGAGGTTGTTTTGGTGGCTGACCCATAAGCAATGCAGCCATAATCAATTTGCGATAGCACAAGGGTCCGATACAAATAAATCATGGTTTTGGGTTCCGCACCCCATCTGGTGCGTGCCAATACTTTAAATAAATTAAGTGTTTTGGTACACTTCCGCTTTAGGTATTGGATATGACTTTTCCAGGTTAATTTGGAGTCGAAGGTCAGACCCAGAAATCGGACAGTTTCGGCACATCTTATTGGCATGTCATCCAGATATAATAATGGATCGTAATGAGGTCTGCGCAGTCTACAGAAATGTATACACTTTGTTTTCTCAGGGGAGAAAACAAATCCTACTGACTGGGCCTGTTTGTGTACCGAATTCACCGAGGGTTGCACCTTACGCTGGATCTCTCCAATGGTCTTACCACGGCAGAATAAGGTGAGATCGTCGACGTACAATAGACTTTCCACACCAGGCTGTAATTTGTGTGGCAATCTCATTGATTGCCAAAGCAAAAAGCGTACAGCTGAGTGCGGAACCTTGCGGTACTCCATTTTGTAAAGATCTGGACGAAGACAGGACATTACCAACACGAACATAAAACAGTCGATTAGACAAAAAGGACATCACTAACTTGGGTAAGTTGCCGCGCAAGCCATATTTGTGCATTTTTTGCAGTATTCCATGTCTCCAGGTCATGTCATAAGCACCTTTCAGGTCAAAAAAAATTGCGACGAGATGTTGTCGCCTCTTAAACGCCTCTTGAACTTGAAAGTCCAAGTAAGCTAGGTGGTCGGTTGTAGACCTGTGCGGACGAAAACCTGCTTGCTGTGGTACAAGAAAGCTGTTATTTTCCAGCCACCACATCAGTCTGCTGTTCACCATTCTCTCCAGTAGTTTGCCCAGGCAAGAGGTTAAACTAATTGGTCTATAGCTGCTAGGTTGTGATGTATCCTTTCCCGGTTTCAGGATTGGAACAATAATCGCCTTTTTCCATTGTGCCGGGTAGAGGCCATCCGTCCAGATCTTATTAAACAAAGCAAGAAGACCGACCAAAAAAAAATCAGGTAAGTTTTTCAGCATGTCATTTTTATTTTATCTATTCCAGGTGATGTGTTTTGGGTTTGCCAATTGCACTTTTCATTTCAATCATTGTGAAAGGTAAGTTATATTCGTGCTGTTGTAGGCACTCAAAATTTAGATTAACCTCCCTGTCTTCCTTGGTTTCAGCGAACGCTTGTTCATAGTTGCTGGTACTGCTGATACGCTCAAAGTGATCCGCCAGCATATCAGCAATCTCTTCTTTGTCCTCTGCTATGGTGGCATTGTCTTTGAAGAGATACGCGATGCTCTTGAAAGAGCTTTTGCCAGCTATGGCTTTGGCCTTTCTCCAAACATCGCTAATGGTAGCATCTGAATTAATCGACGATGTGTAGTCATTCCAACTCCGTCTCTGGCTTTCCAGTATGACACGTCGACTAAAAGCACGAGCACGTTTAAAATCAATCAGATTTTGTACGTTCATGGCTCTTTATACTTTCTCAGCGCTTTCTTTTTCTTTAATTGCAGATTTCACCTCAGGATTCCACCATGGTACGTATCTTTTAACGGGACGGATATTCGACCGAGGATACTCAACAGTGCCGCGTCATAGACAGCACCAGTAATGGAGTCCACATCTAGGATGTTTGGTAGTTTGAGGCTCTGCTGAAACAACCCCAATCAGCCTTTGTCGAAATCCAGCGTTCTGAGGTGAGCTGACATTTCTGCGGAGTGATTGTACTTATAATGATTGGAAGATGATCACTATTATGTAGATCATTTTCCGTTTTCCAGTCCAACGATAAAGCTAGTTCGCTGGAGCAGATGCTTAAATCAATTGCGGCGAAACTGTTCGAACGCATGTTGAAATAGGTTGGGGCGCCATTGTTGAGTAGAAATAGATCATCCCGATTGAACAATTCTTCAAGGTCTCGCCTTTTGCATCGGTAAACTCACACCCCCACAAAATATTGTGGACGTTGAAGTCACCTAACAGTAAGAAGGGCGCGGGAAGCTGATCAAGTAGTCGGTTTAATTCATCTGAAGTCCATCGTTGGTCCGGTAAGTAAATACTACAGATTGCGGTTTTGATTGGAGCTTTAATTGTAATCGCTACTGCTTGTATATTGGTCTGCAGATGAACATTTGTGTACGGAATGTCTTCTCTAATTATTATTGCAACTCCACCATGTGCACGCTGATCGGGTACCACATCCCTACGGACAATGCTATATCCGCGCAAAGAATACGGTTGGCCGGGCCGTAGGTGGGTTTCCTGTATACAAACACACACAGGATTATGCTTTTGTATCAGTAAACGGACATCACAATATTTTAGAATAACGCCACGACAATTCCATTGAAGAAAATTGTTCATAAATAGATGTATAGGTAAGTAGTAATAAACAGGAAATGTCACACAAAAGCATAGATAGTGTAAAATGAATAAATATATGGAATTTACTTATAATCTACTTTATAGACAATCACAGGAATAAATTAACATATATGGATAAAATATCACAGAAATATAGTGTATATAGGGACATGCACAGGACATTAAATATAACATGTAAATAAATACGTAGTATACAAACACAAATATCACAGTTCAGAGGTATCACAAATTAAGTGGTACAGGGATCTTTGCCTTTTCCTCCGGTGGAGGGGCTTTCTGGGCTTGCCTCTCGGCCACCCTTTCTTCTTTCTTTCTTGTTTCGCTTCAGTGACTATGTACTCGTCCAGAGACGTGATACTAGAGTCTCTGGATCGTGTTCTTGCGATGGATTGTTTTCTTTTGCTCCCCGATTCTCAACTTCCATATTATCCACTTCAGAGGACGTGGAGGGTTGAGAAAAGATGTCATATTCTTTTTCCTTCTCTTGGGCCAGGTGTTATCTTAGGAAGTTCAAATACGGATCTGGGACATTGTATAGTGTCCTTTTCTCCGTAAGAATGTTCATTAATGTTTTCATCTCTTCCCTAATAATCTTTCTAATTTCAGGGCCAACGACAGATTGGGTGGTTGCAGGTGCCGGTAATGATGCGACCTGCACATAAGAAGAGCTGGGAACTACCATAGAGTCCACTTTCTTTTTTGCCTCTAGGTAAGACAGCCTATGAACTGTCTTAACCTCCTGTACTTTCAATTCCTGTTTAAATACCTTACAGGTTTTTGAAATTGCCTTATGCGGCCCTCCACAGTTCGGACATTCCACAGGATTTCGCACGAAGTATCTTCGTGCGGAGATTTTCCGCATACGCATCTCTTTTCATATTTGCAGTTTACTGAAGAATGTCCAAACCTTTGACATGCGAAGCACCTCAAGGGTTTGGAATATATCGCACCTGCAAGGGATAAAACGCAGCTTGATCGTTCTGGGCAGTCTTGAGTATTAAATGTAAGCACGTGGTTTGCAGTGTCTACAAATTCACCTTCCGTCTAGTCCTAATTCTCCTTACATCTATCACACCTTGGTTACTTAAATTATCCTTAATTTCTTCAATGGGGCAGTTTAATAGGTCACGACAAAAATAACCCCTTTCGAGGTATTATGTACCGTGTGGTGCAACCGTGACCTCAAATCCTGCAAATCTTTGACATTTAATTAATAACTTCGATTGTTTACTTGATACAGTTTCTACGAGTAAATCACCTTTCATCTTTCTAACGTCTTTTACACTTCCAACCAATCCATTTAAAGTTCTACTTATTAGAAAAGGGCTTACATTAGTAAACTCCTTCCTTCCTTTTCAGTACCAGGAACCGGGGTACAGAGTCCTCCTTTTCACTGGTGCCTTTATTAATGTTAAGTGGGGAAAATCCTCCACACTTTCCCTATGACTTAAGTCATCTGGATGGTTTTTAAGAGCTTTTAAGTGGACCTCAACCACTTCCATATTTAACGAGGTGGCTCTCTTTATTTTCTAATGAAAACTCATCATGTTCCCACGAGAAGCCTCGGTATTAGAAGTCACAAGCAGCAGAGCCGGATGCTACCAGAAGGCGTTTATACTGTGGGGGCGCCTCTTCCCACAGGCGTTTCAACGCTAGCGACCAGGCTTCCCCTGGCCACGCTCAGGCTTCCTCGCGCAATCCCTTCAGCACCTAAAACTGCCAAACGACCTTGGGATTGGGGATTTTATAGAGGTTACCTTCCGTAGCCCAGGCGGTAAAGCCAAGACCACCGACCGCTAGCTGTACGACGTTCCCTAGCCACGCCCTGCTAGAGTCTCTGAAGTACAGTTCGCGGTTGCGATATTAGGACACGGCTAGCGCTCAGCCGTCCCCAGCAAGGACATCCCGGGCTTGCCACACCGTATACGCTTTTGACGGCGCATGTCCTGGGAAGAGTAGAAGGACAAAGGAAAGGTCTCTCAGCTTACGCTGGGAGCCTGAAGAGAACAAGAGTTAGAGCGAGTGTGCTCCGACAGAAAATAGTTAAAGTAAGGAAGCCACTCAAGACTAGTATAAGAAAAGTGAACTTCCAGCTAAGGGGACGCAGGGTTGCCATCCCTGTCCTTGTTAGTTACAAGGCCCCACGTGAACTGGTCCGCGACACCGTATTTTGTAGAGCTAACAGTGACGGTTTTAAGGCCACGAGCTCATATTTCGGTGTTGGCCTTGCATCACTTACGATCATTTGCAAGGTCGTTCCCCTATCCGCCACCTGGGGACGCGCCTAGTAGGTAGTTCAACCCCTAGGAAGATTACTATTATTACTATTATTACTATTATTACTATTATTACTATTATTACTATTATTACTATTATTACTATTATTACTATTATTACTATTATTACTATTATTACTATTATTACTATTATTACTATTATTACTATTATTACTATTATTACTATTATTACTATTATTACTATTATTACTATTATTACTATGCCCCGCAAAAGCTTGTGCTCCAAAAAAAGACCTACCTATTGGTGGACATCGGAAATCGCCGATCTACGAAGGAATAGTTTGAAACTTCGACGAGCTGCTCAACGTGCAAAAGATATAGTTAACGCTAATGCAAGATCTGAAGCATACAAAATAAGTAGGAAAGCACTTAGGCGTGCAATAAACAAAAGCAAAGCTCTTTCATGGCAAAAGTTAATGGACGACATAAATAGTGACCCTTGGGGACTAGGATATAAACTTGTTACCAAGAAAATTGGAGCTATGAAACCTAGTTATGCTATGGAACCTGATTTCGTATTGAAGATCATTTTGACACTATTTCCGACAATTCCGGTACGAAATATCATTGAGTGGGAACAAGTTATTGATATCCCTGAGTTCACTCTAGATGAATTGGAACAGGCCGTGAGAAGCGGAAAATCAAAAAAAGCCCCAGGTCCAGATGGCATCACGAATGAGATTCTAAAATTAGTATTTAAGCAGAACCCTACTTTATTGCTCAACATGTTTAACAAATGTCTTAATGAAGGTATTTTTCCAAAATGCTGGAAAGTTGCAAAACTTGTACTTATCGATAAGGCAAAAGGAATTTCTGATCAGCCTTCTTCATACAGACCGTTATGCATGTTAGATACAACTGGTAAAATACTCGAAAACTTATTAAAATAAGACTTTGGAAGCTATAAAAGCAGCTGGTGACTTATCTCCAAATCAATACGGTTTTAGATCAGGGCTTAGCACTACAGATGCGATTCTTCAAGTTTCTGAAGTGTCAAACGTGCAGAAAATTTTAATCAATTTTCTCGTAGGGTAATACTTTTAGTAACGTTAGATGTTAAAAATGCTTTTAATTCGGCAAGATGGGGTGATATGATAGAAGCCATGGATAAAGACTTTAAGTTGCCTAGTTATCTTATGCGTATCTTAGATGACTACCTTCGAGATCGCGCCTCATCTATGATACTACAGTAGGACAACGGAAAGTTACAATAACTAGTGGAGCTGCACAAGGATCTATCTTGGGTCCCGATCTCTGAATATGACATACGACAAACTACTTAGACTTAAAATGCCAGAAGAGACCCAAATGATAGGATATGCCGACGATGTTGCAGTAATAGTAGCAGCGCGTGATGTAGAACTAGCACAAATCAAGCTAAACCAAGCTATGCGTAGTATTATTAAATGGATGAATGATCACAGCTTATCATTAGCTCTCCATAAAACGGAAGTACTTTTAATTACAAAGAAACGCATTCCTACAGTTTTCCCCTGTGTGTCGGTGACGTAACTATTACCACAAAGCCAGCTATAAAATATCTCGGTGTGGTCTTTGACTCAAGGATGAGTTTTCTTAACCAAATAAATATGACAGTAGACAAAGCAGGAAATACTGTGAAACTTCTTAGTAAACTTATGGCAAACGTAGGTGGCCCAAAATTCAGTAAAAGGCGTTTACTAATGACAGCCGTACAGTCTGTTCTCTTGTATGGAGCCGAAGTTTGGGCAGACAGACTAAATAAGAAATACTATAGACAACGATTGGCAAGAGTTCAGAGACTTAGTGCTCTCAGAATATGTTCAGCGTATCGTACTGTATCAGAGCCCGCAGTCATGGTAATAGCAGGTGTTATACCAATTCACCTCTTGGCGGAAGAAAAGAAAACATTTTCAGAAGAAAGGTAACTGGAGATAGACAAACAGGCAATCAAGAAGAGAGGAATCAAACCATAGAATTATGGCAACAAGATTGGAACCAAGAAGCCAGGTGCCGCTGGACAGCTAGGTTAATAAAGAATATCAAAATATGGATAACAAGGAAACATGGAGAGGTAGATTTTTACCTAACACAGCTATTAAGCGGACATGGCTATTTTAGGTCTTACCTGCAAAAAATAGGAAAACATCCTTCCTCTGATTGCATATACTGTGAAGGAATGTTGGATAATACAGAACATACATTTTTCGTTTGTGAGAGATGGGCTCAAGATAGGTTAATACTAACAACAGAAATTGGAGTACTTACTGCTGACAACATAGTACCAGTTATGTTAGAAAGCAGAGAAAAATGGAACATCGTAGCCAAATTCTCTGAAAAAATATTGCGTTTGAAGAAAAACGATTTAGACCGTCCTGGGGAAGTATAGACTTCTACCAATAAAGAAATCATGGCAAAGGGGCCTAACTTGAAGTAATGTGCCAAACAGTCCCAAGTTAGTGCCTAGAGTAAAGGGGTGTTTTTGTCGGTGTTAATTAATTGGGGTCCGACACATTGTGCGTAAATTGCATTTCACCTCCTAAAAAAAAAAAAAAAAAAAAAATTATTACTATTATTACTATTATTACTATTATTACTATTATTTTGTAATTAATAATGAAATTCATACTTTATTTACCCTAATTATGTAAATACAAATAAATTGGTAAACATAATAACTGTCAAGTATACTTTAAGCTAACTCAAATGGGTATTAGGAATCATAATGATGAATTTGGCATTAAGAATTTATTTTGTCTTTTTTGTAAACTGCTGTACATAAGGTTTTATTTTCTCTCTTTTTTTCTTTCAAATTATCTATTTTATTCTATCTAATTTTAACAAAAAAATTTTTTTTTTTTTGTGCATTGTAAATACTATTATTGTTTATCGGACTAGCTGTGAAACACATCTAAAATTACTTTAAAGCAAACCTACTACGATGTTTATATTTATATTGTTTTGTAGAATTAATTATTAAGTTGAGTTTGACTCTTTGATTTTCTGATTTTAAATAATTTGCTAATACAGATGGTTATTGTTTGTTTTTTTGATGTCAATTATATAATAGTTTATTGAACTCTTGAGTGTCAAAAATAATTTTTTATGATTAAGAATTGCTAATTATTTTTATATGTAACCTTTTAAATATACGGAACCGACATATAAGTCTGTTAGACTTCGTTGGACCGATAAATGTACGATATTTGGTGAATAAACAATTCAACAACAATTCAACAATTACTATTATTACTATTATTACTATTATTACTATTATTACTATTATTACTATTATTACTATTATTACTATTATTACTATTATTGCTGTAGATTTCAAACAGTATAGACGTGTTTTTGGTGCTCTCATAATATAAACGTTTTTCTATTGGTTTAAAAGTGCTTTAAATTATTTTTAATCCAGTTGAATTAATACGTTATACTGTACAGGTTGTCCCATTTTGGTTGTCCTCGCAGGGTATCTCAGTTATTAGCAAAGATACAGAGATGCGGTTTTCGCGAACGTTGGCTACTTTTTTGTGAAACGAAAGATGACACAAACATAATTACTCTAGCTCTTCTCATTTTTGAGATACAGGGCGTTTTTGAAAAAGTTGCATTTTGAGACAGCCCCCGTATCTCAGCTATACGATAACTTATAGAAAAAGTGAAAAGTGTTCTTTATATAATTTTTTCCGTAGAATGCAGTACTGTTTTCAGAATGAGTATACGGGGTCAGGTCAAAAGTTATCGGGATCAACTTCATTTTTTTAAATGGGACACCCTGTCTATTTTCTCATAATTAAATTTTCCTTGTTCTAAGCATTTCAAATATGTATAGCATTCATCATTTTTTTATACAAATAGCGCAGTATTTCAAATTATTAACTGGATTTGTTAGTGGCCTTTGGTACTGCAATTGTTTTACCATGGCAACTTCATTTTTTGACATTTGTCAATATTTGCAAATTTGTTGATTGTTGAGATCCTTATTGTTAGTAAAGTTTTCAAATATTCTTTTCGTTATTTTGAATTTTTACAAAGTTTCAAACCATGGCGAATAATTTAGGGTACGAGAACTATGAGAAATTAGATATGATTGGGGTTTATTACCAAACAAATTTTAATGTAGAGCAAGCGAAGGAAATATATTTTGAAAGGTATTTATATTTACTGGAATGTTAGTCATCATTTGAGTTAAATAAAATGTGAATATTATAGATTTCCGGAAAGAAAGCAACCGTGTAAAAAAACATTCATTAGGTTAAAACAAAATTTGGAAAATCACGGATCGTTTGAAAGGCCACGCGCCAAAACATAGAAAAGAAAACGAAGAAAATAATGAAATAAATGTCCTTGCAGAGGTCACTGTTAACGAAAATTATACGTCTTGCAGAAAAATAGAAGAATCGGTGGGCATTTCAAAAACGAAAGTATCAAAATATTTAAAAATACCATTATAAACCATATATACCTCAAGTCATCCACCACTTGCATCCGGGTGATGCTCAATTGCGTATCGATTTCTGTAGATGGTATATTCAGAAAAGTGAAGAAAATGGCAATTTTGGTCGTTTAGTTATATGGTCGGATGAAAGCCATATAAGCTCCGCCGGAATTTACAATCGTGCAACGAATCGTTTCTGGTCTAACGAAAATCGGCATGTTACCGTGATCCGTCAGCAGCAAGGCAGGTTTGGGTTCAATGTGTCCTGTTTCATTTTAGGAGGCAGATTAACATTTTACATGTTTGAAGGCAATTTGAACCATCAACGATATTTGGAAATTTTGGACATTTGCCTTCCAGAATTGATTGATGATATTCCGTTAGCCCAGCTAAGAGGTTTATTTTCAGCAAGACGGGCACCTTGCCACAATGCAAGACTAGTAAGAGATTACCTCAATACAATGTTTCAAAACCATTGGATTGGTAACAATGGACCAGTTAATTGGCCAGCAAGGTCCCCAGACCTATCAATTTTAGATTTGTTTTGTGGGGCTACCTTAAAATAAAATTCATCAAAGACGGTATGAAACTCAAGAAGCTTTGATGAATGCTACAAGAGAAGCCTTTGAAGAACTACGTTTAAGACCCTATTTTATTAAGATCCATTCAAGAAATTCTTCGGAGATGTAGGATTTGTCTTGACCATAATGGTCAGCAAATTGAGCAATATTTATAAAATTTTAATTCTTCTTATTTTCGTTTGTCTCTAAATTTATAAATAAATACATCCAATATTTATATGAGTTTCAAATCAACAATTCTGGAAATAAAATAAATTATTTTGCCGAAATTTGTATCTTCTTCAATGACATATAATTACATAATGATGGTTTTCTATATTAGGCACAAAAAAAACAATAGAAGATTACGAATTCAAAGCCTACTAAGAAATTCAGTTAATAATACAAAATACCACGCTATTTATCAAAATAAGTGATAATTGTTATATATATTTGAAGTGCTTAGAACAAGAGAAATTTAATTATGAGAAAATAGACAGGGTGTCCCATTTAAAAAAATGAAATTGATCCGGATAACTTTTGACCTGACCCCGTATACTCATTCTGAAAACAGCACTGCATTCTACGGAAAAATTATATAAAGAACACTTTTCACTTTTTCTATAAGTTATCGTATAGCTGAGATACGGGGGCTGTCTCAAAATGCAACTTTTTCAAAAACGCCCTGTATCTCAAAAATGAGAAGAGCTAGAGTAATTATGTTTGTGTCATCTTTCGTTTCACAAAAAAGTAGCCAACGTTCGCGAAAACCGCATCTCTGTATCTTTGCTAATAACTGAGATACCCTGCGAGGACAACCAAAATGGGACAACCTGTACATGCTGGTTGATAAGAAAGAATGCATTGTAATCATTGTAGTGAACATATAAACGTTACTGAAGTTATATGTCAAGGATGCGGAGGTGATTACCACTTTTCGTGCTCAATTTCAGAACGTACTTATTTATCAAAATCCAAAGATGCTAAAGCGGCCTGGAGATGTCAATCTTGTAGAAAAAATAAAACAAGCACTCAAACAGAAGTTGTAGAAGTAGAGGAAGCTGAAACAGTAGTAGACTTTGATCAAAATGATAAACCAAATGATGAAGTTAGTACACTAAAAAAACTCATTGGTAATTTAACTGCTTCTATTAATGCTTTTTCAATCAAATTTGATGACCTGAATCTATCTGTGAGGGAGGAGAATAGAAGCTTGAAGGAAGCAGTTAGGTCCTTAAAAGAAATTTTACAAAGCAAAGAAAACATAATTGAAACATTAACAGCTCGAATAAGCGGATTAGAGCAACACAAAAAAAGAAAGTACGTAGAAATTCATGATATTAAGGAAGAAGAGGAAATCACCCCTGAAAACAAATTTAAAAAGATCGTGGAAAAAATTGGTACCACCGATATTGAAAGTAAAACAATCAAGCAAATTTCTTTAAAAAACAGCTGCTTTTGTTAGTCAAGTTAAAAAATGAAGATGATAAAAAGAATCTGATAAGTAAAGGACGCGAATGGAGCAAAGGGCTTACACAGGAGGACCGTAAATTGAACCAGCACTTATTTTTTAATGAACATCTATCTCACCCTGGAAAATCGAAATATATACAAAGAAGTCCGAATTAAAGGAAGATCATTAATGTATAAATTCGTTTGGGTAAAGAATGGACGCATAATGGTGAAAAAAGGTGAAAATGAAAAAACAATTTACGTAAATTCATTAAGTGAGGTAGGAAAATATATTGTTTAGTTTTTTGATTTTTTGAAGTTTTAATTAAAGACAATTTTTGCTAAACAGAATCTCAGATTACAAATTTTCATTTATTGTATGCAAGTAATCTTGTACAAATCTTGTACATAAACAAGGTCAATCACATTATATTCAATATTTGAATAAATTTTGTTGAAATTGTGCTTTTGTAAATATCCAAATTAAATAATCTTAAGCATCATAGTTTACTTTATATAGAGAATTAATTTTGAGTTATCACTTATTACATACTTTGGTTTTAGTAATTTTATAATTATCACATTGTTTTGAGAACATTATTTTATGTTTTTTACGTGTATATACTAAATACTTATTAACTATTTCTAGAAGTTAACTTTTCTTTTTTTACAACTTATTTTCACTGAGTAAATGTGTTCTAAACATTAATATCATAGCAATAGAATTTAATGTTCCATTCATGAAAACCGGCATATAATCATACACCCCTTATTATTCTTTTAAAAAGACGACATAGTTTTTCATTATGAACTACGAAGAAAATATTCAAGCTTGTTCCCAAATAACATACAAAACTTGTGTTGATTTTACACAATGGAACTTATTTACTAAACCACTTTCAAAGAACTCCTTAAAAATAATGCATCTGAACAGCAGGTCTTTTAAAAAATACTACAACGAACTGCTTATACTTCTGCAATTAAGCGACTTTGACATTATACTATTATCTGAATTAAGTATAACAGAGGTCGATATCAATAATTACAAGATCAACAATTACAATTTGATAACCAAACTGAGACATAACAAGAAAGGAGGGGGGTTGGCTTTTTATATCAAAAATAGCGTCTATTACTATGAAGTAGCCAATACATCCGTGAACTTTGAAAGCATTAACTGCGTAATTCACTATCCAAGTAATAACGAGCAACTACAAGTGCTACTAATCTACAAACCACCGGACAAAAACGATGTAAAATTTACTGCTGAACTCGAACAGCTTATAGATGTAGCAACAAAACATTTACTCATTATAGGAGATACGAATATTGTAATGGGTAACCGTGTTTATTACTTTATGCGCCTTCTGGTTTGGTAACCCAACGCGGTTTTATTTTGCCTCGGCTTTGCTCAATCGGGTTTATAATTTATTATAAACGGGGTGTGGTTCGTATTAACTAGTGGGCCTACACTGTCACCTTAAATAAATATCTTAAAGCGTTTTAAAACGTATATTGAATAAATTTAACAAAGTAATATATTAATGAACAACACAACAAATGTATTTTCTTCGGGGGTTTGACGGCTACGGATTCGTTCTCCTGGGGGGCGGCTTCCTAGGAGCGTAATCGTTTCTGGAAATATAAATATGTATATTATCTTAACTTACTCCTTACTTAGTATGCAATATTCATATTACGGTCCTGTATTTACAGAAGCGGGGGCAGTTGCAACCAGTAATCTCGATACCGTTTTGGGTCGGAGGCGCCAGCACGAATCGTTTCGGGGACGGAGAAAATCAATATCGTGCTTATCCTTCAGTAACTCTGGAGCGCTGAAGCGAGTATGTCGTACTCCCAGGAAATAATACACGCGAAATGCGCGTATGCAAATGCGAGATCTCGGGACTGTCTTTCTTTAATTTAGAACCGGTTTGATTAGGCAATTAGATTATTTATCTAACGTAATTAATTGCGGATTTCGATACTAAATTTAATTATATACAATTAATCAAGGGAACAAAATACTTGATATTAAAACTACTCTAAAATGAATTTAATAGTTTTAAGGTAAATCGTAATATACCTCAGGTCGTAGTTATTTTATTTAACTATCGGTAAATATTGGATAATTTACGTATTATCTAATTTATTTACAAACGATCTCACTCTAGGTGTTTCGCGATAGTTATATTGACTATGAATTTATGCAACAGGTTTCGGGTGTACTCTCCTGCGATCAAAGGCACTGTGTGTGGTTTTATTGTGTTTGTCTGTATGTATTGTATGTATGTTTCGAGCGGGGTCTCAGTAATACCCAGAAGACGTAGGCGATGGCCTGTCTTAACCGGATGGACTAAGAGAAAGGTCGTAGGTCTTTACAGTCCTGGTACTACCCTTCACCCTCAAGTGTTAGCGAGTGACGTCGGGGGTTACCCCTGCGTGGCACTCTTGGCGTTAGTGTAAGGTTATAACTCCTGGAGACTCAGCCCGGCGTTATTTACGTGTGATAGTGTGTTACTAGGTATGGTTGGATTGTATAATTTTCCAACTTACGTGTCTTTTGATTGCAGTACAAGCCTTAGGTTGCCCGGCGTGACGTGGTGCGCGTTATCATACGGTCGCGATGTACTCCTCGGTCGCAATCAACAGGTCGGTGCTTACACGAAGCAATCGGCACGGTGGCGGCTACTGGATATCGGCTTGACTTGAATCTACTTCGATTCATCGATTCTCTTACGGTTATTAGCAGGTCGGTGCTTAGACGAAGCAATCGGTACGGTGGCGGCTACTGGATATCGGCTTGACTTGAATCTACTTCGATTCTTCTCCTCTCGATGCACGCGCGTCGCGGGTTTATAAAGGTGCACCTGTGGGCGGCTTCGCGGCTACCGTGCGGGGATGCCGTTATTTGATTGGTTGAAATCGTTCTGACGTGCAAAAACTTACTGGTTTTTAGAAATACACGTCAGCGGTGATTAATAAATTATTCGTTGTGCAATATCGCGTAAACTTTTGAAATTTTAGATATAGGATGGTCCGCAAATAATTTATTCTAAAAAGCATACGTAAAGGACGCTGGTTCTTTACAATATCAACCTGTACGATAAAGATAACCCAAATGTGTACGAGTACGAAAATTTACTATGTGGAAAAGGGCTTACGGGTGCGATCGAAGATGTCACAAGAGAAGAGGTTAGAGATGGTAAATTATGCAAATCCTTAATAGATCACATTTTTGTTCGAACTAACCTGAAAACCATAAAATCTTCTGTAGTACAACATAAGCTTTCAGACCATTATCCCATATGTATATACTTAGAAGGCGAAACGATCAATAAGGCAAGTATCTTATCCACTGATGTTAAAAGAAAGTATAAGGAAGCCATATTAAGAAAAACTATCAAATCCATAAAATGGAAATCCCTGCAAGACAACGATGTCAACGTGTTTACCAACAATATTTTACATACTTTTAATACCATCTATAATCACCACAAAAGAAATGACTCTACGAGTAAGAATAATGAAAGGACAAGTAAAACGTGGATGACAAAAGAGCTTTTATAAAAAATAAAGGAAAAGGACAAACAATTTAGAAAATGGAAATCGAGTCCTAACAACACATTATACAGGGAAACCTACAAAAAACTAAGAAACACATTAAACAATGAAATAAGAAACGCAAAGGACGTGTACTTTCAACAGAGATTTAAACACAATACACGCAACACTAGTACCCTGTGGAGCGAAGTCAACTATGCATTAACAAAAAGAAGTCAAAAACGTTGACGAAAAAATATTATCAACTATTGGGTTAAACCGTAATAAAGTATAAATAGCAAATGAATTTTCACAAACATTCAACGAACAAATAGAGGGTCTCTTAAACAATTGTCAGCACAAGATCGTTGTAGATACCACAAGCTCGGAAGCACATTATAACTTCTTTATGCCTGCTGCCAGAGAAAGTGACGTGAAACGTTCATCACCAAGTTAAATTACAAAAAATCACCAGGAAAGGACAACATTAGAAGTATTGATATAAAAAATAATATTAATACATTTAAAATAATTATCGCACAACTTATAAATATCTCATTAAAGCAAGGAACCTTTCCGGAAGAATTCAAAACAGCCATTATCAGACCTATTTACAAAAAAGGCGATCCTAATAAATTTGAAAACTATAGACCGATCAGCATATTACCGACTATCGAGAAAATTTTTGAAATACACGTAGTGAAATACCTAAATAAATACACGAAACTAAGGTAATAAATGATTACCAGTATGGCTTTCAAAAAGGGAAAGGTACAGAACAACTTTTGTCATGTTACACTGATTACATCAATAATCAACTTGACAAGCACAAATTTACTGTTGCAGTTTATATCGACATGTCTAAAGCTTTTGATACCGTCAATCACGCATTACTTCTTAACTGTATGGAAAATATCAGAATGAAAGGTAAACCCCTTCAGTGGTTCAAAAGTTACCTACGGGATAGAAAATACATTGTAAAAATAGGGGAAGCAACAAGCCAGGAAAGAAAAGTAAAACATGGCGTTCCGCAAGGCAGTAATTTAGGGCCAATACTTTTCCTCATCTACATAAACAACATATTTAGTGCAGTTAAGCACGCTAAGATTTTTATGTATGCAGATGATGCAGTGTTACTGTATGCACATCAAGATTTAGACTACTGTCAAAAGATAATTCAAGAAGAGATAACCAATTTAAATAAATGGATACATGACAGAAATCTAATTATAAATCCGGAAAAAACTTCTCTAATGGTGTTCACAACCTCTCATATGCCTAAAATATTTCCGGTTAAAATATACCTCACTACTGCAACTGTTTAGGAAACGATATTGTGTGCAGCTGCCCAACAATTCATAATGTAACAGAAACTATGTACCTGGGACTTTTGATTGACCACCAGCTGAAATACAACCTACATATAAATTACATACACAACAAAATTAAGAAACTGATTGGATGCTTACACTTACTAAAACGATACACCAATACAAAAGTACTAACGATAATTTATAAATCACTAATTGAATCCATATTGAGATATGCAGTGCGTGTATGGGGCTGTGCAGATCAAACCTATATGAAAAAACTAGAATCACAACAAAGAAAAATACTCCGCTTGATCCACCATAGCCAACAATTAGAAGAAAAATCGCTGTTAGAGGAATTTGACACTCACACCAAAAGGATTCTACAAATTAATTAATATACTTAACTTCTATGGTGAACGTGAGTACAAAACACCTCTAACGCACTCTTACGGAACTAGAAGGAAATATTACAAAGTGCCCTTTTATTATAATAAATATGGAGAAAAAAACCCTTAAATGCACTATACCTCGGTTGTATAACTCGATACCAATTGAAATTAAATATCCTAACAGGATTGGAACTTTTAAAACGGAATCAGGGAGTGGATAATAAAAACTATATAACCACATTACAATTATATAACCCTTTCATTCTCATACACTTTACATTTTCATTCATTTATCTTAGCTTGAGACTAGCATTATAACGTTAGATTTATAGTATATACCATTATAATCCATATTCATAACTTATAGCACCAACTATTGTAACTCTACTGTATATTAAGGGTACCCACCGTTAAATCTGTAGATTTGGTAGGACCCACAAATGTATTATGATCTGATCAATAAATAAAATTCAATTCAAAAATTCAGTTCAATTACTATTATTACTATTATTACTAACGATCTAACGAAAAAAGTATACAACAGCTTTTGAAAGAATTAGATGTTAAAAAATCGCCAGGATTAGACAACATTAGAAATAAAGATCTAAAGCAAAATTTGTCAACATTCGCAAAATTAATTTCAAGCTTAATAAATCAATCAATAAACCTAGCAGTATTCCCAGAACAACTAAAAGTCTCCATTATAAGACCTATTTTTAAGAAGGGGAACAAAATGGACTTTGGAAATTATAGGCCAATTAGTATACTGCCTGTCATAGAAAAAGTTTTTGAAAAATACGTGGTAACTTACTTAAAAAAATATTTGAAAGAAAATAACATCATACATCGAAATCAATTTGGCTACCAAGAAGGAAGAAGTACTGAACAATTATTAATACGAATAACGGACAAAATCAATAACCAACTGGATAAAAGCAAATACACGCTAGCAGTGTTTATTGATCTACAGAAGGCCTTCGATACAGTCGACCACAAATTATTAATAAATTGTATCGATAAAATCGGGATCAGAGGAAAATACCTTGAGTGGTTTAACAACTACCTGAAATCAAGAAAATATGTGGTGAAAGTTGGAGATGAAATGAGTAACGAACAACACTCAAGATACGGAGTTCCTCAAGGAAGTAATTTGGGCCCAGTTCTATTTCTGATATGCATAAACGATATTTTTGGATCAGTAAAAAATGGAGAAATGTATTTATATGCTGATGATGCAGTAATCATGTTTTCACACGAAGACATAAATGAATGCCGTATAAAAGTTCAAGAAGACTTAGATGCGATATGCGAATGGATGCACGGTAGAAATTTGTTTATTAATACGGAGAAGACATGTACAATGGTATTTGCAACTTCACACATGGAGAAAGTTATCTTACCGATGATAAAAATCCACACATGTAATTGCCTCATGGACGCTCTCAAATGTAACGGCGACTGTGCAGTACTTAATAATGCTACGGAAACTACATATCTAGAGCTAGTAATGGATGCCCAGCTGAAATACAATAAACACGTAGATTATTTATACGCTAAAACAAAAGAAAATATCGGGATGCTTCTACACATTAAAAAGATACACAAACAACATGGTGATGAAAACTGTTTACAAGTCACTTGTAGAATCATTATTAAGATATGCCGTTAGGGTCTGGGGTTGTGCAGATGCAAGTCATCTAAAAAAATTAGAATCACTGCAGCTAAAAATAATAAAAATAATAATTGGTAATGGAAAATTGCAGAAAGCAAAAATGTTACAAATATTGGACACTATAACACCCAGTGGATATTATAAATTTTTAAACATACTTACCCACTACTACGACAACGAATACAAAAAGCCATTAGCTCACAATTATAGGACAAGGAGAATTTATTACACTATACCCAATTATTTTAATAAATATGGCGAACGATCATTAAAATGTGCGATTCCAAAGCTATTTAACGCAATACCCAGCAGAATCACATATCGAAATCGCATAAGTATAATTAAAAAAGAAATCAAGGAATGGTTACGAAATAAAGATTAAATCTTTTAACTTCATTAATAAAATTAGGGATTAGTAAAAACAGAGACAGAGTGAAATGTTCTTTTATATATGTTTATCTTCCTATTTATATTTTAATTTTTTTTTTTTTCTTTCGTATTATATCACGTTTCTGTAATGTATCTTTTGTTTATTATGGTAAATGTAAAATTTAAGCTTAACTTCAGTTTTCAGGTAAACAATGTCGCTTTATATTAACTTGTTTATTGTTTATTTATTTTCTGTACTTGTTTCAAATTTATTTTATAACAGGGTATTTTTACATAATTATGAATGCAATTAACATTAATTATAAACAACAAAATTATATTTTATTTATGTTATTATTTAAACCACAGGCACCAATCGTGAAGTCTTGCAGACTTGATTGGACCTAAAAATGTATATTTTTCGTTTAATAAATCAATTTCAATTTCAATTATTACTATTATTACCTAGAAAGTTATGTTAACAAACATACAAAAAAAAAGGAACACTATTGTTATTATGTTGCGTTCATTTAAGCTATGTTGAAAATCTTTAAACTGTAATTAAATAAAAAATGACAAAGTTATATCGAAATGGACACATTTCATCTCGGTCATATAAAGAATTCATTTTGTATTTATACTTATATATTTTTTCTCCTTAGATTAACATAACGTTCGCACTATATAGCGTTCAACTGTGTCATGTATATAATTGATTTATGTATATATATATATATATATATATATATATATATATATAATTTAGAATAAGGATGGGAACCAGCTGTTATAATGACTTAGCTGGACCCTTAACTGATGTACATATTCTGAAAATAAATCATTCATTCATTAATTCATTACTATTATTACCATTATTACTATTATTACTATTTTACCTATCTGGGACTAATAATTGATTCAAGACTCGTTTACGATAAACACGTAGAGTTTATACATAAAAAAATAAAACGCATATCTGGATGTTTCTATTTATTAAGCAGATTCGTTAACACAAAGACAATGGAAATTGTTTACAAAGCATTGGTAGATTCTATTGTTAGATATGCAGTAAAGTTGTGGGGGTGTGCTGCACCCACGGATCTGAGGAAGCTCGAAACGTTACAGATAAGACTGCTTAAGCTGATTCCAGGAAATGGCAACCTAAATAAACAGCAAATATTAGAAAAGACGAACACATTAACACCTTATGGATACTACAAGTATTTAAATATACTCACCTGCTTCAATAACAACAAATATAGAACTGCACTTGACCATAATTACTCGACAAGGAGAACAAGTTACGCGGTACCATTTTATTTTAATAAATATGGGAAAAGAACTATGGAGTGTACAATACCGCTGCTATACAACTCCCTACCGACTGAAATACTGGAATTAACACACATAAGTGCATTTAAAACAAATTTGCGTAAATGGTTAATGCGTATGGAAAAAATTCATTATACTTTGCAAAATCAAAAAGCAAAACTGAAATAATAATAATAATAAAAAAATAAATAATGATAATGGAACACGATAGTATGGCATACATAAGAAGTTATCGACAATAAAGAACAAGGTACAAATGGGTACAGTTAAATAGAAAAGAAAACATGAACAGATAAGATGAAAACCGATGGCACACAAATCGTAATATGGACAATGAATAGATTTAAAAAAAAACCAATGTATACAAAAATGGAAAATTAAATAAAAAAAAAATGGAGGAAAAATTTGGAAAACGGTCATACTCAAATGGAGAAAATAAAAATGGTAATCAAAAATATGAAAGCAAGCTACAAGGAACAAATTATTATTATTTTTTTTTTCGAAAATATGGAAAATATTGAAAATTATAAAATTAAACCTAAGTATAATGGGAAATAATGGTATGGAATCAATGTATGGAAGTAAAATAATGGAATATGGAAGGGATCGAAAGCATAGAAACTATGGAACTATCGAGAATGGTATTGGATACAATGTTATATTATGATGGCATTTCGAAATGGAATTGCAAGAGACTAATAATACAAAATGTATAAATTATTTAAGTAAAAAACAAATGTTAGTAAATATTAAACTGTAACTTTGGGTACCAATCGAAAAGTTTTATAACTTGGTTGGACCCCTATATTGTAACTTTGATAAATAAACACATTCCAACATTATTACTATTATTACTATTTTTTTTTTACCGCGACTTCGATTACTTCGATCATTTAGCCGCTATTACTCCTTAAAACATGAACGTTTGATAATGTTATATTTGATATATTAGCCCTGTTGATTTTAGGTAGGCAGTAAGGTTATGTAATGCATTTGCGTTGTTACTTAGAATTTCTGCAAAGTTATCAGATTTAATGTATGTTTGTCTTAGTGCTGTATATTTTAGACATCTGCATAGTATATGTCGTATAGTTAGCCTTTCGTTACATACTTCGCAAAAAGGTTGGCGTCTTTTCAGTAGAATGAAGGAAGTAGTTAATTTGCAGTGTCCAATTCTGAGCCTAGTGATAGCAACCTGTTCCCTACGTTCAATAGTTTCTGGGAATATCCACACTTTTATTGTTTTCTTTACGGCTTTTAGTCTTGTTCTCTCATATCTCATAAGATTTTGTTTACTAAAATGTTTTCCGAAAAAGCGTTGCGTATTAGCTTAAGTGCTGTCATTGATTCCGTACATATGATAATGGACCGTGAAATCTCATTTTTTACAAATTGCACGGCTCTCCATAATCCAAAAAGTGCGGCATTAAGTAATGACATTGAAGGATGTAGCGTCCATCTATACGTCGCGTTGTTTATCTGTATCTCGCATGTCGTTCCATTCACGTTCCGATAAGCATTGGTACGTATAATTGTGGAGGCCTTTGAACTTTGAATATGTTTTTGTATAGAGTGAGCATATTTCCAGATTTCCGTTGCTTAAAACATATAGGAACTTTAGAAACCCAGGGAGATACTGTTCGTTGATCAGATTTCATTATATTGGGCATGTGTATGTTATGGTTTTCCATAAATTCATGAAATCGTGTTGATGCCGGGCGGTATGTAGTTGGCCTACTGTCATAGGAGTTGTTTTCTTTGAAAAAGTCGCTCTTGTACGGATGATTGTGCTGAGAGTTGAGCCTAACTGCGTATGAAATTAGTAGAGTAATTCTTCTGTAATTTAGTGGGATCACTCCGGCATCACAATGTAACAAAAGTAGTGGACTTGTCCGAAATGCCCCAGTAGCTAGTCTTAATCCTTGAGCTTGTATGGTGTCGAGATTTTTTAATTTTGTTTTCCTTGCGGATCCGTACACAGTACAGCCATAGTCCAATTTTGACAAGATGAGTGTTTTATACATATAAAGCAGAGTCTGTCTATCGGCACCCCATTCAATGTGCGCCACACTCTTCATAACATTAAGTGCTTTCTTAAGTTTAGCCATCATTTGTTTGAAATGTTCAGTCCAGTACATTTTTCTGTCGAATACCATCCCTAAGAATTTTACGGCCTCTACACAAGGTATGCCAGTGTCATAAAGTTTTAATATAGGATCTTCGTGTGCTGTAGTTTTTCGGAAGAAGTGAACACATTTCGTTTTCGAGGTAGACATTTTAAAGCCCCTATTGCTGGAGTTTGCTAGGATTATATTGATTGCTGCTTGAAGATGTTCTTGTAAGGAGATCATATTGTCATGTGAAAAGAAGATAGCTGTATCATCTACGTATAGAGAGGATTTTATGTTTGGATGGATTCCTTCCATTAAACTATTTATTGCGATAATAAATAGAGACACACTTAAAGTGGATCCCTGGGGTATTCCATTTTGCTGCCTAGTTTGGTCTGATGTTGCATTTCCTATTTTTACCTGAAAGGTCCTGTCGCTTAAAAACGCAGTTATAAATTTTGGTAGCCGTCCTCTTAGTCCCCATCGAAAAAGTTGCTCGAGTATACCATAATGCCATGTCATATCAAATGCTTTTTCAATGTCGAAGAAAACTCCCACGACATGTTTTTTGTATGCGAAGTTGTCTAGTACATACTGTTCAAGTGAAATTAAATTGTCCATCGTAGATTTGCCTTTTCTAAATCCTGTTTGTGATTTGCATAGGTATCCCCCATTCTCTAGTGTCCACATAAGTCTGTAGCTGACCATTTTTTCTAGGGTTTTACTTAGACATGAAGTAATTGAGATGGGTCGATAATCTCTTGGGTTCTGCCCTGCCTTCTCTGCTTTTTTAATTGGTATTACCCAAGCCGTCTTCCATTGATCAGGGTAATATCCAGTTTGCCATATCTTATTGAACACATTTAATAGTTTCTGTTTCCCTACTTTAGGCAAATTATTAATCATCTCGTAGTGCACTAGGTCTGGCCCTGGAGAGGATTTGCCGCATTTGCTTAAGGCGTTCTCGAGTTCGGCTTCGGAAAAGTTAACATTATAGTATGATATGTCGTGTTCGTCGAAGTTCAAATTCTTTTCCATTTCCTCTTTCACTGCGATAAATTCTGCATCGTAGTTACTTATATCACTAACGCTCTCGTAATATCTCGCAAAAACATTTGATACCTCGTGTTCATCAGAGATAATACGCCATTTATCGGAGATGATAGTTTTGTGTTTTGTGTGTGTTTTTCCCGCAATATTTTTTATCTTTTTCCATATTTCTGAAGGGTGACTATTGCTGTTTAAGGTAAAGACATAGGTTTTCCAAGATGATTGCTTACTGCTATGTACAATTTTTTGTGCTTTAGTTCGTAGTCTTTTAAAGTTTATCAAATTTTCGGTGTTGGAGAATTTTCTAAATTTCCGTAGAGCTTTTTTCTTATCCTGGGTAGCTATTGCTACATTAACGCTCCACCACGGGACCAGCTTCTTACGTGTAATTATTGATGTTTTTGGGATACTTTCATTAGCGGCGTTTATTATATTTCCAGTTACGAAGGTTACATCTTGTTCAAGTGTAATATTTGACAGTGGGCTTGAAAAGCTCTTTTCAGAGGCAACTCGATATGCGTCCCAGTCCGCATTCTTAATTACCCACTTTGGCGGGTAAACTGCACCTTTACACGACGTTGGTAATTCAGTACATATTGGAAAATGGTCACTGAAAAGATGATCATCTAATAGCTTCCACTGAAATGTAGGAGCTATATTTGCTGTGCAGAACGTGAGATCAATTGCTGAAAAAGCATTGGACCTACTATTTAGATATGTTCCCTGTCCGTTGTTTAAAACTACCAAATCTAGTTCATCTATTAATTTTTCTATAATCATTCCTCTGGAGTCGGTACTGTTTGACCCCTACAAGGAGTTGTGGGAGTTGAAATCGCCAAGTAAAAGAAATGGTGTTGGTAGCTGACTACAGATTGTCCTTAGATCACTTTCGTGCCAATTTCGGTCCGGACGATATATATTACAGATCGTCATTTCCAAACGGTATTTCACTCGTACAGCAACCGCTTATAGCTGTGTCTGTAATTTTAATAGTGTACATGGAACATTCTCTTTAACATATATTAGACATCCTCCATGTGCTCTTTGGGTATATTGAACATAATGATAGTAAGCGGTGTAACCTCTAAGAGAAAAGGTTTCATCCGGTTTTAGGTGTGTCTCTTGTAGGCACATAAGTAGTGGTGATTTATCAATCATTATTTGCTTTAAATGAACATAGTGATATGCAAGCCCAATACAGTTCCACTGTATTATGGATTCTGCCATGATAAATATTGTAAATAGTGCATTATATGTGTATAAATCAACAAAAAATACGAGACAAAATTACTACAACCAAACAACATATATTTGTATACATATCACTAAAACTATATCACAGGATTTTGTATCGCTAAAAATATCACAGAATTTTTCTATCACAAAAAATATATCACAGAATTAAGTTACTGTAGAGCCTGGACCAAAAGTCTCAGTCTCCGTTTTGTGTTGGCCAGGCTTAGGCTTAGGTTTTCGCGGAACGCCTTTTGGCCATCCCTTCTTTTTTCTACCAGATTGGCTAGACTCAGATTCACCATCGGATGAGAGTGAATTTGATCGTTGTTCAGACCTTTTCCTTTTTTCTCTGACAAGAATATCATCTTGAGATGTGGATATAAAACCTTCGGAGTGAGGGGGTGGCATTATACCAGAATCAGTTAACTGGGTAAATAGTTTTCCAATTGCATTATCAATTTTAGTAGAAATGGCATCAAGTAATGTAGGAGTAATCTTTTCAATTATATCTTCAGCAGTTGGGATTTTTCTGTGTGCTATTTCTGAATATGTTGGTTTTGAAGGTGTTTGAATGGAGAATTGTTTTTTGGCTTATAGATAAGAAATTTTCTCTATTGTCTTTATTTTTTGTATAGCAAGTTCCTCAATGTATTTTGGACACTTTTGCGACCGAGTAGGGTGGGGTCCTAAACAGTTCACACACTCAATCGGTTTGTCACACTGTCTGCCTACGTGCATGTCTTTTCCACAGACGCAAAGCTGTCGTTCCTCTTTACATCTATCAGATACATGTCCAAACTTTTGGCACTTAAAGCACCGCATGGGTGGAGGTATGTAAGGTCGTACTTCTAGTCTATACATGGCCATCTTTATCTTGGTAGGTAGTATGGGTGAATTGAATGTTAGTATATGTGTAGGAGTATCTACAAATGCTCCGTCCCGTTTTGTACGAACTTGCCTAACCATAATAACACCTTGTTCTCGGCAGTCTTCCAAAATTTCATCTATAGTAGCATTCAACAGGTCTCTATGAAACACAACTCCTCGACTGACATTAATAGTACTATGTGGTACTACCTCTACTGGAATATCGCATAATAATCTAATTTTAGCAGCTTTACCAGACTGGGAATTAGACTTAGTTTCGATTAAAATACCATCTCTAACTTTTTTAATATTTCTCAACTCTCCAACTAATCCAAAAAGACTTTTATTTACTAAAAACGGACTGAATCTAGAAAAGTCATTTCCATCTAACCTTTTAACAAGTAGGAACCGGGGTTGTACCTCTTTTTCTCTACTATGTTGTAGTGTAGGGATTGTTTTATGCTGTCGCTCAACAGCTCCATTTTTTTTGGGGGGATTTTGAACGGAACCTCCTACCGTGTCCACGTTTAAAGAGGTGGACAACTCTGTGTTTATTTTGAAACTTTCCATTTAGTTCCCACGAAAACGGGCACAAAAATAGGTCCACTACGGCAGTGGTCCCATACCGCAGCAAGGCTTAACTAATTGCAACTAGAGGCAGCCTGGTATCTAGAGGGCTCCGTTAGCGACTAACTTCGCAGTAAGGAGGATGACCTTAGATTTATAATTGGCTTTATGTCATTCTGTGTCAACATTGAAGGGAATGTTATAAGAATCCAATGTAAAAAGTAATCTGTGATAGCTGTCATAAGGTAATTAACTGGTGTTTTCTTTAAATCAGTTAATGTGGCAAGTTCAATTGTATTGACAGCATTAATGGTTCCTAAATCATCCTCTGTGAGAGTCGTGTCACTTAAACCCAATGATGTTCTGAGTGTTTCATCACTCTGCTCTACTAAATTGCTGGCCATCAATATTCTTGCTAATCTTAATATCTCAGGAGACTTTGCTTTAACACGTTGACTCTCATTGAAACTTCTCCGAGTGATCAATCCTGTTATTCTTTCCTTCAGAGATGTTACGTCAGAGTATGACAAGCTTACATACGGATTACCAATTAAATTAAACTTCATTCGAGGTGGATTCCGCTTCCAAGTAATTTCACGATCAGTTACTTCAAAGTACAAGTTGCAATTATTTATTCTTGCCCAATATATAGATTTCACTAGATCATGGTTGTAGGAACTAAATTCACTATTATACAAGATCATTAAATTACAGTGGGATTTAATTAGTCCGTAATTGATTGTAAAGTCACCAGCACGAAGTCTTGATTGTCGATCAGTAGTCGTAGTACTCTTGATGAAGGAAGATCTATTTGACAATTCATTCGGTCCAACCAGTGGACTCCAATGATTAGATGGAACTCGATGAGCAATAGACCCAGAAGTGTGGTTATAACTAATTTGAACAAATAGATCGGCTGATATTCCAGTTAGATCCTCAAGACTATGTTTGATGAAGGTAATACATTGATCTCCAAGAATTGAAAGCATTGATAACAGTTGAAGGAGTTTTACCACTCTTTTCATCCCTGGGAAGACTTTTCAAGATGAAGATCAGGTGCCAATAGCTTTAGGTGAGTATGATTCCCAAGTACGGTTCATTTGGACCTGTGCTATAATTGACATTCTCTCCTTTTGGAATGTCTGACAGCCAAAATGTAAAGTAGTTTAATGACTGCATTCATCATATTCGATGAGTCGAATAGTGAGATTTGATCAACTACACAAGGATATGTTATTCCAATGACATCTTTTCCATAACAAAATTTCCGAATATGATTATTACTATTATTACTATTATTACTATTATTATTACTATTATTACTGCAATATAATGTAAAGAAAATAATTCAACTATATGGTAACTAATTTATTATATAATTTATACAACTAAATATGGGCGTCAAAGATGTTTACAAATAGAAAAATGATTTAATGTAAACCAAATACTTGTAAATTACGGGAACCCGCAAACAAGTCAGTATGACTTAGCAGGACCCAGAACTGTACCGTTATTCCGATAAATAAATCATTCATTCATTACTATTATTACTATTATTACTATTATTACTATTATTACTATTATTACTATTATTACTATTATTACTATTATTACTATTATTACTATTATTACTATTATTACTATTATTACTATTATTACTATTATTACTATTATTACTATTATTACTATTATTACTATTATTACTATTATTACTATTATTACTATTATTACTATTATTACTTTTTTTTTTTTTTGTGTGTAGCAGGTGGGAAAACCTTCAAAAGGCACAAGTCTCCTAAGAGTCAAGTAGTGTGGGATTTTTACTCACTAAAAACCCACCTCCTAGAGCATCGACTGCAAAGGTCATTAGCTCTTCTATTTGCTGTTTATGTATTAATAGAAATTGTGTATACATTGATACAATTAGCTACAATTTGTTATAAAGTGCTATATCTTTGAGATATTGTAGGGTACTAACCATTTTTCCTTTTTGTAGATTTAAAGATATATCCCTTGTTAAACCATAGAGGTTCCGTTGTAATTGATATTGTGGACATTCACAGGGAACGTGTACTACTGAGAGATTAACATTGCAGATTTCACATATTGGTGCGGGTTCTCCAGTTAATAAATGTTGATGGGTTAGAGACGTATGACCTGTTCGTAGACGATGAGCCCGTACTGAACATTGCCTGGGTAATTCCATCTGAACGTATTGTTGTGTCACAGATGGTTGAATTTTTACAAGTTGCGTGTTGGTGTTAGTCCATTGAAGTTGCCATTGTTCTAAGAGTTTGTCTTTTATACTTTTGCGGAAGTTAAATCTTGTCATCACAGTTGCAGGCTCTACCGAAGCTTCTCTTGTGTCTATAACTGGATAATCTATCAAAATCGTCGGAATCGATTCATGGATGTCATTAATAAATTCGAGAAAACGAAAACCTAATGGACGTGTTCGAGATCCTCCAGCATACGGATTTGTTTTAGGAAACAAGATTTTATTGTTGGGATTATTTACATTAGACTTTACACCGCTCATGTAAGTGGTCATGAGTATGTTCCTTCTTGTTTCAAGAGGTAACATGCCAGTTTCGATGTAGAGACTTAATATTGGGGTAGTTGGAAAAGCTCCAATACAGTATCTAATTCCTAGATTATGGATTCTATCTAATACAGATAGGAGAGTTTTTCTTGCTGATGAATAAATTATGCTTCCATAATCTATTCGTGACAATATTATAGTCTTATATATTGTCAACAGCATTTTAGGTTCTGCTCCCCATTTAGTATGTGAACGGACCTTTATAATGTTTAAATTCTTTTTTGATTTGGCTTCTAAATCTAGAATATGATTTCTCCATGTAAGTTTACTGTCAAACTTTAAACCTAAGAATTTGGCTGTTGTCACACAATTAATGATTTGATCTCCTAAATACAGACAAGGATCATAATGTGGTTTTCTTAGACGACAAAAATGCATAGATTGTGTTTTTTCTTTGGAAAACTGAAAACCTATATTTTTTCCATTCTCTAAGACGATATTTATTGCTTCTTGTAATTTTCGAGATGCCTCACCTACTGTTTTTGCCGCAGTCATCATTGCTAAATCATCAACATAGAGACATGTTGATATAGAACTGTTAACACCTTTCGCTATGTCATTTATAGCAATAGCGAAAAGTGTGCAGCTTAGTGTTGATCCTTGGGGGACTCCATTTTCTAGTGTCATTATTTGCGAGTGACAATTTCCTATTCTAACTCTGAAACGCCTGTTTTCTAGAAAGGAACTTATAAATGTAGGTAGATTTCCCTTCAAACCATATTGATGAAGTTTCTTTAGTATTCCATACCGCCAGGTCATATCAAAAGCACCTTTTATATCAAAAAATACAGCTATTAAGTGTTCTCTGTTCTTGAAAGCTTCTTGAGCTGCATGTTCTAAGAGAGCTAGATGATCAGTGGCGGTTCTGTGTTTGCGATATCCTGCTTGAAAAGGAACTAGTATACCTTCATTTTCTAAAATAACTTCGTACATTTACCATTTTTTCTAATAATTTTCCCATACAACATGTTAGACTGATAGGTCGATAACTAGATGGTTGCATAGGATCTTTATTTAGTTTAACAATAGGTATTACTATTGCCTCTTTCCACTGATTTGGATAAGTTCGATTCTTCCAGTGGTTATTGAACAAAACCAGTAGTGCTTGTTTAATTTCTGTAGTGGATCTCTTTATCATGTCATACGTAATGTCATCTGGACCAGGAGCACCTGATCTGGACTTTTGCAATGCCTCTTCTAGTTCTTCCATTGTGAAAAGTGCATTATAAGTTTCTGCACTCTCTTGTCCATAGTCAAGTGTGTTCTCAATATTCTTTATTGAATTCCTAAACTCTGGACAATAGTTTATGGTGCTACTCATAAGTCCAAAGTGGGCCGCTAGAGCTTCTGATATATCTTTTGGGTCTTTAACTAGAATGCCGTTTTTCTGTAAGCTTGTAGGTATTTGTAGTGTATTTTTCCCCGATATGGCTTTTATTTTCCTCCAAACAATATTTACATCAGCATTTGAGGTAATTGATGTTGTAAAATTTTGCCAGGACAATCTCTTGGTTTCAAGTATACTCCGTCTAGCTACAGCTCTTGCTTTTTTGAAGGCTATTAGATTTGATAGGGTAGAATTTCTTTTAAATGCGTTGAAGGTTACTTTTTTGATATTAATTGCCTGGGAAATTTGCGGATTCCACCAGGGCATTAAACGTTTATTTGGATTTTCTCGAGACCTGGGAATGCTTTCAGATGCAGCTTTTATTATGCTGTATGTTAGTGTATTCACATTTAGTTCTTCAGGAACAACAATTTTTTTCAGAAAATCGACCCCAGTCTGCCTTAGACATAATCCATTTACTTACATTCTGTTTTGCTGGCCTTGATATGTCTGTTGTTATAATAATCGGAAAATGATCACTGTAATGTAGATCATCTACCGTCCTCCAAGTTAGTTGTGGAACTAATTTGGTGGATGCTATTGTCAAATCAACAGCGGAACAATTATTGGATTTTGTATTAAAATTTGTCGGTGAACCAGTGTTTAACACAACAATGTCAGTTCTATCTAGCCAGTTTTCTAAGATGCGTCCCTTAGCATCAGTCTTCACCGATCCCCATAGAAGGCTGTGAGCATTGAAGTCACCAGTTATAATGAGAGGCGTGGGAAGTTGTCTTATTATGTCATCCAATTCTTCAATTCTCCAGTCACGATCCGGTAGATAAATGTTACATACTGTTATTTCCAATGGGTAAAGAATTCTAGCTGCAATAACCTGTAGTCTGCTAATTATTGATAGTCTCTTATATCGTGTATCAGTTCTGAATAAAAGTGCTACTCCTCCTGATGCTCTTCTGTCATTTACTACGTCATGTCTCAATATTTCGTATCCTTTCAGAGAATACGATTGATTTATTTTGAGATGTGTTTCCTGAAGACAAATGCACATTGGTTCGTGTTGTTGTATTAATATTTCAATATCACAATGATTATGTATACATCCTCTACAGTTCCACTGTAATATGTTATTAAAATTCGCGAATTCGGATGTTATGGTTTAATAACAAGAACAAAATATTTAAATGATTAAAATAGAATAGAGTTACAGATATTTATAGTTAAGTGTGCATTCCTATAAGATAAAATAAACGACATAGGAAACAGGTAATTATAAATTTAAGATAAAATCAAACGAAACAAGGAGTTATGAGTAAAACATAACAAAATAATGTCACAGATTAATGTGTTACTGTGTAGAAGGGGGAAGCCTAGGTTTTCCTTTTGGCCATCCCTTCTTCTTGGATTTTAAGGTTGATTGTTGTACTGAATCCGTCATAGTTAATTCAGTCTCTGTCGAGGAACACGGCATTCTCTTTTCTGAATCTGATACTGACATTAGACTGGTTTCAGACCCATTACGAGATGGAATACTCACTTGAGTTGTCAGACTTGATGATTGTAAAGGCAAAGGTTCTGGTGTCACTTTTTGAATAAATGTAACTTTTAGAGCTTCTGTAAGAAGTGGGACTAACTCATTAACCAAGGTGTTAACATCTGATTTACTCGTTGTTGCTTGAGCATATGATACTTTTGGAATCTGAGTATTCACAACTACTCTTTTTCTTGCCTCGGGGTAACTAAGATGTTCTCTAACTTTAAGCTTTTGAATAGCAACTTCTTGTTTATATACAGGACAATTCTGTGAGCGCACAGTGTGATTTCCATTACAATTCAGGCATTTTATTGGTTCCTCACATGGGGAACCTTCATGTAGGGGATTTCCACAAACACATGTTTGTACGGAATCACACCTTGCAGATGTGTGACCATATTTCTGGCACTGGAAGCATCTCATAGGGGATGGGACATATAGTCTTACATCTAGAGAATAGAATGCTACCCTAATTTTCTTTGGAAGTACAGGTGTTGAAAAAGTTAGAATATGATTAGGAGTATCCCTTAGTATGCCATCCTTCTTTGTCTTAAGTCGTCTAACCCCTTCAACATTTTGATTACTTAACTCTTCTCTTATCTCATCTTCAGTGCAATTTATTAAGTCCGGACAATAAATAATTCCGCGTGACTTGTTCATAGTCCTATGTGGAATAATTTCTACTTCATAATCTAAAAAAATTTTTGTGTCTTGCATTTTTCTGGATTGCTTTTCAGTACTCGTTTCTACTAATACGCCTTCTTTTACTTTCTTAACCATTTTTAACATTCCAAACAAACTATACAAAGCTTTACTAATAAGAAATGGGTTAACTTTGTCAAATTATACCCATCTTTTCTTTTCAGGACCAGATACCGGCATAATGCTGTCACCTGGCTCACCGACCTGTAAGTAGGATTTTGTCCCCTGATGTCACGTCTCCGCCAGCATCAGGGATGTTTCTGGATATTGTAAGTGCATCCAGAACACTATCCATATTTTGAGGATGGATTTCCTTGTTTTTTTAGTATCTAATTCCATTTAGATCCCACGAGTTGGGAAGAAATAAGATGTCACTATGCAGTGCTCCCATACATGCAGAAGGCTTATTACAACCAGAGGTCACCTGTTATCTGGAGGTTGATAGCTAGCGGCTAGACATCCTCTAGTCATTCATCTCATCAGCGCTCTTCAAACCTTGAGATTGGGGAGAATTTTTATAGTGATTCTCAACCACTCGATCCGGGCGATTAAGCCAAGATCGTCATCTACCTTGTTATTGTTATAAAAATCACGCAATGGGAAAATAACTAATAATTTCTTACGTAAACTATAGTTTTTAAAGTAGAAAATTAAAAACTTGGTACTTACATTATAGATGTTCATATTTGTTAATATCATATGTCTTCATTATATATCGTGTCAATTAAGATAAAATTAGTAAAATACGATCTACATTTTTAGAATTATATCTGATTTTCAAATTATTTCCAAAATTTGACAGATATCCAAATGCCAGTTTAAATATAGATACTAAATACAAAACCATACTTTCAGTAATATTTTTGATTTTCCTGATTCATTTTATGAAAACAAAAACCAGATTGCATATTATAATGAATCATTAAGCAAATTCTGTCATCAATACACAACCAATTCCAATGTGTCAATCAGATTATAAGTTTTAAGATTTTCATTAAAACTTCCATTGAATTTTTCTCATCTTCATTCCTCAACAACAAAAATTTTATGTAAATTTCCAAAAGCACACAACAAAGAAATTAAAAGTAATCCAAAATACTAAAAGAATAAATTTTAATGCACTACTATGACACATGCTTCATGTCAAATTATTACTATTATTACTATTATTACTATTATTACTATTATTACTATTATTACTATTATTACTATTATTACTATTATTACTATTATTACTATTATTACTATTATTCAACGAAATTAATCTCATAGCAATGCTAAAACAAACATGCATTTATAAAAAATTAAAAGAATATTTAAGAAATGATAATTAAAGTCATAGATTATTAGACAATTATACATTAACACAAACAAAAGGTATAAGATAATATTGTAAATATAAAATAAGATTGCACTAACCATCGAAGCGCCATTTATACACACCTACTATTTAAATGTTACAAATAATTATGTATATGCTCTAATCCGGAACCTACAGACAAGTCTTTGGACTTAGTAGGACCGATCACTGTATGTGTAGAATAAATAAATAAATAAATAAATAAATAAAATAAATTACTTTTATTACTATTATTACTATTATTACTATTATTACTATTATTACTATTATTACTATTATTACTATTATTACTATTATTACTATTATTACTATTATTACTATTATTACTATTATTACTATTATTACTATTATTACTATTATTACTATTATTACTATTATTACTATTATTACTATTATTACTATTAAGTATGTTGCCCGTATTAAGTTAACGCATTCTACAATTTTACTGGCTAAGTTAGAATCTGAGGATGCAAAGAAAACTTTAATTGCAAGTGGTAAGTGTTGCTGGAATGGTTTATCTACAGATGATAAAAAAGATAAGAAAAGAATTTATATAAATGACCATTTAACAACGGAAAATCGCTTGTTATTGAAAGAAACAAAATCACGCGCTAAGATTTACAACTATAAATATGTATGGGTCAGTAGCGGTCGAATTTTAGTGCGGAAAACTGATAATGAACCAGTTCACCTTATTTCATCTATGAGTGATATAACTAGACGCATTGTATGATAAAAGGTTATTGCAAAATATTTCCACAATAAATTTTTAGTTTTAAAATTTTCAAGAATAACTTTTCGATGGCTAATACAATGCAATGATAAATAATGTTTTTTTTTGTTTGGGTAAAAAAATAAAAAATATGAGCGTATAGGATAATACCAAAACGTAATGTATTAATATTAATGCATTTGCAATTTTGTTTAGGTGTATAAAATAGACGCACAGGTATTAGAAATATCAAGGATAACTTTTCCTTAGTTAATAATGTATATAAAATTTTTGGTTAGATAAATTCTAGTTTACAACAAAGGTTACCTTATGATTACGTGAAAAACTATATTTAAATGCTGACTTATTCTTCTTTCTGCGGGTATGTAATAATTAAAATTTATGTTTTTGTTGTGATAATAGGAAAGAAAAACGCTATAGGTTTCTAGTATTTTTGTATTTTTAGTTTAACTAAAAAATCAGTTCATTCCTACATGCTTGACTACCTAATCTAGATTATCGTCAATTCTCGCTTCATTTTGTAAAAAAATAATAATTATTTACGTATTGAGTTGTAAAAAAAACCAAATGGATGAAATTGTACATATTTACTGTATTATAAAATGAATACTTTAGGTAGGTATATTTTATATTTTAAAACTATTATTATAAATATTATTAATTGAAATAAAGATATTGATTAGGTTTTTAAAATAGCTGTACAGATGTTCGATGCACATACTTAATTGTTTAAGTTTGAGATGTGTTCAAAAGTTAGCATATCATTTAAACATTTGGGGTTTCGTTCAAAAGCATAAACAAAATAACCATTTTTATACATGTATAGAAAAATTTAATTTATAGTTTATATAGTGTAATCGCTATATTGAAAAAAAAGAGGATTATTTTTTGACAGGTAAATGTTAAAATTCTACAATAATTTTTTTTTTGTCTGTATTGTTACTTCTTTAATTGTTATCTGATATATAACGTCAAAACATGTACTATAATATACAAATATAAACGAATTGATGTAAAACGTTGAATGGATAATTAGGGAACCAGCATACAAGTCATAATGACTTCGCTTGGACCCAGAACTGTAAATATTCTGAAAATAAATAATTCAATTCAATTCAATTCAATTACTATTATTACTATTATTACTATTATTACTATTATTACTACATACAAAGCATAACTGCAATTACAACAATTAAAGTTGCTGTAAGGAAATGGATAATTGAAACACCGTAGCAAGACTTTAGAACACTGTAATAACTAATAATTTAAAAATATGGACAATATAAATAAACAAAAATACATATTATATACTTACCATAACATGATTGCATTTCAATGTATTTGTTAAAAGTCAGACTAGTAACAAAATAATGATGTCAAAACAGTATATAGTTAGCAAATTTATTATGTAAATGTAATTAATGATTTAAACGGACCCAACCGATAAGTTGTTGGAACTTGGTTGGACCGCAAACAATTGTATATTATCTGAAATAAACATTTCAAACATTACTATTTTTTTTTTTTTTTTTTTTTTTTTTTAAGGTGCGTCGACTACGATGGTCATTGGCACCTATTCTTACTCACTATTTTAATTTACATATATTAAATTTCACTGTACAAGTTTGTGACTTTCAAGAAGGTTAGTATATTGCTATAATTTAGGGAATTTGAAAGTATTGACTCGGCGGTTCCTTTCAGTTGGTAATGATTTCGATATTGTGCGAGATGGGCATTCTTGGATTATATGTCTAACGTCCAGTATTCCTTCTCCACATTTGCCACATACGGGGCGTCGTCTCCCCATTAATAGGTATCCATGAGTAAGCCTTGTATGGCCAATAATTAGTCTTCTGAGAATAATTGTATCTTTTTTGTTGCAGTTTTCTGGAAACTGTAGTCGCACGAATGTAGGAGAGATATTTGAGTGCCAGGAGTCTATTGCTTTCCATTGTTCTGACCATACGGACCAGAGGTGAGTATTTATCTTCCTAAGGACTGTTATCAGCGTGTCCTCGTGTTTGCGGAGGCCGGCAATTCTTTCGAGAGACGTCTTCAATTTGTTAATGGCTGAGTGTTTTGGAAAGGTATTATTTACGTCTTGGAGCTTTGTATATACTGGGTGATTTTTACTAAAGCTAATTTTAGTTGCATATCTAAGTATTACCTTTTCTCTATGCAAGTCGGGTGGTAATATTCCTGCTTCTTTATAGATGCTATGTTTTGGTGATGTTCTAAAGGCCCCACTTGCTGTACGGAAGGCTCTCAGGGCAACTGAATCTATAAGTTTTACATGGGATTTTGCAGCGGTTGCGTAAGCTGCTACTGCATAATTTGCTTTGCGAGCACCAGCGATTTAATTATTTTACTGAACGTAACTGGGTTTGCTCCCAACGATAGTGACCGAGGACACTAATTCGGTTTAATATTTTTTCATGCTGGTCGCTACGTTCTGAGTGTGTTCCTTCCAAGTAAGTTTTTTATCTAAGATTACGCCCAGAAACTTAACTGATGTTGCGTATGGAATGGGTTCTCGATATAAGCTTAATTCTGGGACCTCGTGCGCCTTCCTTCGTTTGCAGAAATGCATGCACTTTGTCTTTGAGGTGGAGAAGATTAATCCTCTGGATTCTGCATTCTCAACTAAGCAATCAATCGATTCTGCATTTCTGCTCGCATTGTTTCGTTGTCTTGCCCGGATGATATTAGAGCTAAGTCATCAACATATAGAAGAGGCATGACTGACTTAGGGATTTCATCGGCTATACCGTTGATTGCTATTGCAAAGAGCGTAACACTTAAAACTGATCCTTGTGGTATGCCATTTCGCTGGGGATATTGTTTTGAAAGAGTACCGCCTAATTTAATTTGAAAGTTCCTATTCTCCAGGAAGCTACTAATGCACATAGGAAGGTGTCCTTTGAGTTGCCATGCACTAAGTTTATTTATTATTTGCCGCTCCAGGTTGTGTCGAATGCTTTCTTAAGGTCGAAAAATATGGCGATAGCGTGCTCCCTTTTTCAAAGATTCTTTAACAAAATTGTCTACCTGGACAAGTTGGTCGGTGGTGGAATATCCTTTACGAAATCCCGCTTGATATATACTGATAAGATTATTATGCTCCAAGCCTCTTGTTAATGATTCTTTCATATAGTTTACCTACACATGAGGTCAGTGAGATTGGTCTGAAGTTTTCTACTAGGTGAATGTCTTTGCCGGTTTGGGTAGAGGGATTATTGTCGCTGTCTTCCAACATGCTGGGTAAGTATTAGATTTTAAGATTTGATTAAAGAGTTTTACTGTTATTTCTTTTGCAGAGTGTGGCATGTTTTTTATCATGGAGTATGTAATTTGGTCATGACCCGGAGACGTATCTTTGGTTGATTTTAGGGACAATTCCAATTCTTCGATAGTTATAGGTTGATTGTATGGTTCCCCCTCGCCATCTGGAAAGATCGGTGGGGAGTATTCTCTATCAATTGCCTTAGTGGTCTCCACGAATGCTTCTGCAAATATTTTTACAGTGTCCGTGGGGTCGGAATATGTTTTGCCTTCATGTGTTAATACTGGAAGGTGAGGTGGTTGCTTCTTACCGGTAAAATTTTTTATGACTTTCCATACCTTATTGATGGGAGTCTGTTCATTTATAGATGAGACGTAGCTTTCCCAAGACTTTCTTTGTGCTTCTCTCTTTAACCTGCGCTCTTTAGCTCTTAACCTTTTGAACTCAATTAAGTTATTTGTTGTGGGGTGTCTTTTGTATTTGTTAAAAGATTTCTTTTTGACTTTGTTGGCACTCTGAACTTCTTCATTCCACCAAGGTACACATGGGCGCTTTGTGTTTGGATTCGTACGGGGGATGGTTTTTGTTGCGGCTTCAATGATTTGATTGACGAAAAATGTCACATTCTCCTCTATGTTTGCTTCATGTTTAAGAGCGATGTTATGAACTAGCTTTGAGTACTGTTCCCAATTGGCGCAATGCATTTTCCACTTTGAAGTGCTTTTATATTGATGGTGTTGGGTGCAATAGAGATCAGGATCGGAAATGGTCACTGTGGTGCAGATCCTTTAGTGTTTCCCATTTTAGTAGAGTCAGAAGTGATAGAGTGACTAAAGTTAAATCGATGCAGCTGAAGCGACCGTTTCCACTGTTGAAGTGTGTCGGCAAACCATTGTTCAGTAGTGAGAGCGGAATGTCGTGAATTATTTGTTCTAGTTGCGTGCCTTTAGTTGAGCTTTCGTCAGATCCCCACCAGGTGTTGTGGCAATTAAAGTCACCTAGAATAATTGATGGATTTGGAATGATTTCTAAAGCTCTTGTGACGTCCTCTATTGCCCATCTATTATCGGGTAAGTAGATGTTAGCTACCAATTTTGTGGAAGACTGACCTCTAGAGTAAGTAATTGTAGATCCGTATTTACATCAATCACTTTTACTGGCAGATTATCCTTACCATAGTGAGAACACCTCCATGTGCGTTGTTGGTTGCTGATGCTGAGACTTTTCAGGTAAATTTATAGCCTTTAAATTGGAATTTTTCGTTTTGTAGTAATTTACTTTCTTGGATACAGACTATAGCTGGTGTGTGAGTTTGAATAATGTATCTTAATTCGTCGTATTTGTTCTTGATTCCTTGCGTTCCATTGAATTATGGTTTGGCTCATAATCTAATTGTATATTAGTTATTTTCTTGTTTTAGTTATACTAAATAACTAAATAAATAACAAGTAATATATATGGGACAAGACACAAATAATAAATAACAGTAAATATATATGCAACAAGACATAAATAATAAATAACGAGTAAGTATATATGGGACAAGATATAAACAATAAATAACGATTTACTGTGTGTATAAGATGTATAAATAAATATATATGTGTATGTATATAATATCACAGATCGTATCACAGGTGTAATGACTAGAAGTTATTCACTGGTACCCGTTGGCTACTTGTGCCTCTAGGTTTGCCCTTGGGCCAACCTTCTTTTCTTTGGCTTTTAGCCTCATTTACCGTTTTTCATCAAGGGATAAAATGCTGGAGTCCGTTGATGGGTTGCGTTCTAAAGGTGTTTTCTTTTGGCACAGATTCGTCCTCCATTCGCATTTCGTCTCTGCTGGTAGCTAAAGGACGGATAGCGCTTGTTGGAGGCCCTGAATGACTGCTTAATGAATTCCATTAAGTCAGTGGTAAGTTGCTTTATTTCATCATTTACAATTTTTTTATTTCAGGTATAGATTTAGCTGCTTAGGTTCGGCGTTACGTGCCACAACGTTCGAGTAAATTACTCGACGTCACTGCATTTCCACCATTCGCTTAGCTTCAGGGTAAGTAACTTTTCTCGTGACTTTTATTTCCTGTATTTGTAGTTCCCGCTTGTAGGTGTCACATGCTCTGAATTTGCTGGGTGATTTCCGTTACAGTTTAAACATACAACAGGTGTTTGACATGGGTTGCCTTCATGTAAAGGCTTTCCACATACACACATTTGAGGATCTTCACATCTTATGGTTGTATGCCCGAACTTCTGGCACCTGAAACATCTCATTGGTGGTGGGATATACGGCCTCACATTTAGATTATAAAACGCCGCGACTATTCTATTTGGAAGCTGCACGGAGTTGAACGTAAGTATGAGATTGGGAGTATCGACAAGATTTCCATTAACTTTCTTTTTATTCTTTTACAGATACTACGTTTTCTTCTTGCAACCTCGAGGATTTCCTCATCGCTGCAGTTCAAAAGGTCATGACAATAGACAACCCTTTAGAAATATTTAATGTCTCATGCGGTTTTATTTGAACTTCAAAATCACAGAAACGTTTGATTTGCATCATCCTTCTTGATTGTTGTTACTAACTGTTTTGACTAATAACATTCCTTTGACCTTTTTGCTTCTTCCACTTTACCAATTAAACCAAACAATGCCTTAGATATTACAAATGGACTGACTTTGGAGAAATCTCCTCTTTCTCTCGATGAACAGGAACCGGATAGTTCTCTCCTTTTCTTTCACCATAGGGAGCGAAGCTTCACTCTCTCGGGTGGTGGATTTTTTCGCTGCCCACCTTCAGCCATTTCGGAGGATGGGTCCTCAAAAGGTAAAGAATCCATAAAAATAAACAATAATTCACCCCATTCTCCACCCTCCACGGAGCCTCAAATGGGACGACAGGGACCGTGGTAAACCTCAGTGTGCCGCCAGAGATACATGAGAAGTATAGCCACCCCAGTTAAAATACGCGAGCGCTTATCCGCTCTGAGATGACTCGCCAACGTCGACTCGAAGAAAGAAGACAGAAATATAAATTACTATTATTACTATTATTACTATTATTACTATTATTACTATTATTACTATTATTACTATTATTACTTATTTAATTACTATTATTACTATTATTACTATTATTACTATTATTACTATTATTACTATTATTACTATTATTCTCATTTATAATTTATTATTGTCTATTATACCATCATGTTATTATTATTTTTTTTTCTTCTTCCTTCATTTATTTATATTTTAACTATTTTACTAATAAGCGCGATATCGAATGTTTAATAAAAAAATTTTGCACAGTGTCAGATAGAGTATACCGTATTATATATGTACCTAACATGTTAAAATAACAATTTAATTGTAAATGATCGTAATGTAAACACAGGAACCAACCCATAAGTCTTGCAGACTTGGTTGGACCTCTCACTGTATATTTATTATTCGAAATAAACAATTCAATTCAATTCAATTACTATTATTACTATGTTAATTACTGTGTTAATTGTATACGAGTCACTTGTGGAATCTTTAATTAGGTACGCCTCACAATCGTGGGGTTCTGCTGATTCTGTTCATCTCAATAAATTAGAATCGTTACAATATAAAATACTTAAAATGATTGATAATTATAAAAATATAAACAAACAATTATTGTTACAAAAGTATGATACGTTAACAGCTAATAAGTTATGTAAATATTTAAAATTAGTTAATAATTTTTGGAACAGTGAATATAAAATAAGGTCATACCATTCGTATTCGACTAGAAAACCCATCTATCACGTTCCATATTACTATAATAATTACGGAAAGAAATCGTTGAAGTGTAGTATTCCTATTCTGTTTAACAAATTACCCCGAACTGTAAATACAACTAGAATAAGCAGATTTAAAGTAGATGTAAAAGCATGGCTTCAAAATTTAGAATGAATCTGAATATCATTTTTAGACAATGGTATATGAATCAGTTTTTAGTATATAACCTCAATCTTAAGTAATTACCTATAGAAGAATAGATTGCACGTCAGACTCAAAACGGCGTCTTAAATCTAAGTAAAATACATTATTATAATGAATCAATGTTATTATCAGGAATCAGCTGACAAGTCATGTGACTTAGCTGATCCCATGAATGTACATATTATAAAAAATAAACATTTCACATTTCACATTATTACTTTTTTTTTTTTTTTTTTTTTTTTTTTGCGTCAACCACTAGGGTTATTAGCCACACATCTAAATTTTGTCATAACAATGTTACTTTGTATTATGTATTATAAATTACGAAAATGATTTATTAAATGCAGAAATTGAAATATCTTCTTCAACTTTGTTCCGTCTAATTCTTTCAATGCATTTTTAAAGTTAAAGTTTATGTTACACATTTCCTTGTGTCTTTTATATTGAATACATTCATCAAAAATGTGTTCCAACGTTATAGGTACCCTGCACAACTCGCATATATTTTGTGGCTTATTGGTTAGCAGATACTCGTGCGTTAGTTTGGTATGACCTATACGGAGTCTGGTTAAACTACACTTGCTTTCCGGAGCACCGGCGGGTACCTTTTGCGTTCTCGTACTAACGGTAAGTGTTGTTTCAGAGCTCGGTTTTCGTTTTCCCATTCGTCTTGCCATGCACTCCATACTCTGTTTTGATATTTGCACTATTTTCAAAATCGTTCCAATGTTCTATCATTAAAAGTTTGCAAGCTTCTTGGATATTAGTATACATGGGAATTTTTGTGACCATGTCATTTACTCCAACGTAGGTAAGGTGATAGTTAATGTGGGAGCTAATCTTAAATATTTTCGAGGTATATTTCAGCAGAAGCCACGCTCTTCTGTACCTTAAAGGTAATACACCTGCCTCTGCACGAAAACTATTTGCCGGGCTTGTTGGAAAAGCCCCCATGGCGTACCTTAGACAGGTATTTTGGATACTGTCTAGTGTTTTGAGACTGGTTTTACATGCTGACATGTATGAAGGGTTACCATAATCCATTCTTGTTAATACTAGGGTCTTGTATTCTATTTGCCCCCCACTTTGAGTTTGCTATGCACTTCATTACCCTTATAATCTTTTTCGCTTTTGTTTTAATATCTTCTATGTTCTCTCCAAAGTAACTTTGAATCTAGTGTTACTCCAAGAAATTTATGTTTTTGTACGCATTGTACTTGGAGATCTTTTATAAACAGGTTGGGCTGGTAATGGGTGTTCGCAGCCTGCAGAAGTGCATGCAAACAGTTTTTGCGGAGAGCTTGAAACCTACGCTTTCGGCTTGACTTATTATTGAATTTACAGCCATTTCTAATTTAGGATTTCCGGCTGTTCCTCATTTAGTGGAAAGATAAATTGCTATATCGTCGACATATACGCTACGGCCAATTGACTGTTCTAGTGTACTCGTTATATTGTTGATAGCTATACTAAACAATGTCACGCTCATTGGTGACCCCTGTGGAACTCCGTTTTCCATGATGTGAGCTGTTGATAAAGTACTTCCTATACGGACTTTAAAACACCGATCTGTTAGAAATGACTTTATAAAACATCCCATGTTGCCCCTTATTCCCCATTTGTGTATTTGAGAGATAACTGCGTACCTCCAAACCGTGTCGTACGCCTTTTCAAGATCGAAAAATACGGCTACAGTGTGTTCTCTTTTAGAGAAAGCCTCTTGTACCTTTGTGCACAGTTGAACTATATTATCAATGGTCGAATAATTTTTTCTAAATCCCGCTTGGTATTTATTAATCCAGCCTTTTCCTTCCATGAGTGCAACCATTCTTTTATTTACAATTTTCTCTAAAATTTTTCCTAGAGAGCACGAAAGAGCAATTGGTCTATAGCTTCCGGGATTGCATGGATCCTTTCTTGCTTTAAGTACTGAACAACTATTGCCATTTTCCACAGAGATGGGTAATGTCCTTCATTCCAAATTCTGTTGTAAATGTGTAGCAGATCTTGAAGACTTGAGTCAGGTAGGTTTTGAACCATTTTATTCGGGATGTCGTCTATACCCGCTGCTGAGTCTTTTAGCTGTCTTATCTCATTCTTAAGCTCTGTCATAGTTATAGGTGTGTTGTATTTTTGCTCTTGCCCTTCGTCGAAATTCAGGGTACTTCACGCTGGTTCTTAGTTGTTAAAAATTGTTTGTGTAATTTTGATCACTGCATATGTATTCGTAATAGCTTGCAAACTGTTCGGCAACTTGTAAGGGATTACTTATTAAGCTTCCGGCTGACGTTAATTTGGGAAGCGCAAATTTATTATTTTTCCTGATATAGCGCGGATTTTCCGCCATAGTTCTGAAGCCGCAGTATTATAGTGTATATTTCTACATACTCTTGCCATGACTGTTTCTTAGCATTTCTTATTTCTAGTCTAGCTAAAGCTCTACATCTTTTAAATTGTATTAAGTTTTCGGTTGTAGGATTTACCGAAAATCTCTTAAGAGCTTTCTTACGTTCATGTATTGCTCTAGCTACGTTCGAATTCCACCAGGGAACCCTTACTTTTTTTGGAGTATTTGTCGTTTTAGGAATTGTAGTTTGAGCTGCCTTTATGATGGAAACATTAAGATTTTCTACCATTTCATTAATACCTTGGCTATGATCAATAATTACTATTTTTCGTCTAAACTCTTCCCATTTTGCGCGGTTTAAACACTATCTACTAATTGGTACCTCTGGGGATTTTGTAGTTGACGATTCGATTATAATAGGAAAGTGATCACTTCCGTGCAAATCCTCTATCGGCTTCCAGATCAGGTTAAGTGCGCTTCGGGCGGTGCATATAGTGAGGTCGATAGCCGAGAAAGAGTTAGACTTGGCATTAAAAAAGGTTGGGGTACCGTCATTCAGAAGTACTAGATCATTTCGGTCTAGGAAATTTTCCACATTCTTACCTCTGATGTCGTATCTTTCGGATCCCCCATACAGGGCTATGAGAGTTAAAATCTTCTGACAGCAGATGTGGTTTTTTCAGTTGGGACGTTATATTTTCTATATCCTGTATCGTCCAATTTCCATCCGGTAGACATATATTACATAGCAACAAGTCAATAGGGTGCATTACGTGCACCGCTATTGCTTGAAGAGGTGATATTAGGTTTATTAGTTTATATATACAGTCTTGATGTAAGAAAGTGGCTACCCCTCCTTTCGCTCTTAACGAGGGTGTCATATCAAGTCGGCATATGGTATACTGATTTATGAAATATTTGTCCTCTTTCCTAAAGTGTGTTTCCTGCATACATATCGCTAGTGGTAAGTACCTTTTTATTAACAATTTTAGTTCTCCAGAGCTTTTCTTGCAGCCATTGCAATTCCATTGAATTATCTTCTCCATCAACATTTTGAATTGGTTTTTTTTTTGAGACTATCACATTGACATTTAGTAAATAAAAATATAAAAAGGTAAATATCACAGAATAAAAAGTAATCACATATCTAATGCTAATATCACATTTACATTTAGAACATCACAGAGAATTAATAAAATATCACGGATGGTTGACTAGAGTATTGACTAAGTATCGTCTAACGACGTATTTCTTTTTTGAGGGCCTCTTGGTACACCTTTCAGCCACCCCTTTTTCTTTTTTCCCCCTTCTTTAGCTTTCGCGAGAATGACCTGGTCAATAGATTCGATACTGGAATCATTATTTTCAGTTTTCCGTTTTGCACCCCGAGATTCATCCTCTATCGTTTCAGCATCTGATAGGGATATGGATGGCACTCTGAGTATAGGTAAAGCAAAGGGTGCGGCTAAGTGTTCAACAGGAGTGGAAGCTAATGGTGTAACTTTATTTCCTGTCTTAAACTCGTCTCTAATTATATTTCTAATTTCAGAAATCAGATCTACTTTTGACATTTCAGTGGGAGGACGAACTACAGGTACCAGAAGCACCATCTCTTCTCTAATTATTTTCCTTATTTCGGGAATAATTTCCTTCAGAGGTAGCGTACTGGTGGATGACGAGACAATCTGCGCAAATGTAGATCTGCTTGTGACGGCAGAGCCCTCCATCTGTTTTGCCTGTGGGTAAGGCACCTTATTTAGAACCATAATTTCTTTTATCTTTGCTTCCCTTTTGTATGTAGGGCATCCTTTCCAACTAGCAGAGTGATCACCTTCACAGTTTGGGCATTTTTTTGGACACTCACAGGAGATTCCCTCGTGCAGCTCCTTTCCACACACACAAATTATTGGGTTTTTGCAATTTATTGAAGAGTGTCCAAACCTTTGGCAGTTGAAACACCTCAACGGATTAGGGATGTATGGCCTAACTACTAACGGGTACATGGCTGCCTTTATATTTTTGGGTAAACTTGTTTTATTAAAAGTAAGAACGTGATTAGGCGAATCTACCCATTTATCTCCTTTTCTAACACTTATTCGTTTCACGTCGATTACCATTTCGTGTTCAAGTCCGATTAATATTTCTTCTATAGTACAGTTTAGTAAATCTGGGCAGTACACTACGCCTTTACATTGATTGAAAGTAGGATGAGGGTTACCTCAACTTCCATTTCAGCAATTCTTTTGATACTTAATAGTTTTCGCGACTGAGCTTTTGACTTCGTCTCTACCAACAAGAGTCCTTTCACTTTTTAATATCGTTAACTTCTCCAACCAATCCAAACAGTGCTTTAGAGATTAGAAAGGACTGACTTTGTCAAAGTCCTCCTCTTTCTTTTAAGATTATTACTATTATTACTATTATTACTATTATTACTATTATTACTATTATTACTATTATTACTATTATTACTATTTTTTTTTTTTTTTTAGTTTTAAGACATTCAACTGCTGAGGTCATTTCGTCTTAAAATTTACCAGTATAACTTTATTTTATGTGAATATCTATATATTCCGGTACACGTCTATTGATCTCAGAAAGTTTAGTGTGTTTCTTATCCTTTCATCACACTGCAGGTTTTCTGGGAAGTCAGGTTGTATATAATGTAACATCCTCTTATTATTGTAGGCCAAGCAATCACAAATTATGTGTTTGACGGTGAGTATCTCATGGCATAGCTCACACGTGGGTGCAGGTTTACCTTGTATTAGGTGCTCATGTGTAATTCTAGTGTGCCCAATTCTTAAGCGATGAATTTTTACCATGTCTTGTCTCGTTGTGTTTTTTATATGGAACATTCCTTTCACGTGCTTTTTGATCATTGTCAAGTTGGTATTAGTAGCTTCCCATTTTTGTTGCCATGCATCTATTGTCTTTTGTTTTAGATACGTTATAACGTCATTTACATCTATCTCGTTCTCTTGCACTGGTTGGACTGCGGCTTCTCGTGCTGCATTATTTGCTAATTCATTTCCTGTTATACCCTTGTGAGCTGGTATCCATATAAAAACGACGAGTGCCAGCATCTTCCAAATTACGCAATACCGATTGCATCTTTTTAGTAAGGGCATTATTAGAATAGATTTCGGATAAGTCTGAGAGTATATTTATACTGTCACTTGCAATAATATATTCCTTTTTTTTGAGGTATTGACGCACAATACAGAAGAGCTTGCCAAACAGCATACTTTTCAGCAAAGTTGACACTAGAGTCCTGGTGTAGAACCCACTTCTGTGACATATTTTGGGATATAATCGAGCATCCCACGCCACGATCGCTTTTTGATCCATCGGTATATATTATTACGTAATTTTTATATTCATTACATATATTGGTAAATTTTTCTTGAAAAAGGTTGTGTGTGGTATTTTTTTTTATTCAGATAGATCAGATCTTTCCTTATTTGTATTTCAGGCAATATCCACGGTTCCAGGTCCGACACATAGTTACTGAATAAACGGGGTACAATAATATTATCGTGCATTAAGTGTTCCGAGCATCTTATTGCAGCTGGTCTGGTGATGGTTGGTCGTAATTGATATGAATCGTTATCTAATTCTATTATTACATTATTTGGATGATTTGGTAACGATTTAATTTTAGTGATGTATTTCAGTAATATCCACTTTCTTCTTATTTCTAGTGATGATAAACCTGACTCGCAGTAGATACTCTCAACAGGGCTAGTTGGAAAAGCACCAATTGAGTATCTAATTGCGCTATTATGTATTTTATCAAGTATTGATAGCATAGACTTTCGCGCAGATGAATACACAACACATCCATAATCAATACGAGATAGAATTAATGACTGGTATGTCCTTAATAAAATGTTAGGTTCAGATCCCCATCTCGTGTTCGCTAACACTTTTATAACATTAAGGGTTTTAGGCATCTATTTTTAAGTTTTCGATATGTGCCGACCAAGAGAGACGTCTGTCAAAATTAGACCGAGGAATTTCGCTGACTTTGTACATCTTATCGGTTTACCGTTTATGTATAAAATTGGATCATAGTGCGGTGTTCTCAGTCTACAGAAATGCATAGATTGTGTTTTTCTACCGAGAAGCTAAACCCCACATGATGACCGTTTTGGATAATGCGATCCACGGCCAATTGCATTTTACGTTTAACATCTCCCATCTCTTTTCCTGAGCAAAAAATTGCCACATCATCCACGTACATACACTTCGTTATTGAGTTACTGACATTTTGTGTTAACTCATTTATTGCTAGTAAAAACAAGGTACAACTTATAGTTGAGCCCTGAGGAACACTATTATTACTATTATTACTATTATTACTATTATTACTATTATTACTATTATTACTATTATTACTATTATTACTATTATTACTATTATTACTATTATTATTAGATACCCTTACACCGAATGGCTACTATAAATATTTAAATATAATTGAACACATTGGAGACAGTTCTTATAAAGTACCTCTATCCCATAATTATCTAACTAGAAGGACGTATTATGCCGTACCCCAATGTTATAATAAATATGGTGAACGTACTTTAAAATGTGCAGTGCCAAAACTTTATAACTTAATACCTAAGGAAATTCGGTATCCAAGCAAAATTAAAACTTTTAAAACACAAATTAAATCATGGATCAGGGAATTACAATAAGGATATTAAAGATGTGAAAATTTTATTATAATAACGCTTGATTTTCTCAAGATATATTCAAATATTGTTCTTATTTTATTATTTTTGTTATTGTTTTATTTTTATTTTTTTTCTTTCAGTTTTATTACTTTTCTGTTAGTAATCAGTAGTGTAACAGTTGTGGTGTAACGCCAGAATAACAAATTTCATTTTTCATTATCTTTAGCAGATTAAACAATTTTCTGTGTAAAATCTTATGTTAATTATGGTACCAATCGGTAAGTCTTGTAGACTTGATAGGACCTCAAAATGTAATTATTATTACGTTAATACTATTATTACTATTATTACTATTATTACTATTATTACTATTATTACTATTATTACTATTATTACTATTATTACTATTATTACTATTATTACTATTATTACTATTATTCTACTACTCTACTAGCTCTAAAAATGATAAGTGACTCAATTGAACATGACAAATTACTAGAGCTGGCTGACACGCTGACGCCTTTAGGATTATACAAATATTTTAACATAATAGATTACTACGCTAAAAATGAATATAAAACAGTTGCAAATCATCCTTATCCACTAAGAAACCAAAGATATGTAACACCAAAATTTTATAACAAAATGGTGAAAGAACATTAAAGTGTGTTATTCGAAACTATACAATGAGATTAGCGATATTGAAAATTCTGAGACCAAAAAATTATTTGTACACAATTTAAAAACATTGTTAAGAAATGAGCAATAATTATTTAAAGCATAAATTATTTTTTACATGTTTACAAAGTTATACTATACAATACAAGATTGCACAAACCCACATAGCGCCAATAGATATAAGTATTATTATGTAAAAGCAAAGTTCGTATATATTCTATAACCGGAACCTACTGACAAGTCTTTTGACTTAGCAGGACCGATTACTGTATGTATTCAAGATAAACAACAATAAACAATAAACAAAACAATTACTATTATTACTATTATTACTATTATTACTATTATTACTATTATTACTATTATTACTATTATTACTATTATTACTATTATTACTATTATTACTATTATTACTATTATTACTATTATTACTATTATTACTATTATTACTATTATTACTATTATTACTATTATTACTATTATTACTATTATTACTATTATTACTATTATTACTATTATTACTATTATTTTTTTTTTTTATCTTTAGGCGTCGACTGCTATGGTCTTTAGCCTGCTGGTCCAATGTTTATTTGTTTTGTTTATTGCTATTATTACTATTTGTGTTTCTTTAGATCAACGCTTTGATTCCAGTTACTTCACAGAAAGTAAGTACTTTTGTTATCGCTTCTTTTTTGTTTTCGAGAATATCTTTCAAATTTGCAGGTATAAGACAACGTTGGCGAAGTTCTATAAGTTCTGGACATTCTATCAGCACGTGTTTTATAGTGAGTCTGGTGTTGCATTTCTCGCATTTTGGTCTGCTCTGTCCTGTCAAAAGGTGTGCGTGGGTAAAGTTCGTGTGGCCTATCCTTAGGCGGCACATAATCACTTGCTCCCTTCTGTTCAAAGAAGCATCAATGGCCCATTTTATTGGTTTAGGTTTTGTAGCTTTTAGGATACTTTCATTGCCTTGCCATATGTTCGTCCATATTTCGAGTATTATATTGCTTATCTTATATTTTACGGTTTCGAGCGTTGGAAGAATTTCATTGTGGTAATTTTGATTTTTTTGTTCCTTTATGTATGCGTATGCTTTATTTATTGTGTTTGGAATCCATAAAAATTTGAGTCGTGCACCACTCTCTTTTAGAGAGGTTAACCCATCAAATATTCTATTTGCTACTGTATCCTGTAGGAGGGTTTTTCTCAATTTATTTAGTATGTAGATGGAACTTGTGAGGATGATTACATCTTTTGTATACTTGCGTGTCACGTTTAGGTGTTCTACGGCTTTCCAAATTGCTAATTCATGTGCTAAGGTCATGCTTGAACTATTATCTGTTTTCCACGTTATAGAGCTATCGTTTACTGCTATCGAGGAGAAGGTATGCCTGTGAGACTTGAAACCGCAGGTATGTATTATGGTTGCGCTGTTGTTGTCTGATAGGTTATTTATGTAATCCGTGTAAACCTTTAAGGGTGTGCTTTTCGAGTTGTGTTCTGTTAACTCGGTATTAATAGTAGTCGTTCTTGTCCACGGGGGATATTCGCAAGTGTTCCAGGTTAGAGGAGTGTCCAATTCTATGTTTTGCTTGATAGCGAATTCTATTACCCTACTTCTTAGTGGTCTCATTGACGTGGGTTTCCCTGCAAAGTTGTTAGTTTCTAAATTTGTTACTAACTCGTGGTTTAGGTGATGAGGTGTACTTCTAATTTTTGCACAGTAGGTCATCGCGTGTTTCATCCTATTTAGGTGAAGAGGTTCTACACCTGATTCGCAGAGAACTGAGAGTTCCGGGCTTGTTCGGAATGCGCCTGTGGCTAAACGCAGAGCTATTAATTGAACCCTATCTAATTTTTTAAGTTTTCCGCGTCTCGCAGAGGAATATATTATACTTCCGTAATTAAGTCTAGATAGGATTAGGGACTTGTAGAGTGCTATTAATGATTCCCGGTTTGCTCCCCACCGGATGTTTGACATACATCTTAATGTGTTGATTGATTTTTGGCATTTTTCTATTAGACTTTCTATGTGGTTAGTCCAAGTCAGTTTATAATCGAAAGTCATTCCCAATATTCGGAGGTTGTCCTTAGGTAGTATAGGATTACCTTGTAGCGTGAGATTTGGCTGTTCATGCGGTGTTCTCAGACGACAAAAGTGAATACATTGTGTTTTTGGTATTGAAAAACGGAAGCCTGCCTTTTCAGTTGAATCTGCTAGCCTGTCAGTTTCTTGTTGTAAAACCTTTTCTATTACCTCCATCGAGTGGTGTCTGTAATATATAGTTAGGTCATCGACGTATATAACCGATTTAACTTCTTGGTTGTCCGATTGGAGAACGTGATTTATGGCGATAGCAAACAAGCTAACGCTTAAAATTGACCCCTGTGGTATGCCATTTTCCACTGTACGGATCTCTGACGTGTATGCTCCAACTTTGACTCTGAATGTTCTCGCACTTAAAAAGCTTTGTATACTAATAGGTAAGTTACCGCGTATTCCCCACTTGTGAAGCTGCTTTAGTGTACCAAATCTCCAGCACAGATCGTAAGCTTTTTCCAGATCGAACGCAACTGCTACCAAATGCTGTCTGTCTTTAAATGCTTCTAATATTTCGTTTTCTAGATGCACTAGTGCATCCATTGTGGAATGTCTTATCTTAAAGCTTACCTGTAGTGTGGACAGTAGGTTTTCTTTCTCTAATATCCACATAAGGCGGTAGTTGATCATCCGTTCGGACACTTTGCTAAGGCAGCATGTTAAAGATGTGGGCCTATAGCTGTTAGCGGTGGTTTGGTCTTTTCCTGGTTTGAGGATGGGAATGACGATAGATTCTTTCCACTTTGAAGGGAACACGCTACACTTAAATATGTTATTGTATAACTGTAGTAGTTTTTCTTTTTGAGGTACTGGGAGCTGCTTGATCATGTCGTAATTGATTTGATCTGGACCAGGGGACGTGTCGCTACTGCCTTCTAATGCTCGATTTAGCTCGGGCATAGAAAAGTCTATGTTATATTGATAAGATGTACTGGTTGTATAATCCACCCCCATTTCTTCTTCAGTTTTTTTTCATGAAGCGGAAGGATGCCGAGTAATTGTCAGAGCTGCTTACATTCTGGATGTGGTTAGCAAACTCTTCAGCTGTTTCTCGGGGGTCATTGGTAAGTATGTTATTGATGTTTAACGTGGGTAGTTTATAGGTTTTGTTTGACCCGGTTATCGTTTTTATTCGCTTCCAAACTTCAGCGTTTCCTGTTTCTGGTGTGATTGTGGCAATATACCTCTTCCAAGACATTTCTTTGGCCTCATTAATTTTACATTTAGTTTTTGCTCTTAATCTTTTAAAATTAATCAGATTCTCTAGCGTTCCGTTTCTTTTATACTTATTAAGAGCTCTTCTTTTTCTTTTTATTAAACCATTGATTTCAGCATTCCACCAAGGCACCTTTTTCCCAGAAGCACAACTTTTGCTTTATGGGATGCTTTTAGAAGCTGCTTTTAGGATTTCATTGGTTACTTGGCTCACTGCTTCTTCAATGTTGTTCGAGATAATGTTTATACCTATTTCATTTTTGAATAAATCCCAGTTGGCTTTTTTTGTTAGCCATCTAACTGTAGGAACGAGGGGCTCTTCTACAACCCCCGTGTTTAAGTATATTGGAAAATGGTCGCTTGATCCTTCACCTGACAGAACTTCCCATTGGAGTTTCGTTGCTATTAAAGGGGTAGCTAATGTAAGGTCAATTGAAGAAAGCCTGCCTCCATCTCTTACACTTAAATGTGTAGGATCCCCATCGTTTAGAACTATTAAGTTGGAGCTCATAAGAAATTCTTCAATAACTCTTCCTCGGGTGTCCGTTTTATCACTTCCCCATAATGGGGAGTGGGCATTAAAATCACCCATTAAAATTAACGGCTTGCCCAACTGTTCGACCAAGTTCTCTAGTGATGAGACGCATACTTGTTTGTTAGGTGGTAGGTATAGGTTGCAAATTGTTAACCTTATGGGGAACTCAATTTTTATTGCTACTGCTTGTAGTTCTGTTTTTATGGAAATTTGGGTGGCATGGCAGCTTTTTTTAAAAAAGGTAATTACGCCACCTTTGGCTCTTTGGTTGTAAGTATCATCCTTTCTAAAACATGCATATTGCCTCAGGTTGAAGTTTTGATGATCCCGTAGATGACTTTCTTGTATTACTAGAGCAAGCGGGTCTCGTTTTGCTACGATAGCAGATATTTCGTTTGCACGATTTAATAATCCATTACAATTCCATTGGATAATGGAGTAATTAATTTTTGTGGGTTTATCCATTGATAGAGAATATAAATTACGACAATGACAAAAAACAAAAAATAATAAGGTACAAAATACAATAGAACATATATATAGACAGACGTAATGGATTAAAATATATCACAGATGCTTCTTTTCAGTTGTAAGTTTATCACAGTTTAATATCACGGTATTATATCACAGATGTCATCACAGTGTCAGTTGTTAGCTTTACACTGTTTACACTATCACAGATCGTATCACAGGTATATTTAAAGGTTATTCACTGGTACCCCTTTGGGTACTTGTGCCTCTGGGTTTACCCTTGGGCCAACCCTTTTTTTTCTTTTGGCTTTTAGCCTCATTCAATGTTTTCTCATCAACAGAGAAAATACTCGAGTCCGTTGATGGGTTACGTTCCATAGGTGTTTTCCTTTTAGCACCCCTCGATTCGTCCTCCATTTGCATTTCATCTTTGTTCGTCAGACTAAAAGATCTGACGGCACTTGTTGGAGGCCCTGGCAACGACTGCTTAACGTATGTCATTAAGTCAGTGGTGAGTTGTTTCACTTCATCATTAATAATTTTTTTTATTTCGGGTATTACACTGCTCAGCTGATTAAGGTCAGTGTTACGTGCCGCGACGCTCGAATAAGAATTGGTCGACGTTACTGCAGTTCCCAACATTCGCCTAGCTTCAGGGTAAGTAATCTTTCTCGTGACCTTAATTTCCTGTATTTGTAGTTCTTTTTTGTACGTGTCACACGCTTTAGAATTTGCTGGATGATTACCGTTACAGTTCAAACATATGACTGGTGTTTGACATGGGTTGCCTTCATGTAAAGATTTTCCACATACACATACTTGGAGATCTTCACACCTTGTAGTTGTATTCCCGAACTTCTGGCACCTGTAGCATCGCATTGGTGGAGGGATATACGCTCTCACATTCAGATTATAAAACGCTGCGACTATTCTTTTTGGAAGCTGTAAGGAGTTGAACGTAAGGATGAGATTAGGGGTATCGACAAGATTTCCATTAACTTTCTTTTTCATTCTTTTCACAGCTACTACATTTTCTTCTTGCAGCCCTTCGAGGATTTCTTCTTCGCTGCAGTTCAGAAGGTCACGACAATAGACTATACCTTTAGAGATATTTAATGTTTCGTGTGGTTTTATTTGCACTTCAAAATCACAGAAACGCGTGACTTGCATCATTCTTCTTGACTGTTTATTGCTAACCGTTTTGATTAATAGCATTCCTTTCACCTTTCTCACTTCTTCCACTTTGCCAATTAAACCGAACAATGCCTTAGAGATTGCAAATGGGCTCACTTTGGAGAAATCTCCTTCCTTTCTCTCGATGAACAGGAACCGGGGATAGTTCTCCTCCTTTTCGCTGCTTACCATATTGAGCGAGGGAAAGCTTCCACTCTCTCGGGTGGTGGATTTTTTACGCTGTCCACCTTCAGCGCCCATTTCGGAGGATGGGTCCTCAAAAGAAAAGATATCCATAAAAAATGAACGGTAATTCACCCCCCAAGCTCTCCACCCTCCACGGAGCCTCAATATGGGACGGCAGGGACCGTGGAAAACCTCCAGTGTGCCGCCAGAGATACCTGAGAAGTATAGCCACCCCAGTTATGATACGCGAGAGCCTATCAGCACCAAGATGACTCGCCAACGTCGACTCAAAGAAGGAAGACTGAAGTTGAAAAGGAGAAAAGGGGGACAAAGAGATAAAGTGAGAGAGAGCGAGAGAGAGAGAGAGAGAGAGAAAGGAAGACTAAGAGAAAAGGTAAGAGAGGAGGAAGTGGAGGAATAACAGAGCCGACAAGCCGATTGATCTCATGTGGCTAGCAGGAGACCACCCGTCTACAGAGAAGCTGGGGCCAAAGTAGTGTGTTGGTGGAGACGCTCCCCTCAACTACCAGGATCCCCTTTTCCTCCTTACGGGTCGCCACGCACGGCAAAACACGTGGGTCCATTGGTCGCCTTTTACGACCTCCAGGACGGGAGTGGGACAATTCTTACCCCGCGCCCACAGGGGTCATTACTATTTTTACTATTATTACTATTATTACTATTATTACTATTATTACTATTATTACTATTATTACTATTATTACTATTATTACTATTATTACTATTATTACTATTATTACTATTATTACTATTATTACTATTATTACTATTATTACTATTATTACTATTATTACTATTATTACTATTATTACTATTATTACTATTATTATTATTTTTTTTTTTTTATGTTTGTTTGGCAATGACTGCTAAGGTCTTTTGCCATTTTCTATTTGTAATGTGCCTTTTGCTATAATTTATTAAATAATTCTGTCCGTCTTAGGAATAGCAACACCTTTTTTATTTCTTTCTTCTCCTAGAACTTCACTTAAGTCTCCTTCAATATTTAAAGCTTCTCTTCATTTGCATATTTTGGACATTCAACCATTATATGCTGTACACTGTAATTTGTGTTGCACGTTTCACAAATTCGCTCTACATTTTCCCAATAAATGTAGGTGGGTCATGCGGTATGCCCAATTTCGAGACGCGTTAGCACTATTTCTTCTTTCCTGCTCAAATTTAATGTATTTTTCTTTCATTAGTGTTTCTTTTTATTTTACTTAGGTGAGTGTCTGACCGTTTCCACTCTTCCTCCCATTGTAGTTTGTTCTTCACCTGTAGGAATTTTTTAAGGTCGTTTGGTTGAACTGCGATCTCGTCACGTGTGTTACAGCTTGCTGCAACTTTTGCTGCCGTATCTGCTGTCACATTTCCAACAATGCCTACGTGTCCTGGTATCCAAATTACACTTATTTCATAACTTATGTTAGTCAAATAATGTACACGTTCTTTAATGTAGTTCACTAGTGGATCTTGTGAAAGTTCTTGACTTTGTATAGCAAGAATTGCACTGAGTGAATCAGAACAGATTACAAGTTTTTGTTCATTTAGATGTTCACATACTAAAAGCGATTGCCAAATAGAGTATAGTTCGGCACTAAACACACTGGTAAGGGCATTATGAGTCCAACTGTAACTTTTGTTATTAATGACGATAGAACTTCCTGCTCCTACCTCCGTTTTGGATCCGTCCGTGTATATTATCAGGCAATCTTTATATTGTTGTATTATCTCTAAAATATTTCCTGTAGAGAAATCCGGATGTTTGTTCTTTTTTGTATTTCGATAGTCTCATGTCTATATTAAGCTTCAGTGGTATCCATGGAGGTTGTCTTAAGATTGCGTGTCTAAATACAGGGAAATCGTCTACGTCTAGAGCCTCAAGTATTTCCAGCGCTCTTATGACTGCAGGCCTGCTAATGGTGCTTCTCCTACTATACTCTTGTATCATAGTGTTATTTTCTAGGATTTCTGAATTGACATGTTCTGATGTTTTGAGCTTTGTTAAATAATTTGATAGTAGTATTTGCCTTCTTACATACAGTGGTGGAATACCTGAGTCTGCCAGAATTGATATAACCGGGCTAGTACGGAAAGCACCGTAGCTAGCCTAATTCCAGCATTATGAACTTTATCCAGTTGGCTTAATGTGGACTTTCTTGCTGAGGAGTACACAATGCAAGCATAATCCAAAATGGACATTACGAATGCTTTGTATAATCGCAGTAATGTGTCTCGTTCACATCCCCAATCTGAGTTATTTAGGCACCTCAATAAATTTAGTCTTTTTTTGCACCTGTCTGTAAGATGTAGTATATGTAATTTAAAATTTAATTTTCATCAAATATTACACCTAATATTTTTACATTCTTTACTACGTTTACTACTTTCTCGTTGATGTATACTTGTGGAGATGCGTGTTCGGACCTTAGCCTGCAAAAGTCTATGGCAGCAGTTTTGGTTTCGAGAAACGCATTCCAATTCTTTCGGCTTTGGTGGTGATGTGGTTAATAGCTATTTGAAGATTTTCTTCTATGTCTTTAATTGACCTCCCCTCATATAGTATTACTAAGTCATCGACATATAGAGATCTTTTGATTGTGGGCTGTAGCGTATTTATTAGGTCATTTATTCCTATTAAAAATAGGGTGCAACTTAAGATGGAACCTTGTGGAATTCCATTTTCTTGCACACGCGTATTGGAATACGTGTTTCCTACTGAACTGCGAATGTACGGTGTGATAGAAACGCTTGAATGCTTGTTGGTAGATTTCCCTTTATTTTCCATTCCTCTAGTTTCCGTAAGATGTTGTATCTCCACATCAACTCATATGCCTTTTCTATGTCGAAGGTGACTGCTATTATGTGGTTTCGTCTTGCAAAGCTGTTCAATATTGCATTTTCTAGGTACACAAGGGCGTCGGTGGTACTATGATGTTTCCTAAATCCAGCTTGGTTCTCAGCAATCCAGTTATTACTTTCCAGCATCCAGGTTAATCTTTCATTTAGCATTTTTTCGTAGATCTTACTCATACAACACGTAAGTGCTATTGGTCTATAATTAACGGGTTTGTTATATCTTTACCGGCTTTCCTATCGGAATTATCACGGAATGTTGCCATTGGGATGGATAAATACCTTTTATGAAAAGTTCATTATAAATATTTAACAGGTCGTTTTTCTGGACATTGGTAGTTGCCTCAACATAGCATTAACAACGTTGTCAGGACCAGGAGCAGTATCTTTTGTCTTATGAAGAGCCTTTTCTAAGTCACTGTTAAAAAAGGTGAATTGTAAATGTAATGCATGTCTGTCTGAAAATTTATCTCTTTCATTTTCAATTTTGTTTTACGGAATTCATCATTATAATTATTTGAGCTGCTGTTGGCTTCAAACTGTCTTGAATGCATCTGCTACATACGTAGCATTAACTACCTTTTGACCTCCAACCAAAAGTACCGGCGAAATTGTTGCGCTGTTCTGCCCCATAATTATTTTTGCTTTTCCATACTTGCTTAGAGCTTGTTTCGCAATTTATAGTTGCCACGTATTTCTCCCATGATTTTCTTTTTGCGTCTAGTATCATCCTACGCATTTGTGCTCGTGTTTTTTAAAATTGATTAAATTTTCAGTGGTTGGTTGTTTTCAAAATGTTAAAAGTTTTCTTTTGCGCCCAACAATGTCCTTAATTTCAGGTGACCACCAAGGCACCCTTTATTTTTAACTGTACCACTTGTTTCTGGAATTGCTTTTCTTGCAGCCATTACTATTTGTTCCGTAAAAGCATCAATCTTTTGTGTTATAGGTAGGTTTGCATCAATGCTTATTACACTATCAAGGTAATCTGCGTAAAGCTTCCAATTAGCTTTTCTAAAATCCACCTTTTAGGTACAGATTGCACTTGTTTTTGTAGAGATGTCGTAATAAAGATTGGGCAATGATCGCTATTATGGAAGTCTGAATGCGTTTCCCAATTCAGTGTAAGTGCTAACGTGTTTGAGGTTATAGATAAATCTATAGCATTAAAAGTATTGCTTTTGCATTGTAGTGCGTGATTTTATTTGTGTTCAGTAAAACCAAATTGTTGTTCTCTAGAAACTCTTCAATTAATCGTCCTCGATTGTCTGTTATATTTGATCCCCATAAAAGGGAGTGGGAGTTAAAATCTCCTACCACAATATATGGTGCTGATAGTTGGAGATTATATCTTCAAGGTCTCTTATTTCCCAACTGAAAGAGGTAGATATATGTTGCACACAGTTGCTTTCAGTGGGTAGATAAATTCTACAGCAACAGCTTGCAACCTTGTTCTGATTTTTGTTCTTTATGCGGATAATTGCTTTTATAAAAATTGCAACTCCTCCACTTGCTCTATCATTATCTATACAGTTCTTTTGTACGTTTTGTAACCTCTAAAACAAAATTTTCATTGCCTTTTAAATGCGTTTCTTGCAGACAAAAGCAAAACGGATTGCTTGCTTGTAGTAACATTTTTATTTCGCAGTAATGAGCCTTTAGCCCATTACAGTTCCATTGTAGGATGTTTTCTTTATTAGACATATTTGTAAATTTAATTAAATAAATTAGCGTTTTGTCGCATAAACACATAGTGGATTTAAATAAAAAAGAATAAAATAAAATAAAATTTGAGATCAGACGTATACGCAACGAACAAACGAGCAAACAAACATTAAATAAAAAGAGAAAATATCACAGTTTATCTTTTATCACAGTTTAGTTATAAAATATCACAGTTTAACTCTTATCACAGACTAGATTTATGTTTTATCACAAACCATGTTTTCCTGACTCTTTGTCGGATTTGGTTTGTAGGCTTCCGGGTTTTCCTTTGGCCAACCCTTTTCTTTTTGTTTCCTTGACCACCAGAATCTGTAAACTGGCTAGATTCTGTTTCGTAGTCAAGCGAGAGTGATGGACTATCATCATCTCTTTTTCTTTTGTCTCTACTTTCACTTGTTATGCTTTCAGTTCTTTTACGAGATGATTGTAAAGTTCTTATTTCAGTTGTTGTGTTAACTGTGTTTCCTGAACTATCTTCTTAATACAGTCTTTCAGTTCAGGAATTAATTATTTCGCGTCACTTTTATAGACGTTATTGGCCACAGCTTGCGAATACTATATACGTTCTCTGGGTGCCTGAAAAGCACTTGTAATTTTTTTCTTCGCTTCAAAATATGTAATTCTTTCCTGTACCGTTAGTTTTTGGATTGCAATCTCTTCTTTTAGTTTCGCACACTCTTTAAATCGAGAATTATGGTTCAGAGCAGTTTGCACTTCAGGTAGTAAACTGTTCCTTCATGTAACTCTTTTCCACAAACGCACATGTCTTGTGATTCACATTTTTGAGAAATGTGTCCAAATTTGTGACACTTGAAGCATCTCAGAGGTAATGGTATGTATGGCTTGACTTCCAATACGTGAAATGCCGCTTTAACAGTCTTTGGCAGAGTTGGTCTATTAAAACTGAGTACATAAGTACTACTAGGCATTGTCACTCCATTCCTCGTTATATTGACCTGTTTTATATCCAGGACACCTTGACTATACATTCCTCAATATCTCCTCATGCGTAGCATGATTTAAGTCACGGCATGTAATTATTCCTTTAGAGTAGTTTAGTGTCCTGTGCGGATGGACTACTACATCGAATCACAAATTTCTAAATTCAAGCAACCTTGTTGCTTGTTTGGATGAAACCGTTTCACTAAAAGACCATCTCTGATTTTTACATTTTTGTGTTCCCAATTGCATTGTTTAGTTCTTTGGCGATGAGAAAAGGACTTACAGTCAAAATCCCCATCTACCTTTTGACAACCAAGCTATTGAGGCACAGTAGCCCTTCCCTTGATTTGGCAATACGAGCGCAATGGACCGTTGCAGTAGTTTTACGTGGGTTGATGCTGCTCACTCCATCATTGTCCACGGATCTTTGACGCCAGCCAACGGCAGGCACATCTCCACTACTTCTGGTGAGGGTTTATCAAGTGAACCCTCTCCCACTTCCACAATTAACGCGCTGGCGCTCGAGGGTTTATCTTTCGGTACATTCATAAACTGTTCCCACGACAACGGACAGAAAAAAAAGGTCGACCACACTAGTGCTCCCATGCTATGGTAAGGCATTCAATACTGCAGAGAGGCTCCAAACTCTCCACAGGCGTTTCTACGTTAAGGACCAGGATTCCCTCTGGTCACGCTCAGGAATCCCCTCGCGCAATCTCTTCGGCACCTAAAACTGCCAAACGACCTTGGAATTGGGGCACTTTTTATAGAGGTTACCTTCCTCGTATCCCGGGCGGTAAAGCCAAGACGACCGACCGCTTAGCTGTACAACGTTCCCTAGCCACGCCCTGCTAGAGTCTCTGAAGTACAGTTCCGGTTGCGGTATTAGGACACGGCTAGCGCTCAGCCGTCCCCAGCAAGGACATCCCGGGCTTGCCACACCCGTATACGCTTTTGACGGCGCATGTCCTGGGAAGAGTAGAAAGAAAGGAAAGGTCTCTCAGCTTACGCTGGGAGCCTGAAGAGAACAAGAGTTGGAGCTAGGGTGCCCTGACAGAAAAGTGTTAAAGTGAGGGAAGCCACTCAAGACTAGTATAAGAAAAGTGTGCTTCCAGCTAAGGGGAACGCAGGGTTGCCATCCCTGTCCTCGTTAGATATGAGGCCCCACGTGGACTGGTCCGCGACACCTTATTCCTAGAGCTAACAATGGTGGTTTAACGCCACGAGCTCCTATTTGGTGTTGGCCTTGCATCACTTACGATCAATTGCAAGGGTCATTCCCCTATCCGCCACCTGGGGACGCGCCTAGTAGGTAGTCAACCCCTAGGGTATTATTATATTATTACTATTATTACTATTATTTACTATTATTACTATTATTACTATTATTACTATTATTACTATTATTACTATTATTACTATTATTACTATTTTTTTTTATAGCTTCGACTTCTGAGGTCATTAGCTTATTCTCTGGTTTTAAACGCTAGGTATGATGTCTCTTGTCTTCTTCATCCTTTGTCTACACCTTGTTCTTCATTCCCACCTCATCTAGATACTTCATGATCTTGGCTATCAATCCTCTTTCTCCTTCAGCACTCCCGCCAATGTGTCCTCCAACATCGCATCCTTGCGTTCTTGTGCATACTTGGGACACGCTATTATTACATGCTCCACTGTTATAGGAACAAGGCACCGGTCACACATGTTTTGTGCGCTTCTTCCCAGAAGGCACAAATGCGTTAGGTTCGTGTGTCCTATCCTCAATCTTGTGTAAATCGTCTGCTCTTTCCTCGTGAGTCCCATCTTTCTTGTTCTCCTCGGCGCTGGCTCTGGCTTTATCGTTCTTAGTTGAGTGTTTACTATTTTCCATCGATCTTTCCACAATTCTTTCAGTTTCTCTTCAAGTTGGATTTCATAATGTTTCTTCTCTTCTGTGCTTATCGCTAGTTCACTGAAACAGTGCAGGTTTAACTCTTTGACACCTCTATCATCTTTACTAACCCCGGTCTTGTGGCGGTAGGTTTCCTCTCATATTCTTCCGTATCGATGTTGTTTATCACCTCATGTAGTTTATGTCTAGGTTTTGTTTTTAGTGCTATTCCGTACTTTATGAGGCATCGCTTGATTCTCAGTGGTAGTGGAGGTATGTTCGCCTCAACGGCAAGTGCTTCCACAGGGCTCGTTCTGAAGGCACCCAGTGCCAACCTAATTCCAGTGCTGTGAATTTTTTCTAATCGCTTAAGATGGAAAGGTCTAGCCGAGCCGTATACCTGCGAGCAATACTCCATATTTGACATTATGAAGGCCTTGTATAAATTTAACAACGTATCAGTGTCCGCTCCCCATCGAATATTCGACATACACTTAAGCAGGCCCAGTCTCTTCTTGCACTTCGTTTCGACGGCCTGGATATGTTTTCCAAGTACAACTTGCGATCAAATATTACGCCTAGGATTTTAACACTCTCCTCATATCGTATAGTTTCGTCTTTCATTTTGAGTGTCGGATTCTGATGTTCGTGTCTAAGCCTGCAAAAGTGTACGGCGACCGTCTTCTCGACTGAGAAGCGAAAACCTCTACTAGTCGCAGCGTCTACCAAGCTATTTAGTCCGTCTTGGAGGTTGCATTCGATTTCTTGTATAGAAGTAGATGCATAAAATACCACCAGGTCATCTGCATACATGGTACATTGCAGCGGCTCCGTATAGATTCGATTAAATCGTTGACGGCCACGATGAAAAGTGTAGCACTCAGGACGGACCCCTGCGGTACCCCGTTTTCCATGCTGTATTCTGAGGACACGATGTTACCAACTCTTGTCACTAATGTTCTTCCTTCGAGGAAGCTGGCCACAACTTGAGGTAGATTGCCTCTTAGACCCCATTCGTATAGCTTTTGACTATGTTGTGCCTCCACGTAAGGTCAAACGCCTTCTCAAGATCAAGAGTAACCGCAACCATATGTTGGTTCCTAAGGAAAGCTTTGCGTACTTGGAACTCCATGAAAGCCAGTCCATCCAGTGTGCTGTGTCCTCTCCTGAATCCGGTTTGATGTTGGGATATTAGAGATTCGTTCTCCAGTACGTTTATAAGACGACAATTCACCATCTTTTCGAGTATTTTCCCAATGCAACAGGTAAGTGATATTGGTCTATAATTGCTGGGAGACGTCGCATCTTTTCCTGATTTAGCTATCGGAATTATTATGGATTTTTCCACTGCACGGGGTAAGTACCAGTCTTATATATTTCGTTATATATTTGTAAGAGTGTTTGTTTTCCAGATGTCGGCATGTTTCGAAGCATGGCGTAGGGTATCATCCATTCCGGGCGTTGAGTCTTTGGGGTCGTAAGCGCATTCTCCATCTCTAACATCGTAAAGGGTAAGTTGTACTCCACGTTTAAGTCTTCCCGAAGTCTATGGGAGTTTCTTGTTCCGTTTTAATTTGCAGGAACTCGTTGTCGTAATTACTAGAGCTGCTTACCGCTTGGAAATGCATTGCGAGCTCCTCGGCGATCGACTGAGGTTCTTGCACGCGCCTTCCATTGACATTTAGCATTGCCGAGACCGGATTGATATTCCTTCCGACGATGCTTTAACTTTACGCCATGCTTCCACATTGGACGTTCTCATATTTATAGTACTTACGTATTCTTCCCATACCGTTCTCTTACTTTGCACCACCGCTCTACGAGCTTTCGCTCTTGTTTTCTTGAAGGCTATTAGATTTTCTGTGCTCGGAGATCTTTTAAATGTATTGAACGCTGCCTTTTTCTTCCTTATCAGAGCTTCGATTTCAGGGGTCCACCACGGGACAGTCCTTTTCCACCTGTACCCTTGCTCTTCGGTATCGACTTGCCGCCTCTATTATACTCTTGGTAAATAGGTCGATGTTATTCTTCAGGTCTTCTGTCACAGCGCGTAGTTGAAATTGTTCTCGGTACTCTTGCCAGTTTGCCCTTTTAATAAGCCATCTACCAGGGTGCTTAATTGGCATCTGCCTCATAGGAAAACTTATCCTTATTGGGCAGTGATCACTGTTATGATAATCATCGAGAGTATCCCATGTTAGCGTCAAATCCAGTCCAGGTGAGCAAAAGGTGAGATCAATTGCATTGAGTCCACCCGTTTTCCCGTTTATGTGCGTCGGATTTCCATTATTCAGCAGATTGATGTTGTTGTTTAGTAGGTACTCTTCGATTACCCGCCCTCTTCGATCCGTCAAGTTCGAGCCCCACACCGTAGAGTGCGCATTGAAGTCGCCCAATATGAGGTACGGCCGCGGAATCTGCCGCAATATGCTTTCCAGGTCCTGCGAATGCCAGTTGAATTCAGGTAAGTATAGATTACAGACGGTAATGCTTATGGGATACTCCACTCGCACGACTATGGCTTGCATTCGGGTTGTTATGTCTATTTGTTTGACCGGTATGTTATTCTTGACGTATATCGCCACTCCTCCACTCGCTCTTCGATGTTCATTGTTGTTTTTCTGATATAGCTTATAGCCCTGAGCTGGAGCCTTTTCGCCCTTAAAGTGGGTCTCCTGCAATACGAGACACATAGGATCATGTTCGTTTATTATTAACTTGATGTCTGCGTAGTGAGTTTTCAGCCCGTTGCAGTTCCACTGTATAATATTTTGTTTAGCGAATTTTGTATGATTTACTGTTGTGTCACAGTTGCTTATATACTGTTATCACATATTTATATACTAATATCACAGACTTATGTACTAATATCAAAATTGACTAGAATAAGCACGGATAAAACGTCAGTAGTGGTGTATATATATAGCTCTGAATAAATATTTACTCTGGACAAACAAAACACAAATATCACAGTTCTTATCACATGTCAGGTAGACCCCTTTCGAGGTTTACCTTTCGGCCATCCTTTTTTCTTTTTTGTCTGACTCGCGGAAGGTTCCGAGTTACCAGACTCGTCTTCCGTAGTATAGATCAGGTCTTTCCTTTCAGTTCTCTTCCTTTTCTCTGATCCTATATCGGATTGTGCAGTTCCTTGACTAGATAACGAGTTCAATCTTGGTCTAGTCACTTGCGGTGGTGGATGCGGACTCTTAATCAGTTCTTGCGGACCTTTTGTTACAAAAATATCCCTTAATACGGTAACTAGAGCGGGTATCAGCTCTTTACCAAGTGGTTTGTGTCAATTTGAGTTGTCTTTCCCGCCATCTTAGCGTAAGTGGAACCTTGCTGCGATGTGGGTAACACAACCTTTCTTCTGGCTTCGAAGTATGAGATCTTCTCTTTATCTTTATCTCTTGGATGGCCGATTCCTGTTTATAGATTGGGCAACTTCGAGATTGCTAAGTGATTCCTTTGCAGTTAACACATTCAATGGGATCTTCACAACGTTTGCCTTCATGCAGCTCTTTCCCACATACGCACATTTGCGATTTATCGCAGCGTTGTGCGGTATGCCCAAACCTCTGGCATCGAAAACACCGCATCGGAGCTGGGACGTAATCACGTACTGACAATACCAAATAGCCTGCTTTGATCTTGGCAGGCAACTTAGGGATGTTGAAAGTGAGGACGTGGTTCGGTGTGTCTTGCAGTTCCCCATTTACCTTTTTTAATTCTACGGACCTCTATAACCCTTGGGTTTTCAACTCTGAGCATATTTCCTCGGTACTACACACCAGGAGATCCTTACAATTCACCACTCCTTTACTATAATTTAAGGTATTATGGGAGTAACCTCAATCTTTGCACTATCTAACCTCTCGTTGAAATAATTTCTTGGCTTGTGCCGCACTAACGGTTTCGATTAGCAAGCCATCCTTCACCTTCCTGATACTTTTTGCTTCTCCTATCAAACCAAATAGCTGTTTCTGAATCTTAAATGGGCTGTCTTTACCAAAGTCGCCATCGACTTTTTAACGACTAGGAACCGGGTGTTACCGCCTTTTCCTGGTTCGTGCCTAGGTTTTAGAAGGACCTATACCTTCACCCGGATTTAAGGGTGCCCTGGTTTTCCATTGAATTCGTTTCCATGAAGTTCCCACGAGTAGGGACGAACTATATGACCAGTGCAGCAGTGCGCCCTTACCACACCTAGGCTTAAATACAGGAAAGGATCGCCAGGTACTCTCAGGACACCGTTCGAGACTCCGTTACGTGGAGCCACTCATCCCTCGGCACGGTACTTATAACACCTTGGATTGCGCCTTTTTTACGGGGTCAGGTCCCCAGAGACATGAAACAAGTGACTGGACCAAAACAACCAAACAGAACGAAGACAAAACGAAATGCGACCAGCGTTAGCGTTACCTGGGGAGTACCACGTGGAGGTGCTGGTTCGACTTTACTCCCCTATTATTACTATTATTACTATTATTACTATTATTACTATTATTACTATTATTACTATTATTACTATTATTACTATTATTACTATTTTTTTTTTTTTTTTTTTTTTTTTTGTATAGCAGCGTCAACTGCAAATGGTTATTTGCTGCTGTTTTCAAATCGTAGCCTATATTTTGTTATAAAAATTTAGGTGTTTTAAAAATTCAATTACTTTGGCAATTTCGTCGGTATTGTTCATAAGGAGTTCATATCTTGACTTAATTGAAAATCCTTTTGTTTAGATTTCAGTTGTACGCAATGCAGTAGTATGTGTTCTACAGTTAAGTATTGCCCACACAGATCACAATTAGGTTTTTGATTTCCAGTTAAAAGGTACGCATGTGTTAAACTTGTGTGACCCATTCTTACTCGTGTTATTACTGTGTTGTCTCGTTTTGAGCGTGCTGTTTGAAAACATTTTGTATTAGTTACAGGTTTTACATAGTATAATTGCGTTTTTTGCTGTTCCCATTCTCTTTGCCATTGTTGCTTTATTAACATCTTAATATGATCTTTAATGTCTGCTGGACGAGATGCTTTAAAAGTGACGTGTAGTTCAGATGCCCCTCGTTTCGCAGCTTGGTCTGCTGTAGTGTTTCCAATAATGCCCACGTGTGCTGGAATCCATATTATTACTACAGTTTTATTATGTTTTTTAATACATTTATGTATCGAGCAAATCATTGGATCATTTGATCCTGCGTTGCTCATAGCTTTGGCAGCCTGTAGCGAGTCCGTACAAACTATATAGGTGTTTTTGGATTTATCAGTGTTTGTTTGTTTTAAATGTTTAATTGCCATCCAAATGGCATATAATTCAGCTGTGAAAGCGGAAGACCATCTTTCCAATGTGTAGGATCTTGTTTCATTTCCTATTGCCCACCCGCTTCCAACACCTACTTCGTTTTTGCAACCATCGGTATATGCAACAATCGCTTGTTTGTATTCTCCCAAAATTCTGGTTAGTTCGTTGTTAATTCTTGGTGTATCATTACGGCTGATCTTAACAAGATCTAACCTTGTTTCGATTAGGGGCTGTTGCCAAATTAGGCTTTTTGAGTGGGTTACTGCCATTATACTAGGAATAGGAAAATTTAAAAGACTAAGGTTTTGCTCAATTCTGTAGCTAAAGGGTTGGGTTATACGGGATGTTACATAGGAAGAACAAAATAGTTGTGTATAATTAAAATGATTTGGGTTTGAACGTATTTTTATAGCGTACGAAAGTAAAGATTGTTGTCTGCGTAATTTTAAAGGCATAATTCCTCCTTCGCAAGACAGGCTAGCCGAAGGTGTGGTTGGAAACGCTCCAAGGGAATAACGTAATGCTAGGTTTTGGACAGTGTCTAGAGATCTTAGCCTTGTTTCGCATGCTAAAGTGTATACGACTGAGCCATACTCTAACCTGGATAACACCATTGCTTTATATAATAGAAGCAATGTCTTACTATCTGCTCCCCAAGATATACCGTTTAGACATTTAATAACGTTTAATGATTTTATTGCTTTGCCTCTCAGCTCATTTATGTGATTTTGCCAGGTCAATTTGCTATCTAAAATCATTCCCAGAAACTTTGCGCTGCTCACACAAGGAATCATATTGTTGTTTATGAGAATATTAGGAGAATAGTGAGGACGGCGTAACCTACAGAAGTGCATGCAACATGTTTTTGATGACGATATACGGAATCCGATTAATTTAGCTTGATGCACTATGGTGTTAACTGCTACATTTAACACTGTGTTATGACATTCACCCAATTTCGAAGATAAAAGACAGTTATGTCATCTACATATATGCATCGTTTAACCGTGTCTGGGATACTCGTAATAGGCGATTGAGAGCAATGGCAAATAGGGTGACACTTATGGTAGACCCTTGCGGAATGCCATTTTCTAGGATCCTTGATGAAGACAGTGAATTACCGACTCTAACTCTAAACCTTCTTTTGCTCAGGAATGACTGGACAAAGCGAGAAATATTACCCTTTATTTCCCATTCATGAAGTTGGGATATGATTCCATACCTCCATGTAGTATCGTACGCACTTTCTATATCGAAGAAGATTGCTGTTACGTGCTCTCTTTTTATAAAGGATTGTTTAATATTATTAGTGAGGTATACCAAACAGTCAGTCGTAGAGTAACCTTTTCGAAACCCTGCTTGGTAACTATCAATTAAACCTCTCGATTCCAGTATCCACTTCAGTCTAACATTGACCATTTTTTCCAGTAATTTACCCATACAACAAGTCAAAGATATTGGTCTATAGTTAGAAACGATGAAAGGATCCTTGTTGTTTTTGACTAAGGGAAAAATTATAGCCTCTTTCCAAGATTCAGGATATTCTCCTACTTGCCATATTTTATTGAACAACGCCAATAAGCTTTTGAGTCCTTTGTCTGGTAATTGTCGCAACATTGCATACGGAATTTCATCAGTTCCTGGAGAGGAGTTCTTTGCCATGCTTAGTGCGTGTTTTAGTTCATACATTTTGAACGGTAGGTTATAGTCTGATATGTGTTGTTCATCAAAGCTTAATGGTATTTCTTTTTTGTTTTTAGATACCAAAAATTCCCGTTCAAAATTACTTGAACTACTCCTCTTTGGAAGTAGTCAGCCATTGTTGCTGACCTCAACTGGACACGTTATCAAATTACCATTGTTTTAATTTTTGGTGGATTAGGTGGGGATAAACTTCCAGATATGGCTTTAACCTTTTTCCATACTGAACCGGTGGAAACATCACTTGTAAGTTCTTGCACATATCTTCGCCAGAACTACGCTTGGCATCTAAAATTAATCGCCTTGCTACAGCCCGTAGCCTTTTGAAATTGATTAAGTTAGTTTCGGTGGGTGTTTTGAAAAGGTGCGCAAGGCACTTTTCCTTTCTCTAATTGCTTGCTGAACTTCTGAATTCCACCATGGTACAGTACAATGTTGGCGATGTCCGCTAGATCTAGGAATGGAATTTTCTGCTGCTTCGTTTATTGCTCTAGTAAAGTCATTTACCATTTCATTTATGTCTGTACTGATACTTGGTGTTTTGAAGGATTGTTGGAATTTACACCAATCAGCTCTCTTGTATACCCATTTAGATATAGATGAACTTGAACTTTTCTTTTCAGGTGTTGATATGAGTAACGGAAAATGGTCACTATCGTGCAGGTCTGGTATTACAGACCATTCTAACTTTAAAGCTATAGATGGAGAGCATATTGATAAATCTATGGCTGAAAAGCTATTGGATCGGCTATTAAAGAAGGTTTGTTGACCATTGTTTAAAATGATCAAGTCAGAGGTGGATGTAAATTCTTCTATTGCTGACCCCGAACGTCCGTTTTGCTAGAGCCCCACACAAGATTGTGAGCGTTAAAATCTCCAACAACGATTGTTGGAGGCTGAAGTTGGTCAACAATATTTCTCAACTCTTCGATAGTCCAATTTCCATCAGGCAAATATATGCTGCACACTGTGCATTTTACTGGAGCTATTAATGATACAGCTACAGCTTGCAATTCAGTTATAAGGGTGATTTCCTGATAAGGCCATTGTTCTGAGATGAGAATCGCTACGCCACCTTTGGATCTATGTATTCGTTCAGCATCTTTTCGTATGCATTTGTATCCACGGACTGCAAAACTTTGGTGTTGTGCCAAATGCGTTTCTTGTAAACAGATGATGAACGGTTGGTGTTCTTGAATCATCATTTTTAATTCGCCTATTTTTTTTATAGATCCATTACAGTTCCACTGCAATATATTTTCAGTTTTGACCGCCATTGTAAATAAGCTTAATATATAATCGACAGACAAACGAATAAATAAGTTTTTTTAAGCGAATAAATATATATAAATAAATAAAATAAATATAGAAAAACAAACAAACAAAAATATTTATGACAAACAAGACATTAATATCACAGGCTATGTATCACAGATTATATCTCACAGAATATATCACAGACCTATATCACAACGTTTTCAGTTGACAGGGTTGCTTCCTGTAACTGAAGTATTTTCCGAGTATTACTATTATTACTATTATTACTATTATTACTATTATTACTATTATTACTATTATTACTATTATTACTATTATTACTATTATTACTATTATTACTATTATTACTATTATTACTATTATTACTATTATTACTATTATTACTATTATTACTATTATTACTATTATTACTATTATTACTATTATTACTATTATTACTATTATTACTATTATTACTATTATTACTATTATTACTATTATTATAAAAACGGACGAATTCTGATTAAAAAAGACATAAATGATAAACCAATCAGTGTTAGTTGTTTAAGCGACTTACAGAATCTGAAATTATAAACATTTAAATTTTTTTTTTTTTTTTTGGTTAATTTTCTAGTTATTAGCTGTGTTATAAATTACTTTAATTTAAACAGAATTGAAAGTTTTGGTTTATAAACATTTTGGTTAAAGAATGTGATTATTTTATTTTTGTTTATTTATTTTGTTTATTATCTAAACGATACGAAACATTTAACAATTCAGAAATTGTATTTAAAGAAATTATACGTTCATATACTTTACTTTGCAAGTAAACCTGGATTCTGGATTTGAATATTGAGAAAAACCACTTAATAAAATTCAAAAGTTGCGCGAATCTGCAAGAATGGAAACTTTTTTACTAAAACACATGTACTTACGTCAAATTCTCTAAACATTTTTCATCTAAACGTCAGATCCATTAGCTTACATAATTATATTTAAATTAAGTCTTATTATTTGATAACGAACAATATTCATCTTATTTTCACGAACTTTCGTTTCTAAATTAATTTAACTTAAAAATGAGTAATATAATAGTGGATAATCCAATTATTTATAAAAATTGTACAGATCTAGAAGACTGGGTCCAATTTACAACTACAGGTGATCCTAGAAAGAAAAGTTTAGGCATTTTCCATTTGAACATACGATCACTTAAGAAATACTATGAAGATTTGGAAATAATTTAAAATCTACGGAATTCGATATTGTCTTAGTATCCGAAATTAACTTGAATGAGAATTTGCTAATAGTTTTCCTATAGCAAACTACGAATGCAAAATGAAAACGAGACAAAACGAAAAGGTGGTGGGTTAGCAGTATATATAAAGAAGAGTATTTCATTTGATCTTATTGAAATTAAAACTTTAGATTTCGAATGCATGAGATTTGCAAATAATTATCCAAATAATAGTAATTCGATAGAAATTGTGTTTATCTATAGACCACCAGAGAAAAGTGTGAAAAACTTTATTATCGAGTTGGACAATCTTATATCTAATATAAAGTGCAAAATTTAATCATCATAGGGATATAAATATTAATCTATTGGATAATCAGAATATAAATGTTATAGAGTATGAAACTATGTTGTGTGGTAAAGGGTTAATAGGGCAATTAGCGAAGTTACACGTGAAGAAATCAGAGATGGTGAGTTAAAAAGTTCTTTAATTGACCATATTTTTGTACGTTCAAACTACCAGAAAGTTAAGTCTGCTGTTATAAGGTACAAAATATCAGACCATTATCCTATATGTCTGTCAATAGAAGCTGAAACTATCAATATGTTAAATTGCACAACTAACATAATAAAGAAGAAGTATAATGAGTTATACATTAAAAATAAAATAAAAGACTAACTGGGACGAAATAGTCGACAAGAATGTTAATAATTTCGCTAATAAGATTATTAAAACATTTACAATAATTTATAATAACAGTACCTCAAGTTCACATAGCCGTAACAAAAGAAGCATTGGTAAAGAATGGTTAACAGCGAGAATATTAAACCGCATAAAGGAAAAAGATTTACTTTTTAGAAAATGGAAGTCAAACCCCAACAATATTGAATACAAAGAGAAATATAGAAAATATCGTAACACTTTAAATAATGAGATTAAAATGCCAAACAGGTTTACTTTCAAAAAGATTTTCAGACAAAGGTAATAATACCAAAAAGTGTGGATGAAATCAACTACATAATCAATAAAAAAGATCCAAAACGCAGATTCCAAGATTTTGACTACAATGGGCCAAACATACGATAAAAAACTGATCGTTGCAAAATTTGCTAACACCTTCATTAATCAAATAGAAAATTTGATAGATACTTGTCAACACAAGGTGGTAATTAAACAACATGAAATAAACCATAGTTGCAGTTTTCATGTTCCACCAGCAAACGAAATCATGGTAGAAAAATAATAAATAGCTTTAGTATCACCAAATCTCCTGGTATTGACAATATTAGGGTGATAGATATAAAAAATAACGTAAACATTTTTAAACGGATAATTTGCAATTTAATAAATTGCTCACTAAAACAGGGAATTTTTCCGGAAGTACTTAAGAGGTGTATAATTCGACCAATTTACAAAAAAGGGAACCCTATGGATTGTCAAAACTACAGACCAATCAGCATACTTCCTGTTATAGAAAAGTATTAGAGCTATACATTAGCAAGCATTTAAAAACATACTTAGAAACAAATAAATTGATTCATCCTGACCAGTACGGATTCCAGAAAGGAAAAATACGGAACAAGCACTAGTGTGTGTTACGGATTACATAAATAATCAAATGGATAAAGGAAAATACACTATAGCAGTATTTATCGACCTGTCAAAGGCATTTGACACTGTGGACCACGACATACTTATTAAATGTATGATGCAAAATGGTATTAGAGGAAAACTACTTGAATGGTTTAAGGATTATTTAAAGAATAGGTCTTACGTGGTTAAAGTTGGCGACGAAATAAGTAACGAAAACCGGTTAAATACGGGGTTCCTCAGAGTAATCTGGGACCAATTTTGTTCCTAATGTACATCAATAATATCTTTAAAAGCATAGAAATATTTAAACTGTACATGTACGCCGATGACGCCGTATTATTATACTCTCATTATAATGTGAAGGATTGTGAACATATCATTCAAGATAATTTAAATAATATGTCTGAATGGATGCATGGTAGGAATCTGTTCATAAATGCAGAAAAAACTCACACAATGCTGTTTGCGACATCACACATGCGAAGAACTGAACCAATACGATTAATTATACACAACTGCTATTGTACTAAGACAAAAACAGCATGCAACTGTACAGAACTAAAAAATGTTAATGAGACGAATTACTTAGGATTACTAATCGACAATAGGCTTAAGTACAATAGGCATGCAGATCAATTATATACAAAAATGAAAAGAATATCGGGTAGCTACTATCTATTAAGTAGATTTACAAACACAAAAACTATGATCATGATCTATAAAGCACTAATTGAATCCATTATTAGATACGCTATTAGAATCTGGGGCTGCGCTGAATATTCTCATATAAGAAAAGTAGAATCACTGCAGATAAAACTACTGAAACAAATTCATGGCAACAACAACTGGAAAAAGGAAATGTTACAAAAATGAATACACTCACACCAAATGGTTTATACAGGTATACAAACGTATTAAAATACTACGGACAGATTGAATATAAAATTCCTATGCAACACAATTTAAACGAGAAGAATCATAACATGATTCCTCATTATTATAATAAATATGGTGAACGTACACTTAAATGTATGGTTCCGAAATTATACAATTCTATACCTTACGAGATATGTCTTATAAAAAGATAAGTGAATTCAAAAAGGAATAACCCAGTGGATCATTCGCGGTATATAGGAATATTTCATCATACATTATTTACAACAATTCCAATTGGAATTCATATATTTTATCTGATTTATGTTAACATACGCGATTTGCATAATCCTTTTTCTTTTTGTTATTACTATTATTTTATTTCATTACATAAGTACTATTGCATTTATAAATAATTGTTCTGTTACATACCTTACACTTTCGATGCAATGGTAAATTTTATTTCATTTCTATACTTTTGTTAAGTTTATCACTTGGTAACTACTGTTACTTGTTATTTGTAGTATAAGCTCATATTAGCATTTAATTTTACCTCTGTTCTTTATTATATAATTAGCATACTTTAATGATTTCGTTTTCAATACATATATTTATATTACTATTCTTATTGGTTCAATGATGGCTAAATCATATTAATTTAATTGTATCTGTAAAACAATTGTATTATAAATCGGAACCAACCGTTAAGTTTCTGCAACTTGGTCGGTCCGATAAATGTAGATATATTTAAGAATAAAGATTCAAAGATTACTATTATTACTATTTTTTTTTTTTTTTTTTTTTTTGGCATCAACCACTAGGGTTATTAGCCACTCAGCTGCATCTTGTCATACCTATACTGTCATATACTATATGTTATGAAAATGACGTATTAAACGTAAAAATTGCATAATTTTATTCAGCTTGGTGTGGTCTAACTCTTCAAATGCATTTACGAAGTTAAAGTTTATATTGCATAACTGTTTGTGGTGCTGATATCGATTGCATTGATCGAAGATATGTTCCAGCGTAACTGGTACCCTGCATAGGTCGCATACACTTTTGGTTTATTTGTTAAGAGATATTCGTGGTGAGTTTTGGTGACCTATACGGAGTCTAGTTAACACTACACTTTCTTTCCTAGACATTGATGGGTACCTTCGGCGTTCTCCTGTTTGCGGTAGGTGCTTTCAGTGCTCTGCTTTCGTTTTGCCATTCATTTTGCCACGCACTCCATACCTTGTTTTGATCATTTTTTCATTTTGAAGTTCGTCCCGGTGCTCTATGTTTGATAGTCTGCAAGCTGCTTGTATGTTATTGTGCAGTGGATAACGAGACCGTGTCATTTACACCGGCCTGGTAAGGAAGTGGTTGATATGTGACTTAATTTTGAGGATTTTTGAAATATATTTTAGTAAAATCCACGCTCTTCTGTACCTTAAAGGAAGTACTCCTGACTCTGCACATAAGCTGCTTGTCGGGCTTGTTGGGAAAGCCCCCATTGCATACCTTAGGCAGATATTTTGAATGGTGTTTAGTGTTTAAGCCTAGTTTGACATGCTGACAATATACAACGCTACCATAATCCATTCGTGTTAGCACTAGTGTTTTGTATAAACGTAATATCACCTCTCTGTCTGCTCCCACTTTGAGCTCGCTAAACATCTCATTACATTAATAATCTTTTTGTTTTTGTTTTAATGTTTCAATGTGACCTTTCCAAAGTAAATTTGAGTCCAGTGTTACACCTAGAAATTTATGTTGTTGTACACACTTTATTTGAAGGTCTTTAAGTACAGATTGGGCTGGTAATGTGGTGTTGCAGCCTGCAGAAATGCATGCAGACGGTTTTCTGGAGAGACGAAAACCTACACCTCGGCTTGACTTAATATTGAGTTTATAGCCGTTTGTAGTCTAGGATTGGTGTCCTAGTTTATAAGAGAGATATATGGCTATATCGTCAACGTATATGCTACGACCAACTGACCTGTCTAGCGTACTTGTTATGTTATTGATAGCTATGCTAAACAATGTAACACTCATTGGTGATCCTTGTGGAATTCCATTTTGCATGTTGTATGCTGCTGACAAGGTATTTCCACACGAACTTTAAAATACCTGTTTGTTAGAAATGAATTTATAAATTGTCCCATGTTGCCTCTTATCCCCAACTGTGTATTTGGGAGATGACTGCATACTCCAAACCGTATCGTACGCCTTTTCAAGGTCGAAGAATACGGCTACGCTGTCTTTTGAGAAGGATTCTTGCACTTTGTGCACAGTTGAACTAAATTATCGGTGGTAGAATAATTTTTCGAAAACCCGCTTGGTATCTGTTAATCCAGCCTTTCTTCTATGAGTGTGGTAATTTTTGTTTACTATTTTTCTAGGATTTTTCCTAAACAGCATGATAAGGCAATTGGTCTATAGCTTTCGGGATTGCACGGATCTTTTCCTGGTTTAAGGATTGGGACGACTACTGTCATTTTCCACAGTGATGGGTAATCTTTCATTCCAAACCTGTTAAATATGTGCAATAAGTCTCGTAGGCTTGAGTCGGGTAAGTTTTAATTACTCTATTTGGAATGTCATCTACACCCGCAGCTGAGTCTTTCATGTATCTTAATTCGTTCTTAAGTTCTGTCATGGTTATAGGAATGTTATATGTTTGTTCCTGCTCCTCGTCAAAAATTTAATGGTAACTCACGCTGGTTCTTAGTGGTTAAAAACTCTTGAGTGTAATTTTGATCGCTGCAAATATGTTGGTAGTGGCGTCAAACTCTTCGGCAACTTCGTAGGGATGACTTATTATGCTTCCATCTGACAATATCTTTAAGAGTAAATTTATTATTTTTCCCCGATATACGCGAATTTTTTCCATAACTCTAAGCGCAGTTTTAAATTTATGCTGTTTGGTTCTTGCCATGACCGTTTTTGGCATTTCTTATTTCTAATCGGGCTATAGCTCTACATTTTAAATTGTATTAAATTGCGGTTGTGGAGTTACCAAAATCTCTTAAGAGCTTTCTTTCGCTCATCTATTGCTTTAGCGATTTTCGAATTCCACCAGGGAACCCTTATCCTGTTTGGGATACTTTGTTTTGGGATCGTCTCTTGGAGCATTGATGATGGATTCATTTAAACTATCTATCGTTTCATTTATGTCTGGAAAATGTTTTATCGGTACTATTTTTGCTTAAACTCTTCCCACTGCTCGGTTCAAGCACCATCTGCTACTTGATGACTCAGTGATTTTGCGACTGACGATTCGATTAAATTGGAAAATGATCGCTTCCATGCAAATCACAGGATTCCATTTAGATTATGTGCACTTTGGGAGTAACATAGCAAGATCGATAGCAGAGAAAGAGTTTGATTTGGCATTAAAGAATGTTGGAGTGCCATCATTGAGAAGTATCAGATTGTTTCGATCCAAGAAATTTTCCACATTCTTACCTCTGGTGTCATATCTTTCGAACCCACAACGGCAGGGAGTTAAAGTCTCCAAAGCAAATAAGGCTTTTGTAGTTGAGACGTTATGTTTTCTAAATCCTGTATCGTCCAATTACCATCCGGTAGGTATATGACATAACACCAGGTTGATAGGTGCGTTACGTGCACAGCTATTACTTGTAGAGGTGACATTAGATTTATTTTCTGTACACAGTTTTGATGTAAAAGGTGGCTACACCACCTTTTGCTCTTAAACAGGGAGACATATCGCGTCGACAAATGGTATATTGGTTTAAGAAATATTTTTCTTCTTTATTAAAATGCGTTTCTTGCATACAGATAGCTAATGGGACTTTTTATTATGAGTTTTAATTCTTCAGTGCTTTTTTTACAACCATTACAATTCCACTGGATTATACTTTCCATCGCCATTTTGGATTAGATTTTTTGTTTAGGACGATCACATTAACATTTAGTAAATAAAATATAAAAGGTAAATATCACAGAATATCACATGTTTAAACTAATATCACAGTTACAATTAAAACGTCACATAGAAATTAATAAAATATCACAGGTGGTAGACTAGAGTATTGATTAGGTATCGTCTAACGACGAATTACTTTGAGGCCTCTAGGTACACCTTTCGGCCATCCCTTTTCTTTTTCCACCTTCTTTAGCTTTGCGAGAATAAACTGGTCAATAGATTCAATACTAGAACATTATTTTCGGTTTTGCACCTCGAGATTCATCCTCCATTTTTCGGCGTCTGATAAGGATATGGATGGAAATCTGGGTTTATAAAGGTGCGGCTAAGGGTTCTACAGGAGTAAGCTGATGGTGCAACTTTATTTCCTGTTTTAAACTCGTCTCTAATTATATTCCGAAATCAAATCTGCTTTTAACACTTCAGTGGAAGGATAACTACAGGTAAGAACCATTTCTTCTAATTACTTTCTTATTTCGGCATGATTTTTACAGATAACGTCTGGCGGTTGATGAGGCAATCTGCGCAAATGATCTGCTTGTGACGGCAGAGCCTCCATCTGTTTTGCCTGTGGTAAGACACCTTATTTAAGACCATAATTTTATCTTAGCTTCCTTTTTGTAGGCATCCTTTCCAACTAGCAGCGTGATCACCTTCACAGTTTGGGCATTTTTTTGAGATTCACAGAGATTCCTCGTGAATTTCCTTTCCACACAAATTCTTGGATTTACAATTTATTGAAGAATGTCCAAACCTTGGCAGTTGAAACACCTCAGAGGATTAGGGATATATGGCCTAACTGCTAACGGGTACATGGCGGCTTATTTTTTGGTAAAGTTGTTTTATTGAAAGTAAGAATATGATTAGGAGAATCTACCCATTTATCTCCTTTCTAACATTGATTCGTTTCACGTCAATTACCATTTCGTGTTCCAGACCTTATTTCTATCGTACAGTTCAACAAATCTGGCAGTACACTACCCTTTGCATTGGTTGAATGTAGGATGAGGTTACCTCAACTTCCATTTCTGCAACTCTTTGACGCTTAATAATTTTCGATTGAGCCTTTGACTTTGTCTCACCAACAAGAGTCCTTTCATTTTCTTAATGCTATTAACTTCTCCAACCAATCCAAACAATGCTTTAGAAATTAGGAAGGACTGACCTTTTCAAAGTCCTCCTCCTTTTTAAGGAGCAGAAACCGGGGTAAAGATACCCTTTCCTGCTTTCCTTTTGAGGCAGTTTGAGTACGCTGTCTACCTTCAGCGCTTATTTCAGAGGATAAGTCCTCATTTAAATTTAATCTAATCCCACGAGTTGGGATGAACAACGTCGACTAAGCAGTGCACCCATACCATAAAGGCTAGATACTGTGGAGAGGCGCCCGTTTCCCCACAGGCGTTTCAACGCTAGCGACCAGGCTTCCCCTGGCCACGCTCAGGCTTTCGCGCAATCCCTTCAGCACCTAAAACTGCCAAACGACCTTGGGATTGGGGATTTTTATAGAGGTTACCTTCCTCGTAGTCCAGGCATTAAGCCAAGACCGCTACCTGTACGACGTTCCTAGCTACGCCCTGCTAGAGTCTCTGAAGTACAGTTCGGTTGCGGTATTAGGACACGGCTAGCGCTCAGCCGTCCCCAGCAAGGACATCCTGGCCCACACCCGTATACGCTTTTGACGGCGCATGTCCTGGGAAGAGTAGAAAGAAAAGGAAGAGGTCTCTCAGCTTCCGCTGGGAGCCTGAAGAGAACAAGAGTTAGAGCGAGGGTGCTCCGACAGAAAAGAGTTAAAGTAAGGGAAGCCACTCAAGACTAGTATAAGAAAAGTGAACTTCCAGCTAAGGGGACGCAGGGTTGCCGTCCCTGTCCTTGTTAGTTACAAGGCCCCACGTAAACTGGTCCGCGACACCGTATTCTGTAGAGCTAACAGTGGCAGGTTGACGCCACGAGCTCATATTTCGGTGAAGGCCTTGCATCACTTACGATCATTTGCAAGGTCGTTCCCTATCCGCCACCTGGGGACGCGCCTAGTAGGTAGTTCAACTATTATTACTATTATTACTATTATTACTATTATTACTATTATTACTATTATTACTATTATTACTATTATTACTATTATTACTATTATTACTATTATTACTATTATTACTATTATTACTATTATTACTATTATTACTATTATTATTTATTATTACTATTATTACTATTATTACTATTATTACTATTATTACTATTATTACTATTATTACTATTATTACTATTATTACTATTATTACTATTATTGCAGAACAAAGTGTTAAAATGATATATAAAACTTGATAAAATGAAATTTTACAAAAATCGACATTAACCCTTTAGGTTACTATAAATTATATAATATCGTGAATCATTATGATAATGACGAATTTAAGATCATATTAGAACATAATTACGAAACAAGGCATATTAAATATACTGTACCAAAAGTTTAAAGCACGGTGATCGTACCCGTGTACGATACAAAATTGTATAATCAAATAACATTTGATTTCAAACATTTAAACAAAACAGCATTCATCAATGAATTAAAACTATGCTACGAAATGCTAACATTGTATAATATTACAGAATTAACTTAAAAACATCTGGTATTATTAGTTGTTAAATACTTAAATGAACTTAAGGACTGCACTATCACCTCGAGCGTCATTACCTATGAAATAAAAAGAATGTAAATTAATTATGTATATATAGTTATATGTTCGAACCTACTGAAAAGTCTGCGACTTAGTAGGACCGCAAAACTAATGTATGTATGAGAAACAAATAAATGAAATGAAAAAATGAAAATTACTATTATTACTATTATTACTATTATTACTATTATTATTATTACTATTACTATTATTACTATTATTACTATTACAGTTTCTGATAAAGACGCTACTATTGATCTCATTGGCAGGAGACCACCCGTCTACAGAGAATTGGGCCAAAGTAGTGTGTTGGTGGAGACGCCTTCAACTACCAGGATCCCTTTTCCTCCTTACGGGTCGCCACGCACGGCAAAACACGTGGGTCCATTGGTCGCCTTTACGACCTCCAGGACGGGAGGGACAATTTATACAGGGTCATTACTATTATTTACTATTATTACTATTATTACTATTATTACTATTATTACTATTATTACTATTATTACTATTAACTATTATTACTATTATTACTATTATTACTATAAATAAAATAAATCACTAAAGGAGGAGATAAAATTGTTCGAAAAACTGTCGATTCTAAAGAAAAGCAAATTGAAACAATGTTAACACGGCTGAATAAGGTTGAACAACACGGAAGGAGGAAATTCATTGAAATACACGGCATCGATAAAGACAAACAAACTACACCTGAACAAAAATTCAATGACGTTATGGAAAAAATTGGTTGTGGAGATGTACCACATAAATTCGTTAATCAAATCACATTAACAAAGTCGAGTTTTCTATTAGTGCGCTTAAAAAACGAATCGGACAAGTACAATATCATAAAAATGGAAAGTTGTGGTGGAAAGAACTACCCAATGATGAGAAAAATTACAAACCGGCACTACTTTAGTGAAAGCTTAACGCCTTACTTTAGAATACTGTTACGGAAGCAAAAAAAGAGCGGTAATTTACAAATATGACTATGTTTGGGTGAAAATGGACGTATACTTGTGAAAAAATGAACAGGAAAGGGCTGTCAATATAATGACTGAGAGTGATTTAGACAGGTATATCAACTAATTATAATTAATAACATTTTTAGAATAACTTTTTATTTTGAATTAATTGTAAATATATTTAAAAGACATTTTATTTTCAATTGGCAATAAAATATCAAACCTTGTGTATAATATATATAAACGTAGGAAAACCCATTTGTTTATTTAGTCGATTTACATTCTAAAGAATATTAGATATTTACATAAGTTAAATTGTTTATTTATGACACAAAACATATTTTAATTTTAGAAATTATAATAATTGTATTAATTTATTACTCATAATGGCTAGGACACCAAATACAGAAACTGATTTTTTTCAATTTCAAAATTGTACAAGTGTATTGGAATGGAATACGTTTATTAACAAATGTAACTCTACATGCAAATCACTAAATTTCTTTCACGTAAACATTAGGTCCCTAAATAAATACTTCGACGAATTAGTGATAGTTCTGAAACAATGTGACTTTGACATCATACTAATTAGCGAAATTAACGTAAAGCACGAAAATGTATTTTGTATCACATTCCTAACTACGAACGTATAATTAAGATTAGAGAAAACAAAAGCGGCGGAGGATTAGCTTTATATGTAAAACAAATCAAAAATTTACAGAAATATGGACTAAAGCTTCCACCTTTGAATGTATAAACATAAAATAAACTTTCCACGAGATAATAACGCATTACAATTGCTTTTCATATATCGTCCACCAAATACAAACATCAAACATTTTATTGAAGAGTTAGATTCAAAGTTACCCAACAACATACACCAAAATTTGATACTGTTGGTGATGCAAATATAAACCTTCATGACAGTTACAACTCAAATGTATGCGACTACGAAAGTATGCTATACGGTAAAGGACTGGTGAGCGTGATAACAGATTCTACAAGGAGGAAATAAGGATGGAGCAATTTGCTCAACGCTAATAGATCATATCTTCATCCGATCCAACATTAGAAGGTAAAGTCTGCTGTTATCAAACACAAAATATCCGACCACTACCCTATATGTATAGACATCAAAGACGACGTAATTACCAAAAATGACTGTATTAAGAGTAACGTAAGAAAGAAATTCATTGAACATAAAATACAGCAAGAAATGAAAAATCAAAACTGGAAAGCCTGAGAGACAATGACATCAACATTTTCACTAACAAAATTATTAATTCATTTAACGCTATTTACGTTAATAACACAATAACTAAAGAGGAAAACAGCAAAAGCGGAAAAAAGCATGGATGACTGAAATACTATATCAGAAAATAACGGAACGCGATAAATTATTTAAGATATGGAAATCGAACCCAAACAACATTAGATACAAAATAATTACCATAGATTCAGAAACAGACTAAACAACGAAATACGGGACACTAAAATAAGTATATCAAAAATAGAATTTCAGTAAAAAATAAAGGGGAAAGAAGTATGGAAAATATAAACTACTATTATTCAGAAAAACAATAAAAACGTTGATGAGAAAATACTTACAACAATGGAAAACAAGAACCACTGCTGAAATTGCATTGGAATTCTCAGAAAACTTTCAAAATCAGATTACAGAATTAAAGAAAAGATGTGCACACTTAACATCTCAAACTACTACTAGAGTAGATCCTAACCACAACTTCTACGTTCCTTTATCAAGCAAAAATGTATCGAAAATATTATTCAGAAAATGGATATAAAAAAATTACCAGGAAATGATAACATAAGGGTGATTGATGTAAAAAATAACGCACAAATACTTAGCTCAACAATTTCTGAGATAATAAATTTATCTATCCAACAAGAAAAATTTCCAGAGGAATTTAAAACATCAATCGTGCGACCCATATATAAAAAGGTGATCCAAATAACTGCAACAACTATAGGCCGATTAGTATACTACCTTGTATAGAAAAAGTACTAGAAATATATGTAACAACGCATCTTCAAAGCTATTTGAAGAACAACGTAATTAACGAGCATCAGTATGGATTCCAGAAAGGGAAAAGCACGGAAGACGCCATGATAATGCTTACAGATTATATTAATCAGCATTGGACAAAAATAACTACACTTTAGCAATTTTCATCGATTTGTCCAAAGCTTTTGACATGGTGAACCACCGGCAGATGATAAATAGACTGAAAGACATTGGTATCACAGGGACGCAGTTATCATGGTTTGAAAGTTATTTAACTAATAGACACTATATGGTGAAAGTTGCTGACAGGTTTAGTACCAAATGTAAGCAAACCGAAGGAGTTCCACAAGGTAGCAATCTGGGTCCTATATTATTCTTGATATACACAAACAGTATTTTTACAACAGTGCAAGATGCAAAATTATACATGTACGCTGACGATGCAGTTCTAGTTTATTCACATAGAGATATCAACACCTGTGCATTTGTAATACAACAGAACATAAACAATATTGCTACATGGATTCACGATAACAACTTAGTGATCAACACTGAAAAACAGTTACTATGGCATTCTCTACATCGCATATGCCTAAATGCAAAATACGAAATAAAAATTCACACTTTGAGTGTAAAATAGATTTGAATAGATGCAAATGTAGAAATGTGGAAATCAAATCAGAATATAATTATTTAGGACTTATAATCGATTCTGACTGAAATATGACAAACATATTACGTATATATATACAATAAACTGAAGAAAATTGTTGGTATATTTTACTTATTACAAAGATACATTGACAAAAAACTATGATTGTCGTTTATAAATCCTTGATAGAGTCATTAATAATATCGGTGTAAGAGTATTTGCTGACTATGTTCATGCTAAAAAATTGAACAACTGCAAATAAAAATAATAAAAATTATATTTGGCAAAAATAAATTTGAATTAAAAGATGCATTCAACGAACTTTGTCAGGGTATTTTGAACACCCTGTATACGTAGTGGGTAATTTTGTTTGTAGTTCTATGTACTTAGTTAAGATTCCGTATATAAATTTTTTTTGTTGTCAAATTAAGTTTCATAGTAAATTTCGCTTTAACGTATGTGGTGAGCTTTAGATTCTTTGTTTGAGAAATTATTATTCCGAAATTTAGATTGTTTTTCGTTATTATTTCTCGTTTATAGAAGTTTGGTTAACGTTTATTTGTAAATAGTTGTATATAAGTTTAATTAAGGTTCATTTCGTTTGATTTCCGAAAAATATAATAGAAAATGAAGTAATTTAAATGAATAGTATAGGTTTATCTGTATGATGTCATGGTCGCGCCATACAGACGCTTACGTATAGTTGTCCAGTTTATTATTAGGTATTTTGGTTTTGATTCATAGAGATTGCATGTGGGCCTTATTGTTCGTACTTTAAGGTAAACATACAGAGGCTGTATTCGTTGATCTTGCTGACGGTTAGTTTTTCAAAATTTACCGAGTCCTTACGGACGAAAACGAAATTGTAGTGGGGTACTTTGGTTTCTCCTTCCGTTTTTTAATTGGTTGAATTATATTAGATAAGATTTTTTATGAGTAGTGGGATTAAAATCCAAGATGGAATTTGTTAATAATTTTGGCAGTCTTAGACAGGTCTCGTTTTCGAGTAGTTGCACGTTGCCGCTTGTGTTACGCTTAGGGGTGATTTAGAACGTTGATACTTTGGACCTTGTGGTGTTTAACGAACGTACTTTTTGTGTAATAAGGGTAGTTTAACTACTGAAGTAACCTGTGAAAGGGATTTATGAAAATTGTTCATTCACCAAAGGATTATACCTAGTGCCGATTTCGGTTTTACGTAAAATTACCTGGAGGACATCTTTTTTTTTAGTGCGTCGATGGACTTTTGGTTTATATCGCCTTTGCGGATTTGCTTAAAATCATCGTTCTTACAGTGCCACCTATTTGTCATACAAAGCGTGTGTAAAGATACAAAGAAACTATCGCAATATATTAAAATATATTTAGTTATTTAAACAAATTATTAAGGAGTTTTAGTGGAAAATAAAATTATTTAAAAGAACATTAAAAGTTTATCAAGTCAATTGAACGCTCATATTAGTATTTTAAAAGAAGTTTTGAATTTATGCAATTTTTAACGCGATTCAAGCAAGGGATTTTTGTGTATCATAGTACAATAGTCAACATTTATCTTCATCTTTTGCCGGACCTGGGAGTTTCCATTCCGTTATAGCTGTAGCCGATCACCTGGTTCGTACCATCCGTTGTAACACAGAGGAGGTGCTATCTAGACCTTGTAAGGTATTATAACATTTTTTTTATTGAAAACTTTTAAGATTGTTTTGTGTTTCGAATTATTTTATTTGTTGAAGGTTTGAAAGGGTTGTGTCTCGTTTTTTTGTTAATTTAAAGTGTTTTGAATTTAGTTATTGGAATTAATCGTAACTCTAACGCTCCGCCTTCACACCTTTTTTATTTTATTAGTAAAGGGCAATTGACCCTGTAGTTGTGTGGATATATAATCCACGGTTTATTTATATCTAGGTTAAACGATTTAGACTGGCTAAAGCAGAACTCTGATCAGACGACCTGACGCCTAATAAGCCTTTGTATTATTTTTTTTGTTTTGTTTATACGCATTTTCGTATGTCTATATTTATACTGATTTTATTATTTTATTATAGCTTTGTTTTGTTTTATAAATGTGTTTGGTATTCTCTGAAAACCCTTCTGTGTTGCATACCAGTTTTTTTTTTTGCAAATTTACCGATAATTTAAGTTAAACGTAACGAAGTTAGTTTTTTTATTATTGAGTAATAACGTAATTTTTGTTTCTATTTTATTGAGTAATAGCGTTCTTAATATTTAGTGTTTTATTTGAATTTTTTTTGTGTTTTGTTTTGATTATTACTTAACGTCAAATTATTTACACGGAGGTGTATTAACGTAACGTTATTGAGTGTTGATCACGCTTTTATTTGACAAGCGTGTAGTGTTTTTTTTTAAGCCCGATTTTAGGTGGTTTGCTGAATTGCTGTCCAGCACACCTGGAATTGATTACGAATAGGTAAGCGCATGTTTTTTGGATGTTTAGACACGCTATGTACTCGTAATTTTGGCACGACAACCCTTATTTTTGTCTATCAAATATCCTGGCGCCCTTAACCGAAACGATTTTGACTTCATCCCCTATTTTGACTGACGTACGATTTATTATTCTGGATGTGCAAAATTATTAACATCAATCCACGATCCGCACGCTGACTAGTCGAGGCAAAAAGGGGCCAATTTATCTGTAATCCCGTTCTACCACCCGTTTATACCGTTACAGGTAAAGTTGGCGCTTCAACGTGGGACATTTTAGGGTGGTTTTTTCTCGTAGATTTTTATTTTTGGTGACATCTTAGGATAGTATTTCAGTATTTTCGCTTCAGGATTATTTTATTGTTGAATTAAGTTTTTTATATACGTATCGAAAGATTAAATATGGGTTATAAAATTAATGTAGATAGGCTTACACCTAGTGAGGTAAGATATGAGATAGCGGTTAGAGGTGGTGATCTTTCGTTAGGGTAACTGCGTTACGAGCTTTATTACGGAATATTTTAAGCGAGGAGAGTGGGTAAAATTGCATCACGTCCCGATTATCCTTTCGATTTTGAAACAGATAAGATTGCTATTGAGGAAACGAAATTGGAAAAAAATTATTAGAGGAAGTCAAAATTAATCCGTCCACAAAAATTTTAACGACCATAGAAACCAAGCTCAAACATTTGTTAGGTAGAGTTAATAATTCAATTCCGAAAACCGATATCGATGTTAAGATTAAAGAAAGTTTGTTTGTTGAAATTGCGGTAGCTCAGTCTACGTACGAAATTTTGGATAAACGTAGTTTCAAAAGTTCACCTTTGGAAGTAGGCAGTGTTTCGAATAATGACGATCAAAATTCAAATACAGATATTTCAGTACCGATTAGTAATTTAAATTTAAGTACATCACCTGTTAGGAATGTAGTTGTAAAAAGTACACCGGTTTGCAAGTGGAATTTATCATTTCGGGAGATACTAAACCTTATCGCTAAGTGCTTTTTGGAACGGATTTCAGAAACAGATTTCACGTAGAGTTGATGACGCACAATTATTTTCGGAATGTTTAGATTTATTTACGGGTAACGCTTTGATTTACGTTCGTTCCGTTAGAAGGGAAGTTAGGACTTGGGGTGAGTTGGTGGAATTGTTGAAAATTCAATTCCAGCCAATAGATTATGACGATAGATTATTAGATGAGATTAAGCGTCGTACCGGGACGGAGAACTATAGGAATTTATATCGCTGTTATGCGGACTTTATTTTCGCGTTTGAACGAAACTTTGTCGGAGGATAAGCAATTACGTATTTTGCGGAAAAATATCGCGCCTTCTTATCAGGCACAATTAGGTCTAACGGAGGTTAACTCGATTAACGAATTAATTAAGTATGGAAGACTTATCGAAGAAAGAGTTCAAAATGAATAGTTATGTACCGCCTAGTCGGAAACGCTCCGATCTAGAAGTAGATTTAGCGTGGGGAGAAACCCCACCGGTGGTTACGATTAAGAAGAAGGAAGTACCGATACAAGAAGTAAAGATAACGCCGAGTAGAGTTGAGGGAAGATCATGTTGGAATTGTCAGAAGACCGGACATTTAGCGTCGCGTTGTAAGGATACCATTAAGAATCGTTATTGTTATCTTTGTGGAAAGAAGGATTTTACAGTGAAGAATTGCCCTAAGTGTTCGAATTCGGGAAACGGATTACGGAGACAATAAAGAGCCGCGTATTGTCTTCTAGAATTTTTGTTAAGTCGGCAGTGTATTATAATTCATTAAGAGCTAGGGATGACGCGAAATTTTTAAAGACTAAAGTTGTTTTGGATTACGTTTTGATTCTAAAGATTCAGATGAAAGACCATTTGTGAACGTTAAAATTTACGGACAAGAGTTATTAGGTTTGTTGGATAGTGGGTCAACTAAGACCATATTAGGAGAAAAAGGTTGGAAGAAATTAAGTCATTTAGGAGTTGTTAGATAAACAATTTACGTCAACGTGTGTTGTAGCAAACGGTCAGTCAGTTAGAGGTATAGGTACCGCGACTGTACCAATCGAAATTAAGGAAAAGTTGTCATTTTAAATGTTCTTGTCGTACCGGATATACCGCATCATCTTATTTTGGGAGTAGACAAACAATCATAACCAAAAATTTTGAAACAATTGAAGCTTTGGAGAATGGAGAGCCTGGAATACAGTCCCGATTAGATTTGAGTAGCGATCAATTGCAGAGATTAGACAAGTTAGTCACCGATTATTTCACGTCTATCGAAGGTAAAGAAATTGGATGTACTTTTTAGTTCAACACCATATTAAGACCAATAGCGAACCAATTAACAACGATATTATCGTGTGTCACCGTTTATTCAGCAACAAATAGATCTCGAGTTGGAAAAATGTTGAAGATGGATGTGATTGAGAAATCTAATAGCGCTTGGTCAAGTCCGATACTACTAGTAAAGAAGAAGGATGGAGTTATAGGTTTTGCGGGATTTTCGAAAAGTAAATGTTACCGAGCGAGATGCATATCCGTTACCGTACGTTTCAGCAATTTTAGACCGTTTACGTGACGCAAAATACATATCGTCGTTGGACATTAAGTCAGCATATTGGCAGATACCAATGGCTGAAGACTCTAAAATATACCGCTTTTACTGTACCCAACAGGGATTATTTCAGTTTAAACGACTACCGTTCGGTTTGGCTAACGCACCAGCCAGTTGGCAACGATTTATTGACCGAGTTTTGGGACCAGAGTTAGAACCTTATGTTTTCGTTTATCTTGATGATACGATTATTTGTACACCTAATATGAGAAACACCTAGAAGTTCTACAAGAAGTTTTTCGTCGATTTACCGAGGCAGGAATAACGTTAGGCAGGGACAAATGTACCTTTTGTCAATCGGAGTTACGATATTTAGGTTACGTAATTAACGCGGATGGGTTATTCGATCCCAAAGTTAACGCAATTTTAAAGATACCGACACCTAAGAGTGCTACGGAAGTAAAAGAGTTATCGGAATAGCTAGTTGGTACCGTCGTTTTATTCAAAATTTTTCTACGATTATAGCGCCTTTAACGAAATTATTAAAGAAATTTGCAAAATTTGTTTGGGATGAAGATTGTGAGAAAGCTTTTGGAATTATTAAGGATTGTTTAGTTACCGCACCTATATTATCGTGTCCAGATTTTTCGCTACCGTTTACTGTGCAAACTGACGCTTGGATTATGGAATTTTGGATCATTACAAAAGAATTTTATGGGAAGGAGTCTTTGGTTTCAGAGAAAATTACGAAAATTTGGAAAGAAATTTTCGGATTACCGAAAAGAGTTGTTTGGTTACTTTTAAAGGAAATTACCGGTCCATTATTTGGGAAGGAGCAGAATTTCGGTTATTACCGGAAAGGATCTTGTTTGGTTACCATAATTTAAAGGCCTACCGGTTATTACGCCTTGGGCTAAACCCTTTCACCAGATAGTTTGAGGAACAAGAAAGGAAATAAAGTTAAAGGATACATTAATGGTTGACCGGATTGAAGAAGAAGTTAAGGAAACCCTTTGCTTACCCGAATGGCATAGAAAGGAAAGAGAAGAAAGGAAGTTAGAAGTTGGAAAAGATGAGGAAAGTGGGGTTGAAGGGAAGGGAAGAAGTTAAGGAAACCTTGCGTACCCGGCAAATGGCGGATTTTAAGAAAATGGAAAGTTTTAAGCAGGTATTATTCCAAAATTGGAGAAACGTTAGGAACATTGGAGAGTTTAGAAAAGGAAAGGAAGAAACCGGCCCCAGGAAAATTTATCGCAAGTGGCAAATGATTGCCCTAGAGGCCAGGACATTGGGTTTTATTTTTAAGGCCTTATTTGAAAGAATTTTTCCACCCGACCGTAATTATTAAAATTAAAGGCAGTTTGGAGTACCGTTTACGTTTTGGACAATTGGAACTTTTTAGGAATAAAGGAACAGAAAAAGGCCGGCCTTAAGGCCAAAAATTTTAACGAAAACCCCTGGCAAATATTGAACGGAATAATTTAAGGACCGGTTACCGAATCAAATTCAAGGTTAATTATAAGTTTTAGGAAGTTGCCGTTATTTTCGAAAATTTGAATTTTTCCGGCCTTCCGCCTTACCGCGAATTTGGGAAGAAATATCAAGAGGAAAGCAGGGTTTATACCGGAACGTTTGTTGAAATGGTAAATTTTGGAAGAAAGTTTTAGAAAAATGGTTTTCGCCTTTATAACGAAAATTAAAAAAATTAATCCCGGCGAATTAAAGAAACTTTAATGATTTAGAAGACGTTTAGCGTTTTGAAGAAATAACCGTAATTGGGGAAAAATTATTTTTAGGCGCGTTCCGTTATTTTGCACCAAGAACCCAAAATTTACCGGCCTTTTAATTAAAAGGGGGAGGTTTCCCGGGTATCCCAAGACTTTTTTAAAACCGGGGAAACCTTGTTTCTTTGGCTTTCCCAAAGGAAAAAATTTCGGAAGGGAAGTGTGGGGAAAAATGGGCCTTTTAAAAGGAAAATTCCTTTTTTTAAGCCAAAGCCCTTAATTGTTTCCGTTTAAGTCCTCTTGGACGTTTTCTCTGTGTAGGGACGGAGTAAGAATTTTCCTACAGCAGATGCCACTGCTTGTCGTAAGAGGCGACTAATCAAGTAGGCGTAGCGAGTTTGGTTGGAGGTGTTGCGATTTTGGGTCTTGGTATACGGTTGTGGAATAACGGAAAGCGGGGATCTCGTGAACCGTGGGGCCTCTTCCGTATGCTCGACGCGGAGTTTCAGTGCACCAGCCAAACGCGTGTACCGTTGTTGCACCTTGTGCTTTCTCGGATCCTTAGCGGATCATTTTTGGGGTTTGTCGTTTATCGTGGATTTAATCCAATTTTTTGTCTTCTCGACTTTGACTTATTTTACCGAACGTGACTGTGGGAGTTTTGTTTTTAGTACCAAGGGGGAACTCGAGTTCGGGGAGGGAGTTGAACCACCCTCTTGCCGCCTCGAGGGACGCGTTGAGTTTGTGGAGTTTATGGAGGTGGAGTTTTGTGGGTTTGGAGTTTATGGAGTTTTGTGGAGTTTTGTGGAGTTTTTGAATTTGGAGTTTTGTTGACTTTGTGGAGTTGTCGAGCTTTTAGTTTCGATGTTTATATTTACAGTTATGTTGAGTACCGGTTCCCCACCCTCTGCCTGTCAAAGGTCATGGTTGGTTTCGTCGTCCGTTTTGTGTAATGTAGTTTTATTTTTTTTTACCGGATTTTCATTTGCGCCTCTGTTGGTGGTTCGCTTCACGGACCCAACAGTTTAAAGGTTATTTGTTTTAGGTTTTTATAGTCCCAACTAGTGGTGTGTGGCGGAGCACATCACTAGCTTTTGAGGGTGTTGCGAGGGTCTTTCCTGACCAGCACCACCGCATTTTCCGTACTTCTTCGTACATTTAGTTTGTGGGAGTTAACGTTTGTAGTTAGGTTAGTTTTGTTTTTGTTCCTGGCGTAGGTTGCCTGTAGAGTAGAGTTGTTTTTATATTTTCCGAAGGAAAATATTTTTGTAAGGGGAGTGTCAGGGTATTTTGAACACCCTGTATACGTAGTGGGTAATTTTGTTTGTAGTTCTATGTTTAAGATTCCGTATATAAATTTTTTTTGTTGTCAAATTAAGTTTTATAGTAAATTTGCTTTAACGTATTGGTGAGCTTTAGATTCTTTGTTTGTGAAATTATTATTCCGAAATTTAGGTTGTTTTTTATTATTTCTCGTTTATAGAAGTTTGGTTAACGTTTATTTGTAAATAGTTGTATATAAGTTTAATTAAGGTTCATTTCGTTTGATTTCCGAAAAATATAATAGAAAATGAAGTAATTTAAATGAATAGTATAGGTTTATCTGTATGATGTCATGGTCGCGCCATACAGACGCTTAGTATAGTTGTCCAGTTTATTATTAGGTATTTTGGTTTTGATTCATAGAGATTGCATGTGGGCCTTATTGTTCGTACTTTAAGGTAAACATACAGAGGCTGTATTCGTTGATCTTGCTGACGGTTAGTTTTTCAAAATTTACCGAGTCCTTACGGACGAAAACGAAATTGTAGTAGGGGTACTTTTTCTCCTTCCGTTTTTTAATTGGTTGAATTATATTAGATAAGATTTTTTATGAGTAGTGGGATTAAAAATCCAAGATGGAATTTGTTAATAATTTTTGGCAGTCTTAGACAGGTTCGCTTTCGAGTAGTTACGTTGCCGCTTGTGTTACGCTTTAAGGGGTATTTAGAACGTTGATACTTTGGACCTTGTGGTGTTTAACGAACGTACTTTTTTGTGTAATAAGGGTAGTTTAACTACTGAAGTAACCTGTGAAAGGGATTTATGAAAATTGTTCATTCACCAAAGGATTATACCTAGTGCCGATTTCGGTTTTACGTAAAATTACCTGGAGGACATCTTCGTGTTTTTTTTAGTGCGTCGATGGACTTTTGGTTTATATCGCCTTTGCGGATTTACTTAAAATCATCGTTCTTACAGTGCCACCTATTTGTCATACAAAGCGTGTGTAAAGATAAAGAAACTATCGCAATATATTAAAATATATTTAGTTATTTAAACAAATTATTAAGGAGTTTTAGTGGAAAATAAAATTATTTAAAAGAACATTAAAAGCTAAAAGTTATCAAGTCAATTGAACGCTCATATTAGTATTTTAAAAGAAGTTTTGGAATTTATGCAATAACCTTTTAACGCGATTCAAGCAAGGGATCGTTTGTGTATCATAGTACAATAGTCAACATTTATCTTCATCTTTTGCCGGACCTGGGAGTTTCCATTCCCGTTATAGCTGTAGCCGATCACCTGGTTCGTACCATCCGTTGTAACACAGAGGAGGTGCTATCTAGACCTTGTAAGGTATTATAACATTGTGTTTTTTTATTGAAAACTTTTAAGATTGTTTTGTGTTTCGAATTATTTTATTTGTTGAAGGTTTGAAAGCGGAGTTGTGTCTCGTTTTTTTTTGTTAATTTAAACTGTGTTTTGAATTTAGTTATTGGAATTAATCGTAACTCTAACGCTCCGCCTTCACACCTTTTTTTATTTTATTAGTAAAGGGCAATTGACCCTGTAGTTGTGTGGATATATAATCCACGGTTTATTTATATTTAGGTTAAACGATTTAGACTGGCTAAAGCAGAACTCTGATCAGACGACCTGACGCCTAATAAGCCTTTGTATTATTTTTTTGTTTTGTTTATACGCATTTTCGTATGTCTATATTTATACTGATTTTATTATTTTATTATAGCTTTGTTTTGTTTTATAAATGTGTTTGTATTCTCTGAAACCCTTTGTGTTGCATACCAGTTTTTGTTTTGCAAATTTACCGATAATTTAGTTATAACGTAACGAAGTTAGTTTTTTATTATTGAGTAATAACGTAATTTTTTGTTTCTATTTTATTGAGTAATAGCGTTCTTAATATTTAGTGTTTTATTTGAATTTTTTGTTTTGTTTTGATTATTAGTTAACGTCAAATTATTTACACGGAGGTGTATTAACGTAACGTTATTGAGTGTTGATCACGCTTTTATTTGACAAGCGTGTAGTGTTTTTTTAAGCCCGATTTTAGGTGGTTTGCTGAATTGCTGTCCAGCACACCTGGATTGATTACGAATAGGTAAGCGCATGTTTTTGGATGTTTAGACACGCTATGTACTCGTAATTTTGGCACGACAACCCTTATTTTGTCTATCAAATATCCTGGCGCCCTTAACCGAAACGATTTTGACTTCATCCCTATTTTGACTGACGTACGATTTATTATTCTGGATGTGCAAAATTATTAACATCAATCCACGATCCGCACGCTGACTAGTCGAGGCAAAAGGGCCAATTTATCTGTAATCCGTTCTACCACCCGTTTATACCGTTACAACTTCAAAGCTTTACTAAACGGATACTATAAATACTTAATCTAATTAAATCTATGGTAACAACAAGATTAAGACACTAAACAGAACAGTTACAATACTAGACAAATAAATAAAGGTACCATTTTATTATAAAAAGGAAAAGATCATTAAGTGCATGGTTCCATTGCTTTTAACGATCTACCTGCATAATCAAATAAATAGTTAGTAATTTAGAAACTACCAGAAAACAGATTTTAAGCAAATGTAAATATACCATAAATGTAAACGTAAAAAAATAAATAAATTGTAAACATAAATATAAGAAATTAATTATTTTACATTGCAATGATTCACTCTGTAACGCCAATTAAAAAATAGTTATAGTTAATAGTAGGATATGTAAATTAAACGGCACAACGGACAAGTCCGAAGGACTTAGTTGGACCGAAAATGTATTAAAATGATTAATAAACAATTCAATTCAATTCAATTCAATTAATTATTACTATTATTACTATTATTATATTATTATATTATTACTATTATTTATTATTACTATTATTACTATTAAAAATTACTATTATTACTATTATTACTATTTCGTTTTGATAAAGACTACTATGGAACGCGAAACTGACAAATTTAAATACATTGTAGAATCGAAGACGACGTAAGTCCATCTGTAAAAACATTTTACGATAAAATTATTGCGATGATGCAGGTAACGACTGAACAATTTGAAGATATTAAAATGTGGTACAGGGAAGCAAGGAAGAAAATAAATTATTAAAGAAAATCAGAATATTAAGGCAAACGCTTGAAATAAAGACCGGCAAATTGAAGACTTAAATGACGTTAAACAAGCTAAAATTTCAAAAAGAAAATACATTGAGATACATGGAATTGATAAAATGACATTTCGTACGATAAGTATGAAAATTTCTAATATGATTGGATGCAGAAATTAGTAAACATGTAAGCAAATCTCATTACCTAAATCAGAGATGTTAAAGATTGAAAGAATCAAAAAATTAAAAGTGGAAAAGATTTGGAAAGTTAAATGAAGATGAAAAAATTAAACCAAAGTTATTTTTAATGAGTCGTTGACTGTAAACCAAAGGCATCGTACGTGAAACAAAAAAGAGCGTTAGATACAAATAGATTTGTTTGGGTTAGAAGTGTAAACTTTTGGTGAAAAAGAGGAAAATGGACAAACATTTATGATTTCGTCGTTTAGTGACATTGATAAGATTAAACTAAGATAAGTAGTTTAATATGATTAAAGCTATATTGAATTAAAGTATTGCAACAATCTAATAGATTAGCATTTATGAATAGGATTTTATTTCAATAGATTTCTTTTATAAAATTCAATGAAATTTATGTTTATAGTGTCATTTCATTTTAATATTGAATTAGATTTATGGTTTGAAGAATAACTTTACTTTTTGTATACTACGATATATTGGTTACAATTACAGGAAAATGTTTGTATTAAAGATCCATATAGATTATATTAGAAACTGTAATGAGTTTAAGGATTGAGTAGTAAGCATTAATGCAAATACTATTAAAGAACATTTTCTTTTTTATTTAAATTAAATACCATTATAAAGAGCTATCTATTTTAAATTAAATTTATCTAATTTCTTAATAATTTACTCAAGTTATATAAAGATGAATAATAAACTATGTTAATACAAATTTATATACTTACCTTTGTCTCTGTTGTGTTTATTAATTATTTAAGTAAAATACTGGCAAATTAAGAACAAACCTAAACATTCAACATGCAATAATTTAATAAAATATATTGCATTTTTATATTAAGATATTACCTTTATTAGATGCTATTATTATACAAAAAGGAAGATTATTGTTATAGTGTAGATTTCAATTAAGCTCTTTAAATCTTTAATCCACAATTAAACTAAACATAACAAGGTTATATCGAAATATTTTCTTATTTATATAGAAGTTATCCATTTAAAGAAATATTTGATAAGCTAAATTATTCGATTCAGATACACAAAAACTTGACGATCAAAATAGTAGCCTTAATCTAAAACTTGAGCAACAGAAATATCTGAAGAAAATCGTAAACTAAGGGATGAAATAAAGTCTTTAAAGCAAATTATTGAAGGAAAAGATAACGTAATTGAATCGCTGTCAACTCGCGTTAATAGCCTTGAACAGCCTAGAAGGAGAAAATTAATTGAAATACACGGGGTAGATAAGTCTAAAGAATATCATGAAACAAGTTTAAAAAATTGCGGAAAATATTGGATGTCAAGAAATTGAATTCAAATTGAAATCAGGTGTCTAAAAATTCTGAATTTCTTCTTATTAAATTAAAACTGAAGAAGACAAGCTGAAGGTGTTAAGTAAAGGTCGCGAATGGTGGCGCGCACTCCCCGATAAGGATAAGAAGGATAACCCACGCTTATTTTTTAATGAAAGTTTGTCCCATTAAAACAGGTTACTTTTCAACGAGACTCGCAAAAAGGCTTACGCATGTCAATATAAATTTGTATGGATAAAAAACGGACGAATTCTAGTGAAGAAGGGCGAAAAGGAGAGAGCCTTTCGGATCCAGTCCCAAAGTGATATAGATAAGTGCATAAAGTAAGTTTCTAAATACTGATATATTTATCTTTTAATGCACAAAGTGACTTTTGATTATTTTATTCTCCTTATTTCAATGACCAAAGAGAATTAGTTTCCTAAATTTGTAACAGTTTATAAACTTATAATTGCATATTAACAAATACAGAATTTTTATTTTATTTTTAGTTATATTAAGAGTTTATGATTTCATTTTGATTATTTAAAATTAAGACACAGTTTTATACTGATTGGGCAAATGCACAAATATTGTTATGATTAGATAGGCTAATATCATTACTTTGATTCATATAAGACTAAATTACACAATTTAATTCTTATAACATACTCATTTTTCGTATTTACAATGGAAATAAACACTGATGGGAATGAATTTAAAGATTTCCAAAATTGTGCTAACATAAAAGATTGGTCACTATTCGCTAACAAATGTATATCATCGTACAAATCATTACAAATATTTCATTTAAATGTTAGATCGCTCAGAAAACACTTTGATGAGCTAATGCTGATGCTTAATTTAAATAACTTTGACATAATACTATTGTCAGAAATAAATATTTCCCTCAAGTATGAAGGAGCATTTCAAATAGATAATTATGAATTTAAAATGAAGCATCGTGACAAAAAAACTGGAGGTGCCCTAGCAATGTATGTCAAAAAGGTATCATATGCAAAATATTCAAGTTAATCCCAGAATTTGAATGCATTAGTAGTACTATACAACTAGAAAATTTCCGCACTTCATTAGACATTATTTTTATATATAGGCCTCCTGACAAAAGTGTAACCCAATTCATCGCAGAGCTGGATAACATGTTAAATACAAAAAGTCACTTCGATGACGTTATTTTAATAGGAGACGTAAACATAAATGTATTAACAACCAGTAACCCAAATGTTAGTGAATATGAAAATATACTATATGGAAAAGGGTTCATCAATGCTATCCATGATATTACCAGAGAAGAAATCAGAAATGACCAAGTAAAAACGTCCCAAATTGATCATATATTCATAAAAACTAAATTAAAATTAATTAAATCAGCAGTAATATCTCACAAAATTTCGGACCATTATTCAATTTGTATAAAATTAGAGGGTGATATTTTCAATAAAGCTAGTGTACCACTAGCGTTGAAACGTAAATACATGAAAGAAATTTAAAACAACTTTCTCAAATACGGATTGGAATCAAATAGAAAATGACAACGTAAATAAATTTACCGGCAACTTAATTGAGACCCTTAATCGAATATACAACAGTAACAAAATTAGTTCCACTTATCAACAAAAACGGTGCGTGGGTAAGGGTTGGATGAATGAGCAATTGTATACAAAATTAAAAGAAAGAGATAAACTCTTTAGAAAATGGAAATCTTGCCCAAAGAATGTGAACATGCGCAACGCCTACAAGCAGTACCGAAATCGTCTGAATAACGAGATCAGAAACGCTAAAAATAAATACCTAAGCAACAGACTCTTAGATAAGGTTGACAATTCTAAGCAAATGTGGAATGAAATTAATCACATCTTAACTAAAAAGAAGACCAGAAAATATTAAGTTCAATGTCGCTGAAATACACGAAGCACGAAATTATTACAAAGTTCGCCGAAACGTTTGACAAACAAGTAGAAGAACTGTTAGAAAAATGCCAACACAATTCTAATCCAGACGTGGGTACTCAAGCACAAATTGCGATTTTTATATTCCGTTATTTTGTGAGAAATCAATAGAACAAATTATAATGAATCTAAATGTACATAAATTCCAGGAATTGAAAATATTAGGGTGATAGACATTAAAAATAAATAAAAATATTCAAAAATTGTTATCAAAACTTATCAACGCTCAAAATAGAAGGTGTTTTTCCAAACCAACTAAAAACGTCTATCATCAGACTCATCTTTGAAAAGGAAATCCTTCCAATTTTGCCAATTACCGACCTATAAGTCTTTTACCTGTTATCGAAAAGTACTTGAAATATTTGTTGTAAAACACCTAAACAATTATTTGAGAGATAATAAAATAATTAATAACAGACAATATGTATTTCAACAAAACAAAAGTACAGAACAATTACTTTTACGAGTGACGAATTACATCAACAATCAACTGAACCAAACTAGATAACAGTAGCAGTTTTATAGATTTGTCAAAAGCCTTTGACACTGTCAATCATCAAATATTTATACAATGCTTGAAAAAGCAGGAATTAAACACAAACAATTAAACTGGTTCATAAGCTACCTTGAAAATCGTAAATACGTGTTAAAAGTCGACGATGCGATTAGTGAAGGAGAAGCATTAAAAAGGGTACCACAAGGCAGCCATTTGGGCCCAATCTTATTTTTTCATATAAACGATATATTCGATTGCGTAAATGTAGAAATGTTTATGTATGCTGATGACCATATTGTATTCTCATCGTAATATTAAAAATGCGAAGAGGTCATACAAAACGAGGTAAACAACATCTGTAGATGGATGCATGGCAGAGACCTGTTCATCAATGCGGAAAAACTAATATAATTACTTTTCACACTTCACATATGCTAGCTAGACAAAATTAAAGTGTATATGCATACTTGATTGTCTTTTTCTAGTAAAGAGTGCCACTGTAAGTTACTAAATAACGTTAACGAAACCACTTACCTGGGGCTAATCATTGACGTAGGCTAAAATATGACAAACACATACAAAATTTAACACAAAAATAAAACGTATGTCAGGAAGTTTTACTTATTAAGTAGATTTACTAACATTAAAATAATGAAAATTGTCTACAAAGCTATGATAGAATCTGTCATACGATATGCTGTGCGGGTGTGGGGATGTGCAGAACCATCTCATCTCAAGAAACTTGATGCACTGCAAATAAACTTCTTCAAAATGATGCAAGACAACAAACACTTAGACAAACTTCTACTATTAAAGAACATGAACACGTTTACAGCCAGCGGATTTTATAAATATCATCTGCTCTTATCGTATCATGGAGACAACGAACATAACATACCGTTAAGCCACAACTATGAGATCCAAAAGACAACGTACGCAGTACCGTTTTATTTCAATAAATATGGTAAAAGGACACTGGAATGCGCAATACCACTACTATACAACCACCTACCTATTAACTTATTAAATCTAAAACGAGTTGGTACTTTTAAAAAAGAAATAAGACAATGGATTCTAGACCATACTTAATGTAATAACCACCATTACTTTGTTTTGTTTTTTAATACAATAGGTTTTAGTTTCATTTCTACTTTTTTATTATTTAACTTTAATTTTGGCAAGGATATAAAATTATGTTTAGTTTCAGAAAGCCTATTTACTTTGTTTTTGTTAATTTTTAACTGATTAATTACTATTCTGTATCATAGTATAGAAACAATTGATTTTATGTAAATCAATAATTATTGTATTTTATTTTACATATCTTTTATAAACTAATTTACTCTGATATTGAACGATATATGCCATGTGTTTTAATGTGTTGTAATTCAACAATTGTATTTGATATAACAGGATACAACCGATAAGTTTTATTTAAACTTGGTTGAACCTATAACATGTAGTACTTAAATGACAATAAACATTTCCAACATTACTATTATTACTATTATTACATGGATTTCAAACAGGTAAAGGAACTGGAACTCTATTAACCGAACTTATAAACCATATAAACACGCAGCTCGATAAAAATAATTACACAATTGCGCTGTTTATTGATCTCACAAAAGCATTCGACACTGTCAAACATGACCTGTTACTAAAGTACTTAAACAACGCCGGAATTAAACATAGGGAGTTACAGTGGTTTGAAAGCTATTTAAAATGAGATACTTTAAAGTTAGTGGAAACGAATTCAGCGATATGACACAATCTGAATATGGTGTACCACAAGGAAGTAATCTGGGCCCGTTGCTGTTCTTAATATACGTTAATGAAATGTTCACGACAATAGACAAAACGAAGTTATATATGAATGCTGTGACGCTGTGCTTCTATAGTCACACAGAGACATAGTTACTTGCAAGGATATACTACAAACTGAGTTTAACAACCTGGTGAGATGGACCCACGGTAGGCACTTGTATATAAACGAAGAGAAAACAGTTTCGATGGTATTTTCTGCACCGCACATGTCTAGACCACAACAGACTGAGATAAAAATACATAAATGCACGTGCCTATCACAATCAATATATTGCAACTGTCCAATTGTAAAAAACGTAAATAGCACATTATACCTTGGAATCACTATAGATAACAAACTTAAGTTTGATAAACATATTCATTACATATACAACAAATTAAAGAAAACTGTAGGATGCTTTTACATTCTTCAGAGATTTCTAGATACAAAGACATTGATTGTAGTATACCAGGCGTTAGTAGAATCCCAAATAAGATACGGACTTCAAGTATGGGGTTGTGCTGAAAATGTTCACATTAAGAAATTAGAAAACCTACAATACAGAATAATGAAACTAGTAATCAAAGACAAGAAATTAAGCAAAAACCAAATGTATAAACTATGTGATACATTAACACCATACAAGTATTATAAATATTGGTACCTAACACAAAACAAAGAAGACAACAAATACAAAGTGACAGAAAATCATAACCACCTTACTCGTAGAAAAAGATATATAGTGCCCAAATATTACAATAATTATGGATATAGGACATTAAAATGTACAATACCGTTACTATTCAATACAATACCCGACGATTTAAAAACTAGTTCAACAAAAAAATATAAACATAATATAAAACAGTGGTTACAAACACAAATAACATAATAACACAAAGTGATCTAAATAAATAAAGTTTATAGGTTAATAAGTCAATGTAATAAATGTAGACATGTAACATGACCTATTTAACTGTAGTTTACAATGATTGTGACCATTAAACGCCACACTAAAGAAGAAAATGTAATCTTTATATGTAAATATACTAAAATTTTATGTAAAATAAGGCACCAACGTATGTCATTTGACTTTGTTGGACCTTCAACTGTATATATTATGAAATAAATCAATTCAAATTCAAATTTAAATTCATATTACTATTATTACTATTATTACATTATTATTCAGCGCTCGAGCTGTATAGACGTGTCTTACGCTCTCGCGAATCCATTCTTGATTTCATAACTGTGTATTAAAGAGTTTTTACCAAAATTAACTAACGTGTGTAATTGAACATTAGTTACCAAGTAGTGAAATGAAGTGTAATCTTTGCGGGGAAACATCTACGGTAGACGAAGTTAAATGTTTTAACTGCAATAAAAGTTACCATTACAAATGCTCAATATCAGAAACCACGTATCGCGCCAAGTCAAAGGTCAGTAAACGATCATGGAAATGCCAAACCTGCCGTGAAGGCAAATCGCTTTCTCAAATCGACTTCGAAAATACGGAAGCTGAAGGTGGAGATATTGATAGCGAGCAAGAGGTAAGCAATCAAGAAATCAATCCCAACTTAAAAAAAATTCTGCAGAAGTTATCGACATTAATACAAACACTTACAGACAAATTTGATGAGGTCAGTAGTACTTTAAAAGAAATTAAGGAAGATAACAAAATCTTAAAAGCAGACAACGAAATCCTTAAAAATGAGATAAAAGCCTTACGAAAAACAATTGAGACGAAAGATAAAGAAATCGAAACTTTGTCCACCAGAATTAACGTGCTAACAAAAAAAAAGAAATTTATCGAAATTCATGATTTAGATAAAAAAATCGATTCAACCCCAGAAGATCAATTTAAAGTAGTAGCGGAAAAAATTGGATGCCAGATATAACTTACAAATTTGTGAACAAAATCGAGTTAAAAGAAAGTAATATTTTACTCGTTAAACTTGAAAATAATGTAGATAAGCAACACTTTCTAAAAAAAAGGGCGAGCATGGTGGCGTGAGCTTCCTGAAGAAGATAAACGATCTAATACTCGCCGCTTATATTTTAACGACCATCTTACCTATATCAATCGTCAATTATATCGCGAAACAAGAATTAAAGCTGCTTCTTTAAATTATAGATTCGTATGGACCAAGAATGGAAATATCTGGGTGCGAAAAAGTGAAAGTGAGAAAGCCATTAGGTGAGTGCGCCTAGTGATATTGGTAAACTATAATATCGTTGATATGATTAAACATAAAGGAATATTTTATTTTTATTTTGTACATACAATTTGAGTTTTATTTTATTTTAAATTGATAACTTGAACAACATATTAAAGTGATTTATAAACTTTCATAACAAATAGGGTCAATAATTGTTTACTACCAAAATTATTAAATTTTGTAACAGACTATAATCTTCTTATTCCAATCAATTAAATATTAATTTTACTCTAATTTTGTGGTAAATAAATTTAAAAAATAGTAAAATGAATCTGGAATTAGGTACAGATGAATTTGTTAAATTTAAAAACTGTGAAAATATACTACAGTGGAAATCGTTTAATCAGCCTGAGAATTCCAAAATAAAGAGTCTGAAAGTGTATCATGTAAACATTAGATCTCTAAAGAAACATTTTGATGAACTGTTGGTTATACTTGGATCTTTTGACTTCGACGTAATTTTATTATCAGAAATAAATATAACGGAAAGTGATGTCCACTGCTTTAACATTGAAAATTACAATTGTAAGTTTAAGCTGAGGGATAAGAAAGCAGGGGGGGACTAGCTGTATATACTAAAACTGACATTATATTTAATGAAATTGTTAAGTCTACAGTCAATTTTGAGAACAGTATTCTCCATTTTAAGTTTTCAGATAATCTCAATGAAACTGAAATCATATTTGTATATAGACCACCTGATTCTAGTATTAACAATTTTATAATGGAATTGAATCAAATTTTAACTCAATGTAATTTAAAAAATCTAGTACTAATTGGCGACACGAACATCAATCTAGTTAATCAAGATGATCCTAATACATGCGAGTATGATAATCTACTAGTTGGGAAAGGATTGATCTCAGCAATTCAAGATGTTACTCGTGAGGAAATAAGAAACAATAAAATCACTAGAACGTTGATTGACCACATACACATCCGATCCAACTTAAAAACGACTAAATCTGCAGTAATACAGCATAAAATATCAGACCATTACGCTATTTGTTTAACCCTGAACGACAATACACTAAAAAAAGGAGATATCATTACGAGTGTAATAAATAAAAAGTACAAAGAAAATCTTCTACAAAATAGACTAAATCAGCATAGGTGGGAAACGACAAAGAGCAAATATGCCAATAAATATTGTACTAATATTATTAATACATTCAAAATAATATATAACGACACTAAGAAAGAAAATCTACAAAACCAAAATAAAAGGAGTGTGGGTAAAACATGGATTACAAAGAAACTATACGAGGACATCAAAGAAAAAGATAAACTATTCAAGAGATGGAAAGCATGCCCTAATAACGAACTCTATAAGGAGACATACAAAAAATTTAGAAACCGTCTCAACAACGATATACGAGATGCTAAAAACGAGTATATTCAGAAGCGATTTAAGGAGAATAGTAGGGACTCTAAGAGCATGTGGAATGAGATAAACTACATACTTACTAAAAGCAAGAACAAAAGTGTAGGCATTAAGATTATGAATGCCTTTGGACGTGATTACGACCCAAAAGAAATTGCAGAAAAATTTTCACAAACGTTTAAAGAATAAATAGACAACTTAGCTAACAGCTGTAACCATAATGTAGTTCACACCACATGTAAGAAAAACCTGAGAAGTAACCTTTACATTCCACAATCAAACGCAAATGATATACAAAAGATAATACAAAATCTATCAGTAAAAAGTCCCTGAATAGACTGTATACGGAGTATTGACTTAAAGAACAATATAGACACCTTCAAAACATTGATATCTGACCTCATTAACGTTTCATTAAGACAAGGCATTTTTCCAGAACCCTTAAAAGTGTCTATCATTAGGCTGGTAACGAAATAATTCAACTTGGCCTGAACAATGTATGTAAATGGATACATGGCAGACAGATTTATATAAATACGGATATAACTGTTACTATGACCTTTTCAACATCACAGATGCAGAAACCGGATGCACCAAAAATTATATTGCACGGGTGTGACTGCTTAGGAAATGTAATTGGTTGTAAATGTTCAATACTGAAAACTGTGGCTGAAACTACCTACCTAGGTATTATAATAGACAATCAACTTAAATATAATCATCACATAAACCATATATATGCTAAAATAAAAGAATATCGGGTTGTATGTACTTACTAAAAGATATACCAACACAAAATATTAATATTGGTATACAAAGCTTTAATAGAGTCTGTTATAAGATACGGTGTTAGGATATGGGTTGTGCTGACCAAGTTCATGTAAAGAAATTGGAGTCACTACAATTCAAACTGATAAAGCTAATCTTCGGGTCACATGACGAAGAAAAGAAAACTTTATTAGAGAAAATCGGTACACTAACCCCTAACGGTTTCTATAAGTATTACAACTTATTGTTGCTCTTTGAAAACAGTGAATACAGACAAGAAGTTATACATGAATACGAGTCAAGAAGAATCTACTACTCAATCCCTTACACATATAACACTGGTCTGCGTCATTTTTGAGGTCAAGGTTTTTTATGCTGATTCTTGATATATAGCACATGCTGAATTCAGAAATGTAACTCATGTTGTTGGGTCAAGTCCTCTCTTTATCCTCCATACTCTCATCGAATTGTGAATCTTTCATAAGCTCCCTGATCTGAGGACCATCAAAAATACGTGCAGTAAGTTTGGCCTCACTGACACGTGGAAATTTCTGTTTTAAGAAAGTAAAAGCTTTACCTTCTTTGTTTACTGCTTTTATGAAGGATCTCATCAAGCCAAGTTTAATGTGCAGCGGTGGAAGTAGAATGTACTGAGGATCCACGAGAGCTTGCGACTTAACATTGTGCAAACCTGGTGTCAGGGCAGGTCTTGCTTCCCAGATGCGTTGTACGTAGTGGTTCTCACCTGCCCGACTGTCCCACAGGCATAGGAAGCACGTGTAGCCACGTTGTAGACCCAGCAGTATGGCAAGAACCTGTAACAAATAGTTTTAATGCGTACCTGTGTATGGTATGACATACTTACAAAATTAAAACATCAAACATGCAGTGTATTAAGCTAAAAATATACCTTTAAGTCTCCACATATCTTCCAGTTGTGATGTTCATATTTCAGAGCAGTTAACAAATGGTCCATATTACTGTAGGTAGAGATATAAGTAATACCCAAAGCTTCAATGAGACCTTCAATGTCATGACAGTAAACTAGAGAAGCTTCTCCATCCTTTCTGAAATACTGTCGAAACTCTTCTTCACGACTACGGTACCAGGAGCTAACAATCTATTTTCACGAAGACATGATCCTAGTAACTGGGCAGATTCTTTAGATAAGCACAAATCTCGTGTCAAATCATTCAGTGGTTTAGGTTGCCATGAATCTGAGGGGGCATGATATGCATCATTAATATCCCCAGGATCCTCTTCATGCATTTCATCATCTGGTTCAGAAAAATCACTCTGGTTATCAGGTGGTGTTGGAATCGGAATTCCTGGTTCCACTGGTCTTATGGCAGATGGCAAGTCTGGATATTTCACACTCTCTTTGTTTTTGGTTAATACCTGAAAGTAAATGCAGATTTAGTAATTAAATTAATTCAATTAAGATACTAAATTAATTTTAAAAGATGCATATTACAGTAGGTATGATAATTGAATGAATTTAATTAATAGGCCTACATCTAATTTATATTAAATAGATGTTAATTTAATTAATTAAATATAAATTAATGCGAATAAAAGTCATCAACTTACCCTGTAAATTTGTCATGCAGAAATAACAGTCAATAGTGTGATCTCTTCCTTCCCTCCAAATCATAGGTACACCAAAACCAAGACACTTCTGTTTCTTTTTGCTCCAGCGCCGCAGGCTTTCAACACAAGTTTTGCAGCACACGTATGGTGCAAATGGCTTGTCCTCATCACCAATTTTAAACTCCAAAGTATGCATGATACATTTTCCTCACAAAAGGAGTAATTTGTAACTTCCTACGTGGCATGATGACTTTATCACAAATGTAGCAAAATCGGTCAGGATGGTTCTTACACTTTCGATTCATTTTCTAACAATGTTGTTTACACTCAGAACGATCAAGTCATACTAGCAAGCTAGAAGCAAGGTCAGCTCAATCCCGGCTGCCCCCACCTCTCTCTCTCATACAGAGCTGCCACCTCTATATCTGTATACAGAGTTGCCACCTACAGCTGTACCTCTAGCGTAATTGTCAAGATCTGATACTCAGAAGAATCTTTTCATCCTTTTTTAACTACACTTATTTTAATATCTAATATTTAATATAACTATACGATGTGGAAATAATTCTGTTTTGAGACAATAAACCTAAAAGTTTAGAACACTTGAATGACTTGTACACTTAAGAGACTACTACCTAAATATTGAGGTAGCAAAGAAATGTGATCTGATTGAGCAAAGTGAGTTACATTTTTGAATTCACCGTGCACTAAATATACAAGATCACCTAAAAAACCCGTGACAGAAAAAAAGTTTTGAAACGCAGACCAGTGTAATAAATATGGATCAAGAACATTAAAGTGTGTGGTACCAAAATTGTTCAACACCTTACCAAATAACTTAATGTCAATTCAAAAGAGAAGTGAAAAAATGGTTAATGAACTTTACCTAAATAAGTGCATAATAACTTGATAAAAATATCAAATGAGTGGAAAACTAAATTAAGTTTCTTTTACATAACGTTAAAAATAAAAGTATCTGTATATGTATATATTGCTCTTTATTTTATTTGTTTTTGTTATATTTTTTTTTCTCTCTCTCTCTATCACTCACACAGTCTTTCTGTCATATTTAAAAATATAAAGCACGTTTTATCGTAATCACTGTACAAATTAATTTGAAAAACTGCTTTCTGTTATACTTTTGCTAACGAAAATTAAAACTAATGTTATCTAAATTAGAAACTACTTAAAATGATAGCTAATTACAAATTATTATTCATGTAATTATTTATTTTATTTTTTCTCAAATTTTATACTTCATTTACACTTCATTATAATGTTAAAAGCGCTAGAATACCAATTGTGTTATGGTAAGAAATTTGTCCTTGTAATAACGAAACTGTTTAATTTTGGGACTAATCGTTAAGTCATCGACTTGATTGGACCAACCATGTATATATTTGGATAAATAAACCAATTCAATTCAATTCAATTACTATTATTACTATTTTTTCTTTTTGTATTAAAGCGCGTCGACATCTGGGCCATTAGCGCTATATGTTGCTTTATTATACGTACTCTATAGTTTATTAAATAGTTTCGTTTCTTTGAGAAACTTGATTACATTTGGTATTATGGCAGAGTTATTTTGAAGAATGTCTTGCAGGTTTCTTCCTAAGTTGTATTTATGTCGCAGAATTTGGAATACTGGGCATTGAATCACAATATGTTCAATATGTTCAACTGTTAGGGTTGTATCACATGTTTCGCATTTTGGTTGTTCGTTTCCAGTTAAATAATGAGAGGATGTGAGAGCGGTGTGCCCTATACGTAGTCTAGTGAACTTTACTTGTTCTTCCCTAGGGAGATTTGTCGGGCTTTTTCCTGTGTTTATTAGTGGTTGAACGCGCTTGAGAGAATTATCCCTCTGATTCCATTCATCTTGCCAAGCTTTGACTATTAGTTGCGATACCTGCATGGTAACATCCTCAGTGTTGTATAATTCTACTTCTGGTGCCTTCTTGGCTGCTTCGCAGGCTGCTGTTTCAGCTAGTCGCAAGTTATCATCTTCTTTGTTGTTAGTTATTAACAGAACTCTAATTTCCTTAGTAGAATTAAGCAGGTCTTGTAATAGGCAGAGTGTGAGCTGTGTCATAGGGTTTGTCGTGAATGTGTTCATTACACTATTTACCAAAGTCTTCGAGTTGGTTGTAACATAGTAACAGGGGGGTAACCGGTTCATAGAGCAGTACAATAGAGCTTGGTAAAAAGAATATAGCTCTGCCATAAATATAGAGCTCGTTTTTGGTAATGACCAGCTGTGTGGCGTGCTATCTATAACAATTGCGCTGCCTGTACCTGACTCAGTTTTAGTAGAATAGGTAGGCGCATATTCGAAGGCGCTACCTCTCCGGTTTCGAATTGCAACATTTCCGGCAGCTTGAGTTGGTACTTGTTTAGTAGTTCTTGTCGTCAGATTCGCGGTCGGGTAACAGAGGGGTTGCTTTCATACGAACGTGTTCTATAAAATGCTATATTATAAACGGGATGTTATGCTCGTGCTTTCATTCTGACTATATAATTTAATAGCAACTTTTCTCTCCTTTTGTAAAGAGAGGGAACTCCGGATTCCACATGTAAGCTCTCAATTGGGCTAGTGTGGAAAGCCCCGGTACAGTATCTTAATCCGAGGTGGTGGATAACGTCGATTTTGTTTAAAAGGCCTTTTCTTGCAGATGCATACACTATGCATCCATAGTCGATTCGGGAGAGTACTAAGGATTTGTATACTTTTATCAGTACATCTCTGTCGGCTCCCCATTTTGTGCCAGCTAAACAGCGTAGTAGATTTAATAAGCGGCGACATTTTAGTGTGAGCTCGTGAATGTGAGATCGCCATCTCAGGTCGGAATCAAAAGTAAGTCCTAAGAACTTAATTTTTTTAATGCATTTGATGACTTTTTGGTGCATATACAGTTTAGGGTCGGTGTGGACGTCTTAGTCTACAAAAATGGACACAGTGAGTTTTTTCCTCTGAGAACTTAAATCCCGCCTGTTCTGCGTTCTTTAATACTATGTTAATGCCTCTTTGCAAGATTGAATTGGTTTGTGGTGTAGCGTTTGATTTGGCATATATGCAGAGGTCGTCAACATATACACATCTCTCTACCTCTTCAGGTAGGTTTGATGTGATATCATTTATTGCAATTGCAAACAATGTCACGCTTAGCGTAGATCCCTGAGGTACACTGTTTTCTAGTCTTCGTAGACCAGATAACGTGTTAGCGACTCTTACACGGAATTTTTGCTCAGAGAGAAACGATTGAATAAATATCGGCAGATTGCCACGTATACCCCAGCTGTGCAGCTTTTCTATTATACCGTGCCTCCAGGTCATATCAAAAGCCTTATGTAGGTCAAAAAATACAGCTACAAGGTGACCTCTTTCCTTAAAACAGTCCTGTATGCTGTTCTCTAGTTGTACCAGACAGTCTATGGTGGATCTTCCCTGCGGAAGCCGTATTGGCTTGGATTAAGCAGATTTTGTCTTTCCAGGACGTAGACTAACCTGTAGTTCACCATTCTTTCGAGAACTTTACTTAAGCAACACGTTAGACTAATAGGTCTGTAGCTATTAGGATTAGCCGGGTCTTTGTTTTCCTTTAGAATCGGAACGATTATAGCTTCTATCCAGGCTTGTGGGTAATATCCGGTGGTCCATATCAAATTATATATATTTAGAAGGTATCTCTTGAGTGGTAAATTGAGATGCTTTAGGAATTCGTAATTTATGTTATCTATGCCTGCTGCTGATGATCTTAAGCCTTTTAGTGCAAGGTTTAGCTCATTCATAGAGAATGGTGAATTATAGCTAAGGGACGTATCAGTTGAAAAGTCCAGCTTCGATTCTCTCTGTTTTTTGCTTGATAAGAATGTTTCTTCGTAGTTCTGAGAACTACTGGCAGCTTGGAACTGATCTGCCAAGGTTTCTGCAAGGTTAAAAGGTGAAGTAACTGATCTATTGTTGACTAGTAGTTGTTTGATGGCCGTAAATTGCCCTGACCCGGTTACGGCTTTAATTTTTTTCCATACTTCAGAAGCAGGTGAGGTAGAAGTAAGGGTGTTAACGTATTGATTCCACGACTTCCTTTTGTAATAGAAGATTATGCGTCGTGATTTAGCTCGCTGTCGTTTAAACTTGATCAGATTGGTTTCGATAGGGTTTTTACGAAATTGATTAAAGGCTTGCTTTTTCTCTCTAATAGCAGATTGAACTTCAAGGGAACTCCGTACTTGCGGCAGTTACCGCTGCTTTGTGGAACAGGCGAAGCGGCAGCGTTTAAGATGGAAGATACCAATAGAAATATATTATCCTTAATTGACGGCGTTTCTAATGGTACCGAGAGAGATTGCTTATACAGATCCCAGTCCGCCTTGTTGTACTCCATCTCTTAGGAAAGGGTGATTTTCTGACTTATAGCCATCAATAGTTACGATGATGGGGAAATGGTCCGCGCCATAGAGCTGTTCCGCTGTTTCCCAAGATAGGAATTATATATATATATATATATATATATATATATATATATATATATATATATATATATATATGTAATTTAACTCGGAACCTGCTCTCATTTAGCAGGACCGATAACTGTATATGTGATATTGAAATATTAAATATTATTACTATTTTTTTTTTTTATTAAGGCGTCAACCTCTTGGGTTATTTGCCGGTTTTTCGTATTGCTAATTGCCTCATTTCTGTCTTATATCAGGTTGTAAATATTTACTAAATGTAATAAATTCAGGACCTATGCTAATGTAGTTTTGTTTATTTGTAGTGCATTTTCTAAACTAAAATCGTAACCATGCCTATGTTTAATTGCTTGGGTGTTAGGACATTCGTCGAATACGTGCGCAAGTTTGATGGATACACTACCTCTTTGACAAGTTGTTTCTTCGTTTTTCAGTAAGTGGGAATGTGTTAACTGCGTGTGGCCTATCCTTAACCTTATCACCACCACGCTATCTCTTCTTCCCATTGGTAATATATCTTTTCCTTGTCAATACATTAGGAAGATGTTGCTATAGTGCCCTATTTTGTTCTGACCAGTCGTCTTGCTATTTGTCCCAAATTTTCTCTTTTATGTTTTTGATGTTTTTAATTTCGTTTGTGTTTGTAATATTTAGTATTTCGCACGTTTCTGAAATTTTTGTGTATATTAGGGCCCCTGGTGTGCTATTATCGCTGTTTTTCCATATTAAAGGGTAATTTAAATGTTGTTTTATTGAATATATTTTGGAAGCGTATTTCATTAGTAACCATTGCCTTTGATATTTTAGTGGTAGTATCCCTGCTTCTGCGCATAAGCTATTTGCCGGGCTGGTTTGGAAGGCTCCCATGGCATATCTGAGGCAAATGTTTTGAATGCTGTCGAGTTTTTTTAATCGTGAGTCGCATGCTTACATATAGGCAATGCATCCGTAGTCTATGCTCGTTAAAATCAGAGATTTATATATACGGATTAAAGTTTCTCTATCCGCACCCCATTTTGTGTTAGCTAAACACTTAATTACATTTACAATGTTCCTCACTTTATTAATCAGATTTTCAATGTGGCTGGACCAGAGCAAAGCATTATCTAACGTCATCCCTAAGAAATTACACCTTTGAACGTTTCTAATTTGTTGCCCTTTCAGGAATAGGTTCGGTTGGTAATGTTGTTTTCTTAGCTTACAAAAACTGTTTTGGTGGTTGACAGTTTAAAACCTACCCTTGCGGCTTGCGCTGCTATTGCATTAACTGCCGTCTGCATAATAGTATTGTGTGGAGCTCCCATCTCGCTGGACATCGTCGACATAAATGCACCTCCCTATACACCTATCCAGATTTTGCGTTATGTCATTTAGCGCTATATTGAATAAGGTAACGCTTATTGGTGACCCTTGAGGGAGACCATTATCTAAAGTATGCGTTGTTGATAACTCATTTCCTATTCGCACCCTAAAATATCTATCGTTTAGGAACGTTTTTATAAATTTACCCATGTTTCCTGATTCCCCACTCATATATTTTGAAACTACCGCGTATCTCCATACCGTGTCATAGGCCTTTTCTATATCAAAGAAAACTGCCGTAGTGTGCTGCCTTTTCATAAAACTCTCTTTTATTGTTGTGCTGATCCTTACCAAATTGTCATATGTCGAGTAGCTTTTACGAAAACCTGTCTGATATTTATTTATCCAGTTGTTTTCTTCGATTAATTCTACTAGCCTTCTGTTAATTATTTTTTCTAGCGTCTTTCCCAGACAGTACGTTAAAGATATAGGTCTGTAGCTTTCTGGATTCAACGCATCTTTATTTTGTTTAATAATGGGAACCACGATAGATAGTTTCCATAAAGCTGGATAGTACCCCTCGTTCCATATTTTGTTAAAAATGAAAAGCAAGTCTTCTTCCATTTCCGGCGATAGGTTTTTAATAATTGTATTTGGAATGTTGTCTATTCCGCTTGCCGAGTCTTTCATTTCTCTTATTTGTGTTTTTAGTTCATTCATAGTGATAGGCTTATTATATGCATTTTCTTGCTCCTCTACAAAATCTAAGGGTATTTCTCTTTGTGCTTTATTTTCAATGAAATCTGTGTCGTAGTTGCTTGTACTCCTCACCCTTTGGTAGTGATCTGCGAAGCATTCGGATACTAGCGAGGGGTTTGATACCAACTGCTGGTTCTTAATTAACTTAGGTTGCACTATGCTTTTTCTTTTTCCCGATATAGCACTTATTCTTCTCCACATTTCGTTTGTTGTTGTTTTACTTCCTATATCACTCACGTACTTTTGCCTTGAAATTTTTTGTGCCTTTCGAATTTGCTCTAAGTCTTTTAAAGTTAATTAGGTTGTCTTCGGTTGGATTAACGGAAAATGTTTTCAACGCTTTTTTTCTTTCGTGTATAGCCTTTGCGATATCTGAGTTCCACCAGGGAACTGGTAATCTGTTCGTCATGTTTTTGAATTTTGGTATAGTACTGTGAGCCGCTTGGATGATAGATTTGTTAAAATTCTGTACTAAAGTATCTATATCTTGATGCCTATTAATGGGTGATAGTTTCTCTCTAAATTCTTTCCATTTGGCTTTTTGGAAGCACCATTTATCGAGACATGCGACCGGTTGTTGTTGTTGTGGTATGCCAATTAGGATTGGGAAATGGTCGCTTCCGTGTAGATCTTTCACTACTTCCCATGTAAAGCGAGGTGCTGTTTGGGGGGTACACATAGTGAGGTCTATAGCAGTAAACGAATTTGATTTTGAGTTGAAAAAGGTCGGTTTGCCATCGTTTCGCAGTATTAAATCATTATGGTCCAAAACTTTTTCAACTAACTTCCCCATTCTATCGTATTTCGTTGATCCCCATAACGGACTATGTGAATTGAAATCTCCCAATAGCAAATACGGTTTTGAGAGTTGGGAGATTAAACCTTCTATGTCTTGCACGGTCCATTTGGCATCGGGAAGATACAGATTACAAATCGTTAGCTTCATTGGATATGTAATCAATGTCGCTACCGCTTGTAATTTGGTGTTTAGTTTTATTTCTTTGTACACACATTCTTGGTGTAAGAAAATAGCCACTCCCCATTTAGCTCGTTTTTGGTGTAGTGCATCTTGTCGTAGCGAGTTATAACTACGGATTTCAAAATGTTCGTGTCTTTTAAAATGTGTTTCTTGTAAACAGATCACCCAGGGCTGGTATTCATTTATTATAACTTTTAACTCACTAGAACTCTTTCGACAACCATTACAATTCCATTGATTACTATTATTACTATTATTATTATTATTACTAAATTTAAATTTAAATGGCAATGTTTTTGATTAATACATAACCCAAAGAAATAGTAAATCCAAGAGATGCATTAAATAGATTTCCAGTTGGAATTTTTGTTATTATCGTATTCAAAAGATAACTATAGATAAAATAATTATTAAAAGCAAATAATGTAACCTGTAAGAGTACAGAACATAATGTGTAATTCGTAAATGTGGTAGGTTTAAATGACAAAAAAAAACAATGTTAATAGTGTTAAAGTTAAATTAAAAGCCCCAATACTTTGACAATTATTGTAAGTAATTTATAACAAAGTGAGGTATCACAATGTACTTAAAGCGAGAACGTACTTTTAATTTTAATCTTCAATAGATACAAGCGTCGAATAAGTTTTCTTAGTATAGAATTAATTTATGTATATTGTTTTAAGACAGCGAATGGGGACCGGCTGTCAAGTCGTTAGACTTAGCTGGACCCAATAATTGTAATATATTTGGAAATAAATAAATTCAATTCAAATTCAATTCAATTACTATTATTACTTTTTTTTTTATGTGGCTTCAACTTATTGGTTATTTGCCACTTATTTCCTTTTATATTCTTGTTCGCTTGTTATATTTTATTCAATATTTCGATCTGAGTTAGATATCTTGTTATATCATTTATCTTTTGTTCCGCGATGTTAAAGTCTATCCTAATTCCATTATCTACGTTTGTTTTTCTTCTGATGTCTTTTAGTTGCTCGCAATCCTCAAATATGTGTTCTATTGTTAGTCGTTTGTTACATTTTGTACACGTAGGTGGGTCTGTTTTTTCTAAGATGTAAGTGTGGGTTAATTTCGTGTGTCCTATCTTCAGTCTCGTTACTACAATGCTGAGTTTTCTAGTCATTTGTGGGTATACTTTTCTATTTTTCACTTGTGGCGTACTCTTTCTCAAAAATTTATTTTGTTCTGACCAGGTCGCTTGCCACCTCTCCCAAATTTTTTCTTTCACATCACGCCGATTTAGGGACGTGGATGTGTTTATGCCTAGTATTTTTAGTGTATTACCTATTCTAAAGCTTATGGGACTATTTCTATTCCCCCTTCCGTTTTCCTGTATTTCACTTAATTTATTATGCATATAATGTTGTGGGTTTTGTTGTATTTTTGATATATACTTCAGCAGGATCCACATTCGCCTTAGTCGTAGTGGCATTACTCCTGCTTCTACATGCAGGCTGCTGCATGGGCTTGTTGGAAATGCCCCTGTACTGTAACGTATGCACAAATTTTGTAATATCTCTAGTGTTCTTAGGTTGGATTCTGAAGCCGAGTCTTACGCTACAGATCCATAATCAAATGTCGATAATATTAGGGATTTGTATAACCTTAACAACACTTCCCTATCTGCTCCCCACTTTCCATTACTTACGCATTTTATTATATTAGTAGTTTTTCGCGCTTTCGTAGTTAGATGGTTTATGTGTTTTTTCCACGTCATAGTGTGAGCCATTTTGGCCATCTCTCGGTTAATGTTGGTCGAGAACTGAGACACCAAACACTTTCCTTGCATACCCCACTGGCGTGCCCTGCCCCGTATGATGGTTAATCAACCACCAGTTGGCCTTTGTTGCGACAATCAACGTTAACGCGCGCTGCACGTTCGCCTCGGTAACCATCGCTGAGATCCGCTGACCATCTTCAACCGTTGCGGACTGCATGTCTTCTGGCTCCGCTGGCGCGTCTCTCCAGTCTCCATCTTTTTCTGCCCCAACCATCCGGCATAACCACGCTTGAACGCAAACCAGAGCAGTGCACACGTAAGAAGCTCTAATTGGCTCTGGGAGCAATTTATATTTGAAATATGCCCACTTGGCAGCATGTTCTGATGCCGCCTTACTGGTTGCATCAGCTCGAATTGGCAATCGATCGTCGTCGGCTAGCGCAGGATCCGTTCCGACGGCAAGTCCTGCTTTGACGTTGCCGTTAAGGGTCGTGAGCGTAATCGCGAACGACATAATGCCACAAACGACAAGCGCTCAGAAGATCCGCACACAACTATATAATATAAAATATACAAATATATATCAAATTAGCATGGAAAAAAGACTAAAAAATGGAGTTCCCCAAGGAAGCATTTTAGGCCCAATTCTGTTCTTGATATATATCAATGGCATATTCCACAGCGTAAAGAATAGTGAACTTTACATGTATGCTGATGACGCTGTCCTAATGTATTCTCATCACGATATAAAGACATGTGAAAGGATAATACAAGAAGATCTAAACAATATATGCAATTGGATGCATGGAAGGAGTCTTTTTGCAAACTCGGAGAAAACAGTTACAATGACTTTCTCAACGCCACACATGCAAAAGGTACAACAAGTCAGGATCATTATGCATAAATGCACGTGTTTAATGAATGAAAGCCCTTGCGATTGTAATATACTGAAGAACGTAACTGAAACGTTATACTTGGGATTGGTCATTGATTTGCACCTAAAATACCACAAACATACGAACTACATTCATATGAGGTTAAAAAAAGTCTCTGGATGCATACATGTATTAAACAGATACACGAACCAAAAAACAATGTTAATAGTATATAAAGCAATGATAGAGGCTATAATAAGATATGCCATTAGAGTGTGGGGAAGCGCTGAAACTACTCACCTAAAGAAAATTGAGTCGCTGCAAATAAGAATGCTTAGGAAGACCCATGGGAACCTGCAAAACAGAAAATTACTAGAATTAAGTGATACATTAACACCGAAAGGGTTTTATAAGTATTTAAATATACTCACGTACCGCCGAGAAAATGTGTACAAAGTTTCACTACAACACAATTATAATACTAGAAAAACAATGTATAAAGTTCCTTATTACTATAACAAGTATAGTGAAAGATCTCTTAAGTGCGCTATACCTAAACCGTTTAATCTGTTACCTGATCATATTCAGAAAACCAAAAGAATCAGTGTCTTTAAAAGTAAGGTTAAGAAATGGGTAATAAGTTCAAGTTAACTTATCATAATTTTATTTTTATTCAAAAATATTATATATCGTGTTATTTTGTAAACATCATTTGCCATCATAATCTTGCAATTAAGTTAGAATTTTTTACATATAAAAGAAATGATGCTTGTATATTTAACTCTTTCTGATAATTTTTTATTTTTGTTATTATTATCTTGTGTCTTGCTTCCTTGTCTTTATTTTTACTGAATTGATGCTTATGTTTCTAACTTTCCAATTTATAATTTTTTGTTACAATTGTACTTCATCATAAAAATGTTATTGAGTTTACAGTATAATGAATAGATGAATAAAAATTTTTGACTTAATTTTAAAGGCAGTAGATTAAGATTATTTTTTGCAATATCTTATTCTTAAAACAAAACTTATTTTTTCCTGCTTTACTCAAGGAATAATATTTATATGTTCAATTACACCCGAATTAATTTTTATTTATATTTTTGCTTGTTTTTCTTTTGTTTTTGATCTGTATATATAGTAGAGTCAGATGAAATATAATCTTTGTATATAAAACTAATGGTTTAAGAAACAAACTGTATTTTAGTTATTCAGGTAAAAATTTTTAACGGATCCAACCGACAAGGTTTCATCTTGGTTGGACCAATACTTTGTATATATTCTTGAATAAACGTATTCTATTCTATTCTATTACTATTATTACTATTATTACTTTTTTTTTTTTTTTTTTGATTTGGCGTCAGCTGCTTAGGCTATTAACCATTATTATGTTTATAAGAATTTGATCAAATTTGATTCAGCTAGATATGATATTAACTTTCTTACACAACTTATATTATATGACAGTACTATTGACAGATTTTGGTTCAACTGATATTTTTCTCTTATCTTTTTATATTGTTGACATTCTATCAGTATGTGGGTTACCGTTAACGTTTTATCACATGTGACACATTTCTTTGGTGGTGAATTGGCTAGTACGTGTGAATGCGTAAGGTTTGTATGTCCAATCCTTAACCTTGTAAGCACCACTTCTTCCCTTCTATTTAATTTCATACATGGTCATGGTCCTATTGAAGTTTTTATTGCTTTTAAATGTGTGTTATAGTCGTTCCATTGTTGCTGCCATTCCATTTTTATTACTTTTGCATAATATGCTTTGTAATCGTGTACCCTTGAAGGGATATTTTTACATACACTTTCTTTGGTTGCTTCTTTTGCAGCTTTATCGGCCCTGTCATTTCCCGAAATTCCGATATGACTTGGTATCCACATAAAGATTACATGTACATTTTGTTGTTGTAAAATATGAATATTTGTTCTAATCATATCGACAAGAGGTTCTACTTTTCCCGTATAAGGTTTTTTTATATGTTCTAGTGTACTTAAGGAGTCTGTACACACTATGAATTTGTCCTTATCACTGAATCGGCAGTATAATACAGCTTGCCATACTGCATACGTTTCAGCAGTGAAAATTGACGCTGAGGGACTTAACGTCCACTTATAAGTGTGCCCATTTGTATAAAAGGCGCAGGCTGTACCATCGGATGTTTTTGAACCGTCTGTGAAGATTCTTTGATACTCCCTGAATTCATTTATAATTTTATCGTACATAGAACGATAAGTATCATTTGGTGTATCTTGTTTGTGTCGAGTACTCAAGTTTAATACAAAGGAGATATTATTCGTTTCCCAAGGAGGAAGCTCTGATAGTGATTGACTATAAAATTGATACCTTGTGATGTCTAGTTCTTGTATAGCGCGGAAAAATGACGGCTTTGTTATCGTAGGCCTACTCTTATACGTCTCCAGTTCTTCTTCTGTTATAATATTAACATTAAGGTGATTCGGAATAGACATTATTTTGGCATAGTAATTTTGTAGCAGCTTTTTCCTTCTCAATTTAAGACATGAAACTCCTGATTCACAAAAAATCGGTAATAGAGGGCTTGTTCGGTATGCACCAATAGCCAGCCGCAACCCGTTTGAATGTATTCTGTCTAATACATTCATATTAGAATTTCTTGTAGAAGCATAAACTACACTTCCACAGTCCATTACAGACATAACGAATGCCTTGTAAAACATTATTAGTGATTGTCTGCTTGAACCCCATCTGATATGTGATAAACACCTGATTAGATTAATTCGTTTTTTACATTTATTTGCTACGTAGTGAATGTGGTCACGAAAATAGAGTTTTTTATCAAAAATTATACCTAGTACTTTGGCTGCCTCCAGGTTTTCAACCTGCGCATTTTTTATGTATAATTTAGGATCACAGTGCTCGCTTCTTAACCTACAAAAATGTTAACTTTACATTTGGTTTCTGATAATCGAAAACCTTTTGTTGCTACTGCAGTCTCTAATTCGTTGATTGCACTTTGTAGCGTTTTTTCCACAATTGCCATGTCTTTATGTTGATAGTATATTATCAAGTCATCTGCATACATACTTTTTTGCACAGGTAGCGGGATGGATTCTATGACCTTGTTAACCGCTATTATAAACAATGTAGTACTTAATACTGATCCTTTCGGAATTCCATTCTCTAATTCGTAGTTGTTTGACAGCACATTTCCAACTCTAACTCTAAATGCACGATTTGCAAGAAATTGTTTAATAAAGGTTGGTAATTTTCCTATGAAATTCCAGTCATGTAATGATCGTACTTCGTTAAATTTCCATGTGAGATCAAATTCTTTTCGATGTCAAATTTAACTGCAACCGTATGCTCTCTGCTCAAGAATCCATTTTGTATGTAGTTTTCAAGATGAATAGGTAGATCCATTGTTGAGTGGAACCTGCGGAATCCAGTTTGAAACTTTGAAATGAAGTTTTTCTTTTCTAAGACCCAAACCAGACGTTCATTGACCATCTTTTCCATTATTTTGCTCATGGTGCATGTAAGTGATATGGGTCTGTAATCACTAGGCTGAGTAGCATTTTGTTCCTTCTTTGGGATGGGGACAACAATCGCGTTTCTCCATGTGTTCGGATATTTCCCTGTGTTATAGATTTCATTATAAATATCTAATAGTATGGATTTTATTTTTTGTGGGAGGTTGGTTAGCATGTCATACGTTATATTGTCATGCCCAGGCGCGGAGTTATTGGATTTTTTTAATGCCAGCTCTAGTTCGTCCATAGTAAAATTCTGATTGTAAGTTTGAATATTTGTCGTTCCAAAATTTATGTCATATTCTTCTTCTTGTTTTATATGTTTAAAGGTTTCGCTGTAATTGTTTGTGCTACTTACTTTATGGAATTCGTGAGCGAACAATTCTGCTATATCGGTTTTGGTACTTAAAATACGATTATCTGAAGTTTTTATACATTTTATATGTCTATATGTTTGTTTCCCAACTATCGCTTTGGCCTTACTCCATACTTGAGTCGCTTCGGTTTGTGGGGATATTGTCGAGACAAAGTTTTCCCAAGAGGCTTGTTTGTGTTTTAAAATCGTACGCCTAGCTTGTGCACGCATTTTTTTAAAGTTAATTAGGTTATCAACAGTAGCATTTTTTTTTAATAGGTTAAAGGGCCTTTTTTTATCTGTTATTGCTTTTTTGATTTCTGCGTTCCACCAGGGGACGATACGTGGTTTTATTTTCCCGCTAGTTTGTGGTATGCATTTGTTAGCTGCATGTATTATATTACTTGTCAGGTGCATTTATTATTACTATTATTACTATGATTACTATTATTATTATTATTACGCTGACGCTTGACAAGTAAAGACGTGAAACAGTTGCGTTCTTCAAATTGTGTTCAAATTAGTTTATATAGTGATATAATCAAGTTTTAATACTCTCATGTGATAACCTGATATACGCGATACAATTTTCTATTAATTAAATCAATTAAAATGAAGTGTGGGGAATGTAAAGCAGAAATTTCATCCGAAGAAGTAAAATGTTATGGATGCAACGTTAACTATCACTTTGAATGTTCTATCTCCGAACGAACGCTACGAGCAAAGTCTAAAGGAAGTAAATTGTTATGGAGGTGCCAAAATTGCCGTACTGGCAGAGTACCTACCGCACAGGAGTCCACAAATGATAATTTAATGAACTTTGAGAAATTAACCCAGCGATAATGATTGCTCTAAATAAAATGATGTCGACATTACAGACAATGAACGATAAGATAGATAAAATGGATGAATTACATGCTTCAATTAAAGAAATTTCCAATGAAAATAGAGAATTAAGAATCGAATTACTATCTCTACGGCAATGTGTACAACGAAAAGATAACCTAACAGAAATGCTATCTGCACGTGTAACCACATTGAACACCATAAACGACGTAAATACGTGGAAATACACGGAATAGAAAAGGACGGAAAAACTACACCGGAAGAAAAATTTACTAAGATAGTAGAGAAAATAGGTTGTTCTAACCTTGAATATAAAACTGTTAAACAAATTTCTGTAAAAAATTCGAACTTTCTTTTAATAAAATTTAAATCTGAAGAAATGAAGGTTGAATTAATTAAAACATGACTATTGTGGTGGCGGAATTTGAATCTAGATAGCGAAAAATTTAAAGGAAAGTTATATTTTAATGAACATCTGACGTTTGAATCGAGACAACTATATCGAGAAACCAGAAAAAGCTTTTCACTAAGATATAAATACGTATGGGTCAAAATGGAAAATATTAGTTAAAAGGACGATAGTGAAACACCAATAAACATAAAATCTCAAAGTGATTTAGACAAACTAAGTAATTAATATATGTAGTTAAAAATGTTTAAAACTTTTAAATTGGCGATAATCGAAAATATTTCAATTCAAAATGAAATTGTTGATATCAAAAATGTGCACAATAAGATAAGACTTAGTCATTGTGTACACGTATTTTTAAAATGAACTTTTACAGATTAAATTTTAAGTTATTTGAAATTAAAATTGTGTAAATATATTGCACCAGTAATTAATATTGTTCATTAATCAATTGTATATTTATCCTTTTTGCTGTTAATTAGATTACGTAAAGACTTAATTTTATTTACAATAGTATTGCTTCACAAACAAAAAATTTTAAATTATCTAAGATGGGTCTTGTAAGTTAAGTCGATATAGAAGTAAATTTTTGTTTTTTTTTCCAGATTAATCTGTATTGTACAAAAGAAAACTATAAAAAAAAAAAATTATGACCTACTTATAATTGTAATCATTTAATTTTTGCTTTAGGCGATTGCTTCTTATTTTATAGTATATACTGAATTTAATGTTGCTTTAATCAAACAGGCAATTGTATAAAAAAAAATCTTTGTTTATCTATTTTAAGCAGACTGGATTATTTCCAGTTTGTTAATTATTAGTTAATGCGGGAATTATTTTTGTGTTCAATAGTACTAAAATTTACATTACAATCCATGACTGTTAATTATTATTAAAGTTTAATATTATCTATTGTGAATTTTTTCACATAAACATTACCTTTGGTGGAAAAAAGAAAAAAAAAATGGAATATTTATAACTGTATATAGTATCGTTAATAATTGTTCATTACTAAGAAAATTATCTCTTTTTTTCTTCTTCTTCCTTCCTCTTATTCTCTTTCTTTTAGCGTCAAATATGTTTTTTTTTGTTATTAATTGATTTATGCATAACGTGTGAAATGTTTAAATACGGGCACCGGCAGACAAGTCTATAGGACTTAGCTGGACCCAAAAAATGTAGATATTTGGAAAATAAATCATTCATTCATTCATTCATTCATTCATTCATTCATTCATTCATTACTATTTTTTTTTTTTTATGTTTTATGAGCACGTCGACTGCTGAGGTCTTTAGTGCTGTTGTTCATTAGTTTCGATTAATGCGATTCTTTATACATACATTGTGCGGTGATTATATTTTATTATACATATCTATTGTTTTAAGGAACTGTATTGTGTTCTGGATATTTTCTTGATTCTCCAGGTTGTCTTTCAAATTGTTGTATATAGAGAATATGTTACGTACATGGGTGTATGTCTCACAAGAGCATATAATGTGTTCAATAGTTAAAGGTACATTACATTGTGAACATATAGGAGGGGGTTCCTTTGAAATTATGTGTTTGTGGATTAGATAGGTATGACCAATTCTTACTCTGTGTAGTACACCGTATTCTTTTCTAGAAAGGTATAGTGGTGCTTTCCATTTTTCAACATTTGGCTGTATGTTTTTTAATTTGTTGTTTGTGCTGGTCCAACTTAGTTGCCACTTTTGTTTTAATTTATTTTTTAAGAAACTTGTAAAATTAATATGGTTTTCAATCACTATATTTTCATCGTTGGGTTCCTGGCTGCTTGACGTGCAGCTCTATCGCTCTTTCATTTCCAATTATGTTAGTGTGGCTAGGAACCCATGCGATTTCTATTATATGCCCTAAATCTGTTAAATGTTTGATGGTTGAGATAATATTCTGTGTCAACGCATTACATGTGTATGGATTTTGTAAGCTTGTAATTGAACTAAGGAGTCACTGACAATGAGGAACTTATTGTTTTTACTAATGTTTCATAGAACCGAAGCGCCTGCCAAATACTGTATAGTTCAGCTGCGTAGATTGAAGTGTGTAATGGCATGGACCAACGATGCTCTTCTCCTTCGACTGAAAACACATCCCACACCAGTACTTGTTTTCGATCCGTCTGTATATAATACTATGTAGTCGTGGTATGTAGAGTAGTTTCTTGAATTCCGCCAAGTAGATGTATTGAGGGTGGTTTCTTTATCATGTCTAGAAAGATGTCTTAGCACATTAATAGAGGGTACTAACCATGGCGGGATTTCAAGCGGTCCTAGAGGTAGCATTTGCGGAAGTTGGTGATTAACGGATTCTAGTGTATTATTTATGTGGTATTGCAGAGGTTTGTGCAGTCTTTGTGAAGATTGAGGCTCGTCATTACAAAATAAAATGTTGTGGTTAGGATGATTAGGCATAGATTTAATTTTGCATGCGTAAGCGGTGTAAGGAAATAGGTAGTATACCTGATTCGCATAGTAAGCTATCACTTGGGCTGGTATAAAACGCACCAAGTGAGTATCTTATAGAGCATTCTGTATTGTCCTCAAGGGTTTCAAAGTACTGTTCGTAGCTTCACAACCGTAATCAATTTTAGATTGCACTAGCATTTTGTATACTCTCAAGAGAACTTCTGGATCAGCTCCCATTTAGAGTTTGCCATAACTCTTATAGCGTTAAGAACTACTTTACATCGTATTGTTAAGTTGTCTATATGTTCCTTCCATATTAGTCTATTATCGAGTGTTAATCCTAAAAATACTCCGGAGGTCTTATTTTTAATGTGTTTGTTTTTAACGTGAGAAGAGAACCAAAGTGTGGTTTTCCAATTTGCAGAAGTGCATACAAAATGATTTTTCAGGTGATATTTTAAATCCTATATTTTCCGAGTTTGATAATATACGGTCGATGGCAAGTTGTAGCTTTCTGTTTATTTCTCCTATTGTAGGAGCAGAATACAGTATTGCAAGGTCGTCAACGTAAAGGTATGTATTGATGTCTGAGGAAATAGATTTCATTAAGGAGTTTATTGCGATTAAGAAGAGGACCACACTTAACGTTGAACCCTGAGGATTCCGTTTTCCAGTATTCTACAGGAGGAATATGACGTACCAACTCTAACTCGAAATCGCCTTTCTTCGAGGAACGAAGTTATAAATTGCGGTAATTTACCTCTAAGGCCCCATTCGTATAATCTTTGTATGACTCCATATCTCCACGTCATATCAAATGCCTTTTCTATCCAGAAAGACAGCCACTGCATGGTGTCTGCTCGGAAGGCCTTTAGAACTGCATCCTGTAAGTGCACTAGGTGATCCACCGCGGATCTAAATTTCCTGAATCCCATTTGGCAGTTTACCAGAAGTTTCTGTTTTTCCATAACCCACATTAATCTGTTACTGACCATACGCTCTAATATTTTGCCATACATGAGGTCAGGCATATTGGTCTGTAATTCATAGCTAGTATGGATTTTTCCCATTTTAAGAATAGGAACTATTATGGCCTCCTTCCAGCAGGAAGGGTATCTACCTTCTGTCCAGATTAAGTTAAACGCATCCAGAATCAATTTCTTATATGGTTCCGTAAGATTTTTTATCATATCATACGTTATGAGATCCGGGCCCGGGGAAGAAGATTTGCTGCGTTTCAGAGCCAGTTCAAATTCTGTCAATGTAAAAAGCACATTATATTCAGCGGTTCCTGATTCACTAAAATTCAACTTAATCTCTTTATCAGTTTTTGTGTGTAAAAAAGGAACATCGTAGTTTTGGGAACTGCTGATTTCTTGGAATTGGTCCGCTAAAGTTTCAGCTATTTGTTTGGGTTCGGTGATTATAGTGTTATTATCTTGGAGTTGTATTGAAGATGCCGTATATTTACCTGAGATAGCTTTAATTTTTTTCCAAACCTCTGTGCAAGATGTTTGGCAAGTTATTGATGACACATAATTATTCCATGACTCTCTTTTGCTTTTTAAGATAGTTCGCCGGGAAACTGCCCTAGCTTTTTTGAAAGCTACAAGATTTTCATTTGTAGGATATCTTCGATAGCGATTAAATGCCCGTTTTTTTGTTTTTACTGCTTCACTGATCGTGTGATTCCACCACGGTACATTACGTTTTACCGGATTTCCTCCTGTTTTTGGTATAGCGACGTTAGCCGCATTAATTATCATGTCTGTGATTACTTGTACGTTACATGAGGCTTTATGGTGGTTTGAAGGCATAAACAAGTGTGACTGGAAGACATCCCATCGAGCTGCTGATATTCTCCAGCGAATTGGAGTTACTATATGCGTTTTATGTTGTTCTGTGCCTACTACAATGGGGAAGTGGTCACTATGATAGAGATCGTCTAGTACTTTCCATGTGAGTGATGTAGCAATACGTGCCGAAGCCATTGTCAGATCTATGGCTGAAAACGATCCAGTTCTTGCGCAAAGGTGAGTGTTTGCACCGGTATTTAATAAAAATAATTGGTTTAGATCTATTGCATTTTCCAAAGCCTGTCCACATGCATCAGTATGTAAGGAACCCCACATGCGATTATGGGCGTTGAAGTCGCCCAAAAATATGTAGGAGCAGGTAACTGATCTAAGACGTTTTGGATATCCTGCTGTTGCCAATGTTTGTTGGGAAGGTATATATTACAGATAATTACTTTTATCGGAGCAGTTATTTTATAGCAATGGCTTGTAGTGACGTTGTCAATGAAACTATGTCGTATTGAACATTTTCCTGATAATAATGCTACTCCACCTCTAGCCCTGAGGTCTGGAGGTACATCTTTTCTAACTATTTTGTGTCTACGCAGGTAGTATTGTTGATTCGGTTTAAGATGAGTTTCTTGAATGCATAGACATAACGGGTTGAACTCGTTAATAATTAATTTAAGTTCGCAATAGTGACGAATACATCCGTTACAATTCTATTGAATTATGGAGTCCATTGTTGATTTAACAAATTAAAAAGAAAAGACAATTGTCGATTGGTTAACGAGTAAATAAATAAAAAACTACGAGCACGGATAAATAACAAATAGATGTACGAACAAACAAACAAGTAAATAAATAAATAAATAGATATAGTTAAATAAATAAATAAATATATAAAAATAAAATACATAAAGTAGTTGAACGCTACTGTATGTAGATATATCACAGATATTATTACTGAATAAAATATAATTATTATATAAGACTAATAATATTCCTCTTCCTTTTGCAAACCTGAGGAAACTGAGGGTGCTTTCCTCGGTTTTCCCTTTGGCCATCCCTTTTTCCCTTTTTTTGACTCTAACGAAATAGAATCATCTTCTGACGACACTACTTCGCGACCTAATGGAGAACGTTTCCGTTTTTCAACGTTCGTCGAGGTTGAACAGGTCGAATGAAAAGACGGTGGAGGCAAAGATGCTTCAGGCAAAGATGTTACAGAAGGTTTTTGAATCAGGGGTTTGATTGCTTCGACTAACTGGGGAAGGAGTGCCCTAGCTAGTGCTGGCACATCGATTTTAACCTGAGGAGCTACTGAAGTAGCCGCGGCTTTGGAATAGCTAATTCCTGGACATGGTGTTGCGATAGTAATTTTTCTTCTTGCTTCATTATAACTTATTTTTTCTTTTGCACGTACTTCTTGAATTGCACTTTCTTGTTTAAAAACTGGACAAATTGGTGCTCTAGCAGAGTGATTTCCGCCACAATTTATGCATGTTATAGGTTGTTCGCATGGCGAACCGAGGTGTAACTGCTTACCACATGAACAAAGTGGTTCTTGTGCTGTACATCGCAACGAGGTGTGGCCGAACTTATTACAATTAAAACACCTCATGGGAGGGGGTATATATAATCGTACATTTAAGGAATAAAATGCAACTCTGATAGTTTTAGGTAGAATTGGAGTGTTGAATGTAAGAACGTGATTGGGCGAATCTATCAGTTCTCCATTTCGCCTTGTCTTTATTCGTCAAACTTCGATAACTTTTTGACTACTGAGTTCGTCACATATGTCTTCTACAGTGCAGATCGTGGCAAAATATAACACCTTTAGATATATTCATAGTTCTATGCGGACAAACATCGATCTCAAAGTCACCAAACCTTTTTGTTTCTAAAACCTTCTTTGCCTGTTTATTAGAAACAGTTTCGATTAAGATCCCTTCCTTTACTTTTTTAACCATTTTTAAATCTCCATATAACCCATATAGCGCCTTTTGTATATAAAAAGGGCTGATTCTCTCAAAACTAACCCCATCTTTCCTTTTTAGAATAAGGAACCGGGGCAAGGCCTCCGTCTCCATATCCTTATTGTTGCAGGACTTTGAAGGATATCCCTCCTGCGACTCCATATTTAAGGAGGTGGCACTCCGTGTTTTTGTTTTGTGATTTTTATTCATATCGTTCCCACGAAAAACCTCGGTAGAAAATGTCACTCGCAGCAGAGCCGGGATACCACAAGAAGGCAAAATTCTGTGGAGGGGCGCCAAACCCCCACAGGCGTTTCAACGCTAGAGACCAGGCTTCCCCCTGGCCACGCTCAGGATTACTATTATTACTATTATTACTATTATTACTATTATTACTATTATTACTATTATTACTATTATTACTATTATTACTATTATTACTATTATTACTATTATTACTATTATTACTATTATTACTATTATTACTATTATTACTATTATTACTATTATTACTATTATTACTATTATTACTATTATTACTATTATTACTATTATTACTATTATTACTATTATTACTATTATTACTATTATTACTATTATTACTATTATTACTATTATTACTATTATTACTATTATTACTATTATTACTATTATTACTATTATTACTATTATTACTATTTTTTTTTTTTTTTTTTTTGTGTAAGGCATCGACTGCAAGGTCATTAGCCTTTACGCTTCTGGAATCAAAGTTGCAGTAGTAATTTGCTATCTTTCAAGAAATTTACAATATTTTTAACGTTCTCTATGTCGTTATTTAAGCATATTTTAGTTGTGCGTCTAGGTTATATTGACGTCTTAGTACTTTATACTTCTTGCAGTCATTTAGGATATGTGCCACAGTTAATATTGTTGTACAGTCTGGACAATATGGTTTAGATTTGCCTAGAAGGAGATGGGATGAGGTTAAATTTGTGTGCCCAATACGCAGACGTGTTAGTGCAACCTGTTCTCGTCTGTTTAATTCTTGAAAAGTGATTCTCTTGTTGTCTTTTATTTTGGAGTAAGGTGTCTCATTTGTTTTTCAGGCTAAAACCCACTTCTAATAACGTTTTTGTCGTAAACTGTATGATATCTTCTACTCTGGCTGTTGCCAATATCAATTGTGATCTCTTGTGTTGCATTTTTTGCCGCAGTGTCCACTGCTTCGTTGCCTTTAATACCGATATGTGCCGGGCACCACACAAAGCACACCTCTTTATTCAAGGACATTTTAGGTATTTTAAACATGCTAAAAGTGATTGTACAATTGGATTTTCGAGAACGTGTCTTTCATACCTACTAGTGCACTTAATGAATCAACGCAGATCATAAATTGTGTGGATTGGGATAGGGAACAGTACCAAAGCGCTTGAAAAATTATGTACAGTTCCGCAGTATAAATGATAGCGTATTTTGGCAATGTCCAGCTGTGGATTTCATCTAACACATATGTAGCGCTCCCTACTCCTTGGTCAGTTTTGGACCCGTCTGTATATATCTTCACATTAGTTGGGCGATTATGTAGTGTTGAAAAGAAAATCGCTTTGAGGAAGTCGCTGTTTGCACTTTTCTTTCAATTGGGCAGTGTCATTTAGATGAACGACAGGTTGTTCAATTGTCCACGGTGGTTGATCGATAAAACATCGTGTAAAGGGTTCAAACTGCATTTCACCACAGATTTTGTTCATGTTTTCTTGAACTCGAATGCCTACTGGGCGCATAATAGTTCGTCGAGATTCATACACTTCTGAACATGGGTTTTCGTATAGTACTTTGTGATTTGGGTGGTTAGGTAGAGCCTTTATTTTCATTCCATAGTTGATGGTATTCTTGATGAATTCATGATGAGCGGTAATACTTCCGCTTCGCTACATATGTCATCAAGAGGACTAGTTCGAAAAGCTCCGAGCACAGACGCAGTCCCTGACAGTGAACTCTGTTTAGTTTATTTATCCAGGTTTTCTGGCTCCGAGAAAACTGCTGAACCGTAATTTATCTTGGCCAGGACAATTCCTTTATAAAACCTGAGTAATATTCTTTTATCTGCACCCCATGATATATGACTAACACATCGGAGAATATTCAAGGCTTTCTTACATTTTTGTGCAAGTTCTTCAATATGGTGCTTCCAATAAAGCTTTGGTTCCAGAACCATACCAAGAAATTTAATTTTCTTTTGGATTTCGACGGTATGGCCATCTATATGAAGACGAGGGTGCTCGTGTCTATTTCTTAAGCGGCAAAAGTGCATAGCATGGGTTTTTGTATAAGAAAAGCTATAACCGATATTATGCGCAACATTTGTTAGGTTATCGACCGCTACCTGCAAATTGTGAGTTATATTGCTTGTTATCGGTCCTGAGATGTAAATAACTAGGTCGTCTACATACATGCTTTTTCTAATGGGTGCTTCGATTGAATTTAAAAGTGGGTCGACAGCAATTGCAAATAAGGTCGCACTTAGTGTGGATCCTTGCGGTACTCCGTTCTTTCGCGTACGTTCTGCTGAAAGTGAGTTTCCTACTCGTACTTGGAATGTCCTTTCTTTTAAAAAACTAGAAATAAACTGTGGTAGGTTGCCTTTAAGCCCTAGTTCATTTAGCCTCTGTAGTATCCCATACGGTTTTGTATGGTCAAACGCCTTCTTTATGTCGAAAAGACAGCAATAAGGTGTTCCTTTTAAAGCTATTCAGTATATCATTCTCAAGTTGCACTAAATTGTCTGTTGTGGATCTGTGTCTCCTTGAGCCCATTTGGAAATCAGAAAGAAGGTTATGTTTTTCTAGGTACCAGACTAATCGTGTATTCACCATTTTTTCGAGCAATTTACTAAGGCAGCAGGTGAGAGATATTGGCCGATAGCTCTCTGGCTCAGAGTGTTCTTTTCCGTGCTTTAGAATGGGGACAATGATAGATTTTTCCAAAAGTTGGATAATTACCAGATGTCCAAATATTGTTGTATAGGGCCAAAATTTTGATTGTTCATCATGCGGTATTTGTTTAATAAATTCATATGGTATTGAGTCTGGTCCAGGCGAGGAGTTTTAGTTTTAATAATGCCTTCTGAAATTCTACTGTAGTGAACGATAAATTGTATGGCTCTCTTTGGTCACTAGTAAAGACTATTGATGTTTCTGGAAAATCCTCATTAATCGGTATCGTGTCATTGCTTTGTACAAATGCATCTGCAAGACTTTCAGCAATGTTGCAAGGTTCGTGTATAGCTGTTCCATGTATTATTAAAGTATATGGGCCGTAACATCTTGGCCTCCGCTGATACATTTTATCTTGCGCCATATTTCCTGGTTTGGAGTGGTTGGTTTTAAGTTGGAAACATACTCTTCCCACGATTTACGTTTACCACTTCTAATAAGTTGTCGAGCTTTGGCTCTCGAACGTTTAAAGTTGATTGCGTTTTCGAGTGTGCAATTTCTTTAAATTTATTAAATGCTTTTTCTTTTCATCAATTGCTATTTTGATGTTTTCATTCCACCACGGAACCCTGCTTTTCCGTGTATCAATGGAAGATTTCGGAATACTACTTTCAGCAGCGTGAGAAATCTTAGTTGTAATGTCGTTTAACGAGACTTCTACATTTGAGCATATATTGAATGGTTGTAGATTTCGCCTGTATTTATCCCAGTCTGCTTTGTGGATCAACCATTTCGGTACGGAGATACTTTTTACAGCACAATGAAATTCAATTTTGATTGGGAAATGGTCTGAAATAGTTTCGTCTTGTAACACTTTCCAATTGAGTTTCGAGGCAACTTCAGGTGTACACATGGATAAGTCGAGAACTGAGAGCGAATTAGACCTAGCGTTGAAAAAGGTAGCTTCGCCTGTATTTAAAAGTATTAAATTTTGTTGATCTATAAAATCTTCAATAATATGACCTCGAGTATCGTTTCGCTGGCAGCCCCATGTTTTACTATGAGAGTTAAAATCCCCTATGAGCAAGAAGGGATGTGGTAGTTGCTGAACTAAGTGCAGTAAATCGTTAAGGCTCCAAGAAAAATCAGGTAAGTATAAATTGCATATATTCAGTTTAAAAGGACTCATAACACAAATGGCTGTTGTTTGTAGATGTGTGTTGATCGGGAGAAAAGATGAGTACTGCTCTTTAATGATTATGGCAGTACCACCATGTGCCTCTCACCGGGATCAGTATCTTTTCGATAGGTTTTGTACCCTTTAAGCTCGAACTGGTCGTTTGGCTTAAATCTTGTCTCTTGTAGACAAATACAAAAGGGTTTTCTTTATATATTAATAATTTTAGTTCGGCCAAGTGGTTCTTACAGCCGTTAATGTTTAGTTGTATTATGTTGTCCATAAAAGAGATAAAATTAAATAAATAAATAAATAAATAACATGCATAGATATAAAGACAAACCACAAAGTATAAAATATCACAGATTAGTTTCTAACGTAATAAGCTAATACTAAAATATCACAGAATAATATCACAAAATGACTAGGATTCATCCAAAGACAGAGATTTTCTTTGGGGACCTCTTGGTTTCCCTTTTGGCCACCCTTTTTTCTTTTTTCCCAATACCTTTGCTTCTGAGAGCGTATCAGTGTCAACAGACTCGAGGCTTGTGTCGATAGATGGAGTTCTACTCAGTCCCGTTTTACGTTTTGATCCGCGGGATTCGTCGTCCATTATTTCAATGTTTGATGGGAAGGAGGATGGAGGTGTAGGTTTGGATCGGAAAACATCAGATGGAAGTATAGGGGTTAATACAGAGGGAGCGGGTTTGTTTATAGAGCTTAGTTCGTCTCTAATAATATTTTTTATTGAATGGATTAATTCAGATTTGGATGTTGGATCAGCACTTATCGTTGCTTGATTTTGGATCACGCTTTCTGCGTTTCCTGCAACAGATTGTTGCATGATAGCTTTGACTGCAGATACTACTTCCTCTTTAATTATGGATTTAAGCTCTGGTATGATTTCTGAGACTGCGTTTTTGACTTCTTTTATAGTAGGGGTTTTGGTGCCCGCAACTGATGCGTACGTACCTGCCTGTAAAGGGGTCGTGGACATTACTTCATTCTTTGCTTGTACGTAAGTCACTTTCTTATCTACTTTAACTTTTTGTATCGCCATTTCGAACTTATAGGCAGAGCAATTTCGAGACCGAGCTGTGTGAGTCCCTCCACAGTTAATGCACTTTGGGGGAATTTGGCATAGTTCGTCACCGTGGTCTGGTAAACCACATTGGCAAAGCTTTTCTCTGGTACATTTGGATGAACCGTGCCCAAACCTTTGGCATTGGAAGCAACGTATAGGGTTTGGATAATAAGGTCGTATAGGTAGTAAGTGATAAGCTGCTTTTACAGACGCTGGCAGTATCGCTCGATCAAAGGTGAGTAGTATGGAGTTAGTTTTTATTGTTTCTCCATTTTTCCTGATAGTCAAAAATTTTGCATCTATGACTCCCTGCTGTGCAAGGTTTTCTATAATCTCTGTTTCTGTTGCATTAGTCAAGTCCCTGCATGTGATCCCTTTGCTAAAATTTAATGTATTATGGTGTTGCGTCTATATTTATGTTATTAAATTGTTTTATCATTAACAGTTTACTTGTTTGGGTTCTGTTTTTAGTTTCAATTAGTAAACCTTCCTTGATTTTACTTTTGTTTTTCACGTCTCCAATTAAGCTATTAATTGAGCTCTGAATTACAAAAGGGCTTACTTTACTAAAAGCACCTTCATCAAGCGTTTTTAGTACAATGTATTTAGGATAATAATCAGGTCTACAAATATTCGCTGGATATCCAGTTGTTCTACCTCCTCTAGATCTAGAGGTAATGGTCGGTTGCGTGCTAGCTTGAGCAGTCACAACGACATTAGTTCCGTTCTCATTGTCCAAGTTCATGCTAAGGTCGTCATTAATTCCAGAAACTTTTACATGCTCCGTAGCCTGGTTTCCCACCACGGACGCCGAGCAGCCGCTTGATAACGGTCGGGTGAGGCCTGCCCGCTTCGCCTCACTCCCGACCGGTACTGGGGACAATCCGAACCCCTGCACCGTAAAATGTTGTCGCCCCGAAGGGCTCGAAATGTTGTCCATGTCCATTGCGTAGTCGTTTCCAAGTTGCATTTTACCGCTACCTGCCAGCGGGCCAAGGCCTTTTTTTTCGTTATTTTAACATTTTCTTTTTTTTTTTCACAGAGAGACAACGGACATGAGGAAAGAAAAACAGACAATACTATGTTTTAAAACAAACTACAATAAGGGAGCACAAGTAGACGACGACAAACGGCTTGAGATCTCTTTGCTTCACCACTGCTGGCAACAGTGGCTACTGAGCCTCCCCACCACGTCAAGGTGGATCTCATCGGGGAGGATTATTACTATTATTACTATTATTACTATTATTACTATTATTACTATTATTACGTTGACGCTCGAACTGAACGGACGTGTTCTGATTGTGAACCGTGAAAATACGTATAAAGCTTATGTTGGACTGGTGTTTTAATCATTTTTAAGTCAAAGTAGTGTGTTCAAACGTATAACTAATTTGTGTTTACAAAAAAAAAAAATAATAAAGCTTTAGTTATAAATAAAAAGCCAAATTTCTAAATATAAAGCAGTTTAATAAAAATCTAACAAAGAAAATAAAATGGATAGTTCTTCTGGTGTAATGCAATTCGTAAGTAGAATCACAATGTCAATAGAACTGATGTCAAAGAAAATGGATGACTTAAAAACAGTAGTTGAAGGAAGCCTTCAAGAAAATAGAATTCTGAAAGAAGAAATAAAATTACTTAGGAATACAATTGAAAATAAGGATCGACAATTGAGGAATTAACATCACGAATGAATTGTATTGAACAGAAAGCGCGGATGAATTTTTAGAAATTCATGGTGTAGATGCAAATAATACCACTACTGCTGAAGAAAAATTACAAATAATTTTAGACAACATTGGCTGTCCTGATGCTGTAATTGAAAATGTAAAACAAGTAAGTCTCCAAAACTCTATTAATCTATTATTAGTTAAATGCGAATCAGAAAAATGCGTGATAATATACTTAGAAAAGGAAAAACTGGTGGAAAAGCTTACAAGGAGAGGAGAAAAACCCATAAGCGTCTCTTTTTAATGAGCAGTTAATTCCGCAAATAAGGCACCTGCTAAAAGAGGTCAAGAGAAGGGCTTACTCCTGCAAATTCAAATATGTTTGGATAAAACATGGAAGAATACTGGTCAGGAAAGACGACGGAGATAAACATCTGTGTATTGGAACAATGAACGATATTGATAAATATATTCAATAGACGTGTACTTGGTAATATAAACTTTCATTTAATACGGAATTTTTTATAGATTAGATTTACTACAAGTGCATTTGCAGAAAACACGTTTAATTTATTTTTACACATTTCAGTTTATTTCCCTAAGAAAAAATCTTAATTTAAATAAAATTAGTAATTTATCTATAATAATAATTTAATCACTTAGTTTGAAAATAATTGATACACTAAAAATGGAATTGTTTATAGTTCACAAAATAATGCAATATGCTAAGCATTGTTATCATTTATTGAAAAATGATAAAATTTTTATTCATTTGTTGTCGAATAAATAGTTGGATCTCTAATAGTTAAAGAATAAATTTTTAAGATTATTAATTTCAAGTATGAAATTACGTAAAATGTACCATTGTTATAAAATATTAAGAATTAACTTACTTTAATTGTAATAGTTAATGTCGATTTATACATCAATTTTAATAAATGCATTATGGGTATTATATGCTAAAATAAGGTCCAAAATGCACGCAAAATAACAATTTATATTTAATTTTAGCCATTTTGATAATTATATTAAAAATGAATTTGTTTTGATTTGGTAGTTAAGTAAGTGTAACGTATTATTGTTATCAAACTTTAAGAATGAATTTATGTTAATTGTAATTGTTAATCTAAATATACATTGAAGCTTTATACATGCTTTAGGAATAATTTCTTGCCATACTAAGGTATAACATGCAAATAAAAGTTAAAATCTAACTCTACTTACTTTGATATTGTATAATTGTTCTTAAATTGTTATGTACATAATATATGAAAATTACTTTAAATTGGTATAACAATTATACTATGTATTATGAATAATTCACGGCGCACCAATAAACAAATACGTAAATAAAATAGAAATTCAATAGTTAATTATAAATATTTAATAATTATAGCGTCAAATAAGATTTTACTGTAATGAATTAAATTAATGTATATCGTTTATGAATTTACGGATGGGAACCGGCCGTTAAGTCTTATAGACTTGGCCGGACCCTATAACTGAATTTTATTTGAAATAAATAATTCACAAATTAATTCACACTTACTATTATTACTATTATTACTATTATTACTATTATTTTAGAGTTTGGGTGAAAAATGAAAACATTTTAATTTAATTAAATAGGATAATAACGGATAAATATAATGTACTTTCATATACATTATCCTACAGTATATGTTGATAACCGTATAAAATAGATACACAGGTCCTATAATCAGTTAGTTTATTTTTCAAGTCATAGAAATGTGCAAAGTAACATGAGATTAGGAAATAATCCGTATTAATATTTTTATTTAAACAAATTTTAGTATACAACAAGAAATTACCTTATGGATTATTCCAAAATACTTATCTAAATGCTAACGATAATTGTTCTTTACATTAGTATATAATTAAACATTTTGCTTGCGTTTTGACGATACTAAAGCAAAGATATACTCGTATTTCTGCGTTTTTAGTAAAGCTGAAAAATACCGTTTTATTTATTTTAATTAAACAAAGAATTATTTATGTATTGCGCTGTATAAAACCAAATGGTTGATCATGTGTGTACAGTATAGAACATAAATAATGTTGGTAGGAAAATGTTAAGTTATCTATAATTATTAAATACCAAATTGGTTTAACATTTTTTTTTTTTCATTTTTATTTGTGAAAATAATTATTGTCTCATAACATGGATATATTAGATGGTAAATGTTAAAATTAGCTTAAGTATAAATATAAATTTTTATTTCTTTAAACCTATGACATTTAATTTTATTTTTGAACATAATTATTGTATACTAAGATGAATATTTTTGTTAGTAAATGTTAAATTTAGCGTAAGTAGAATACATATAAATTTTATTATTATTTATTTATTTCTATTTTTTTAATCTAGGACATTAATTTTTTTTTTTTTTTGTTTGTTTGTTATTATTAATACAATACTTAGTTAATAATTGAAGCCAAATTACAACGTCAAAACACGTACTAATAATATAAAGACGAATTGATGTAAATACTTAAATGTAAGGAAGGGAACCAGCAGATAAGTCACCATGACTTAGCTGGACCCAGAACTGTATATATTCTGAAAATAAACAATTCAATTCAATTACTATTATTACTATTATTACTATTGAATACTGAATAATGAAAGTGACAAGGAAACTATATTTAAAAAAGGAAAGGAGTGGTGGAATAACTTATCAATAGAAGACAAAAAGCTAATAAAAGAATCTACCTAAATGAGCATCTGATACCGGAACTAAGGCATATTTTGCGTGAAACAAAGAAAAAGGCTTATGCGCATAATTTTAAATTTGTGTGGTTAAACGGGCGAATTTTTGGTACGAAAAGATACAAATGATAAAGTGATTAATATATCATCACTGAGTGAAATTGATAAATTTATTAATTAAAAAGACGACGTTTATTTTCTACAAGAATCACATTTTATTTTTGTATATAATATGAATTCAAACGATGAATATTTAATCAATTTCAGTAAATGTTTAGATATATATGAATGGAAACACTTTATCAAACCAACAAAACTACACAAATCTATTAGCGTATTTCACGTAAACATAAGACCTATAAAGAAATATTTTGATGAACTTTTAGTTATCTTAGATCAGTTCGACTTTGATATTATCTTATTGTCAGAAATTAACATTATGGAATCCCATTTCGATGCTTTTAATATTGCAAATTACACGCGTATTCAAAAATGTAGGAAAATAAAAACTGGAGGTGGATTGGCAATTTATGCCAAAAACAATTTAAAATTTAGACAATTACCAATGAACTTAACTTTGAGTGTTTAAACTGTTTAATTGAATTTCCAAATGAGAAAAACTTGATTCAATTATTGTTTATATATAGACCCCCTGATACAAACTTAAAAAACTTTTTAGATGAACTAGATAAGACTTTGGAAGTGATAAATGAAAATGATTGTTTAGTAATAGGTGACATTAATATTAATTTGTTAGATAAAAATAATGTGAATGTGTGTAAATACGAAAGTATTATGGCTGGTTTTGGGTTAATAAGTGCTATTCATGAAGTAACTCGGGAAGAAATTAGAGAACAAGAGGTCAAACGATCTCTAATAGACCATATATTTATCAAATCAAAATTTAAATCTGTTAAGTCTGCGGTAATTGAGCATAGGCTATCAGATCACTTCCCCATAGCATTGTTTTTAGAGGAAGAGGTTTTTACAAAAGCTAGTTGTATGGAAAATAAGACTATTAGGAGGTATGATGATAACGGTATTAAAAAAATGATTGCTAAGCAAGACTGGGCATTAATAAAAAGTGATAATCCAAACACTTATGTAGATAACGTGGTAGAGGTAATTAACGATATTTATAAACAAAACGTCAGAAACATGAACACACAGAATAACAAATTAAAGTACAAAAATGAATGGATCAATAACCTTTACTATAAAATAAAAGAAAGAGATCGTCTGTACAAGAGATGGAAGTCCAACCCTAACAAAATTGAATATAAAGACACCTATAAAAAATTTAGGAACAAACTGAATAATGAAATAAGGGACGCCAAGAACAATTATTTTAGAAAAAGGATCAGTAGTAATAAAAACGCAAACGTGTGGTACGATATTAACTATATACTAACAAAAAGAAAGTCCAAGAACGTTGACAAACAAATTTTAAACAGTATTGGTAAATCTTGCCACGAAAAGGACATCGTTAATAATTTTGCAAATGTTTTTCACGACCAAATTAAAAACCTAGTTACTAAGTGTAACCATAACATAGAACCGGTGGTGGACCAAATTGATGCAGAATCTTGGATGTATATTCCTATGTGTACAGAAGAAGCGGTAGTCAATATAATTAAAACAAACTTCATGTAAAAAGTCTCCTGGTTATGATAATGTTAGAGTAATCGACATAAAAACAATATGGAAATATTTGGGAAAATAATTAGTGAAATTATAAACATTTCAATAAAAAGTGGTGTTTTTCCAGAAATATTTAAAATAGGTATTAATAGACCAATTTACAAAAAGGGTGACCCGATGATGTATACAAATTATCGTCCAATCAGCATTTTATCGTCGTTAGAGAAAATATTAGAAATACACGTAAAAGAACATCTACAAAAATACCTTTACGACAATGACATAATACATCCAAACCAGTACGGTTTTCAAAAAGGCAAAGGTACCGAATCACTATTGATTAGATTTATTGATTACATCAACGCACAACTTAATAAAACTAAATATGTAGTTGCCATTTTTATTGATTTTTCAAAGGCCTTTGATACCATAAAACCTGAACTATTATTGAAATATTTGAGTAACGCTGGAGTGAAATCAAAACAACTAATGTGGTTTGAAAGCTATTTAGAAAACAGATCCTTTATTGGTGTTCCTCAAGGAAGTCACCTAGGCCCCCTACTCTTTTTGTTATATGTCAATGACATTTTTTCAGTTACTGAAAAAACAGAAATATATATGTACGCTGACGATGCAGTTATTTTCTACTCCCACGAAGACATAAATATATGCAAAAGTGTAGTACAAAGTGAACTAAATTCGTTAATAAAATGGACCCATGGAAGAAATCTATTTATTAATGAAGACAAAACGGTATCTATGGTCTTCTTGACCCTCATATGAAGAAAGTGCAGGAAATGGAAATTAAAATTCATGATTGCGCATGTTACACACAATCTATCTTCTGCGATTGTAAAATAATACAAAAGTCAATGAAACAGTGTATTTAGGAATCAAGTTGGACAACACGTTAAAATATGACAAACATATAAATTATATCTACCATAAACTTAAAAACCATAGGATGTTTTTACTTATTGAGCAGGTTCGTTGATTCTAAAACAATGTGTATGGTGTATAAAGCAATAGTGGAGTCAATACTTAGATACGGCGTTCAAGTGTGGGCTCAGCAGAAAAAATCATCTAAACAAATTAGAAAACCTACAAATCAGAATATTGAAATTAATTAGCAAATCCGTAAAACCTAACAGTTGCCATTTGCTAGAAAAATATGACACGTTAACTCCCAAAGGTTTTATAAATTGTGTATTTAATCCATTATTATGGTGAACATGAATATAAACAAATACATGAACATTATTACAACACACGTAGAGCAAAATATATTGTGCCACGTAGCTTTAACAAATATGGACAAAGGACATTAAAAAGCGTAATTCCAAACTTATATAATAGCCTGCCTGAGGACATAAGGAATACTCCAATAAGCGTTTTTAAAAAACAAGTAAAGAATTGGTTGCAATCAGTGTTAATTCAATGACGTACTAGCTCAAAATTCATACGTGTAGTGACACAAATAAAATAAAAAGAGTGTACATATTTAAATATATATCTTTCTTTTTTTTTCCCTTTGTATCTTAACAGGAATTTTATTATGTGAATTGCTAATGTTCCATTGTAATCGCTATCCTCCATAACATTTACAACAATTGTACGTACTTTCTAGCGCCATAAAATACTATAAATTGTAATTAATGGTACTGTAACTTTTAATTAGATTATACATAAGGTACCAACAGAAAAGTCTGTTGACTTTGTTGGACCTTAAACTATGTACATATTTTGCAATAAATAAATTCAAATTCAAATTATAAGATAAGTATTTTAATATTATCAAATAATAACATAATACATTTATAGTAATAGCTCGCACATTTTGGCGTCATAATGTAAATTTTTTAAAATAATTGACTGATGTATGTATATTTAGAACATAAGGACGGGAACCGGCTGTCAAGTCAGTGTTACTTAGCTGGACCCTTAACTGTATATATTTCTGAAATAAATCATTCAAATTCAAATTCAAATTCAAATTATTACTATTATTACTATTATTACTATTATTACTATTATTACTATTATTACTATTATTACTATTATTACTATTATTACTATTATTACTATTATTACTATTATTACTATTATTACTATTATTGCTATATTATTGCTATTATTAACGCGGCGCTCGTAGTGGGTAGACGTGTTTTCTGTTGCTCCCTTGTAAGCAGTCAATTAAAAGTGATATTAAGTTTAAATACAGTATTAAAATATTAGTAAATTGTGTTGTACTTAAATACTTTAAATAGATAAAATGAAGTGCAATCATTGCGATAAGGCTTTACGTACAGAAGAAGTTTATTGTTATTCGTGTGAATGTCATTATCATTTTACGTGCTCTATCTCTGAAGGCACATGGAAATCTAAATCAAAGACCTCGAAACAGGTATGGAAATGTACAATATGTAGAGATGGTAAAAGATTCAAGGCGCCTATTACAGAAGATACAGAACGTGAAGTTGAAGAAGCTTATCCGGAATTCCCAGAGGCAAAAAAAGATACACTAGAAAAAATCCTAGAATCAATTCAATTTCTATCGGCTAAGTTTGATAACTTGTTAACACGATTTAATGAATGTACGAAAGAGATACAGGACTTAAAGGAAGATAATAAAATTCTAAAACTGTAATAGAATCTAAAGACGCAAATTGGGGAAATGAACTTACGCATTATAAAACTAGAACAGCATTCAAGGAGGAAGTATGTTGAAATTCATGGCGTAAATAATAATGACCAATCAACACCATTAGAACAATTTAATGCTATAGCTACCAAAATTGAATGTAATGATATGGAGCCAACTAACGTTATTAAAATTCAATTAAAAACTCATCGCTTTTATTAGCTAAAATGCAAACAGAGGACGCTAAAAGGAATTTATATCCAAAGGAAAACGTGGTGGAATAGGCTTAGTGAACAGGATAGACGATCTAATAAAAAATTTTCTTTAACGAAAGTTTAGTTCCGGAATTACGTAATCTGTTAAAGAAGCTAAATCGCGACCTCGTGCATATAACTACCGATATGTATGAGTCAAGAATGGTCGAGTGCTCATACGTAAAGATGATAACGAAAAAGTGTATCGAATTAATTCCATTGTGGAGCTAAATAAATATATCATGTAAACCGTACTGATTTCTCATTCAAGAATAAATATTATTTTTCTGATATATCTTTATAGAATTTTGTGTAATTTTAAGTTTTGTAATATTATCTCACATTATGAACTGGATTCAAACCGAAATAAGAAACAAACAAATTAATTTTAAAACGTGCAAGGATCTTAATGAATGGAATGTTCACAATCAAATATTAAATACACAACTTTATCATGTTAATATTATGCATATAAACGTACGGTCACTAAGAAAACACTGGAACGATTTAGAAATATTATTTCAAATGGGTAATTTCGATATCATCTTATTATCAGAAATTAATATTAGTGAAGATGAACTGTGTGCATATAAGATTAATAATTACAATTATACTTACAAGTTGCGAATAGGTAAAAAGGGAGGTGGGCTCATAATATACTATAAAAATAAATTTCTTTTTACATTAGTGCCTACCACCGTTAATAGTTGTGAATGTATAAAAGGAATATTTGAATTTCCTAATGTCAGCTTCCCGATACATCTTATATTTATATACAGACCTCCTAACTTAGCTAAACAAGACTTTTTTGCAGATCTGGAATTATTGTTAGACAACGTGAAAGCTACCAACACAGTTTTAATAGGAGATATGAACATAAACCTTCTTGAATACGAAAATCATAATGTTCACGAATATGAAACCATACTGTACTCAAAAGGACTATATAGTGCTATTAACGAATGTACCAGAGAGGAAATCCGAGAAGGAATCATAACAAAGTCACTGATAGACCACATATTTATAAGAACAAAAAAGTGATAACGTTTTATCAGCAGTTGTGCAACATAAAATCTCTGATCATTATCCTGTTTGTATTTCCATTAACATTGATAAAACAAAAATACCTCAGCAAATAAATCAATCAAAATATTTTGACAATAGAAAAATAAAGAGGTATATTACTGCAATAAATTGGGATAGTATAATCACTAATGATGCTAATGAACTTCTGAGCAAAATAATTACTGAAATGCATGACGTTTATTATAAATCGCTGATCGAAGAACAACCGAATAGCAACAGGTGGGATAGAAAAAATAACAAGGGTTGGATAACTGAAGATTTGTACTACAAAATGAAGGAAAGAGACCGTATTTTTAAGAAATGGAAGTCAAACCCAAATAACACAGAATATAGAATTGCCTACAAGAAATTTCGAAACAAATTAAACAACGAGATAAGAGACAGGAAAAGAATGTACTTTAATACGAAGTTTGAACTGATTTCTAGAGATCCGCATTTAATGTGGAAGCAAATAAATAGTCGTATTTTATAGAAAGGAAACTAAAAACGTAGATTCTAAAATAATTAGTACCATCGGTAGAACACATAACTTACCCAGCATAGTACACAAGTTTTCTGAAATATTTGTAAATCAAATAAATGCGTTAAGAAATGTATGTAATTATTGTGTACAAGTGACCTCAAATGTATAAGAAACAATTTGTAATTTTTATATACCACTTTCAACAGTTAAACACATTGAAGAACTTATTGACAAATTAAAAGTCAACAAATGTCCAGGACACGACAACATACGAGCAAAAGATATAAAAAACAATAAACAAATTTTTAGTGTTTTAATCTGTAAACTATTAAACGTTTCTTTAAAAACTGCGAAGTTCCCAGATGAACTTAAAACTTCAATAACCCGTCCTATTTTTAAAAAAGGTCACTCTTGCGACATGAATAACTATAGACCAATAAGCATTTTACCCGTGATAGAAAAAGCTAGAGATGTACGTGGTGCGTCATTTAAAGAAATATCTATGTGAAAATAGAATTATAAACGCTAACCAGTACGGTTTCCAGGAAGGTAAAAGCACTGAACATCTGTTAACTGAACTTAACGATTACCTAAATACCAATATGGATAAGTGTAGATATACAATTGCAGTGTTCATAGACCTTAGCAAGGCCTTCGACACAGTAGACCACGATATACTGATTAATACACTCCAAAGAATCGGCTTCAGTGGCAAGGAACTACTTTGGTTTAAGGATTACCTTCAAAACAGAAACTTTGTGGTAAAAGTGGCAAGTGAAGTGAGCGAAATTAAAAAATGTCACTTTGGTGTACCGCAGGGTAGTCACTTAGGGCCCTTACTATTTCTTATATATGTAAATAACATATTTAGTGTGGTAAATAGGTGCCAATTATATATGTACGCGGACGATGCGATACTGTTGTATTCTCACATTAATCCTGAAATGTGTGAAACAGTGTTACAGATAGAACTGAATAAAGTTACAGATTGGTTGCATGATAGAAAATTATTTATAAACACATCAAAAACCGTATCTTATGATGTTTAAAACACCCCATATGAATGTTCAAAAATCGTTAGAAGTTAAGATACATAATTGTGATTGCTTGTATAAAAATAAGGAGTGTAGTTGTAAAATAATTAGAGAAGTACAAGAAACAATGTATTTAGGGATATGTGTTGACTCAAATGTTAAATATCACAAACATATAAATCAAATATTTAACAAACTCAAAAGGATTACTAGTTGTTTATATACGATTAAAAATAATGTAAATAAAAATGTTAAATTAATCATGTACAAAACACTTTTTGAATCTGTAATAAGATATGGTGTAAGAATTTGGGGTTGTGCAGAAGATGTACATATCAAAAAAATTAATAAACTTTGAAATTAATGAACTGTTATTAAAATGTGATACTTTGACACCAGTAGGTTATTATAAATATTATAATACGATAGACCATTATGAAAATGATGCCTATAAAGCAATTGTAGAACATGATTATAACACCAGACGCCGTAGTTATGTAGTTCCTCATTTTAATAATAAACATGGCCAACGTACCTTAAAATGTCTAATACCAAAATTATATAATGATTTAGTAATAGATGATAATACAAATAGCAGGTCAGCATTTGTGAATAACTTAAAATAACATTAGCTACTTGCGCAATGATTGCACATCACCCCACAGCGCCTTTTAAAATTACATTTGATGCTTTGTAATTGATTAATGTATTACTTGTCAGCTATACACGGAACCTACAGAGAAATCTTGTGACTTAGTAGGACCGTAAAACTGTATGATATTTGGATAAATAAATAAATGAAAAAATGAAAATTACTATTATTACTATTATTACTATTATTACTATTATTACTATTATTACTTATTATTACTATTATTACTATTATTACTATTATTACTATTATTACTATTTTTTTTTTTTTTTTTTTTTATGAGGAGGAAAATCCTTTATGGACACCACTGGGGTGGTAGTGTGATTCTCCATTATTAGGCATACCCACTAAAACCCTTCCTCAGCGCATCAGCTACTAAGGCTATTGGCGCTTATACCCATATAATCAAGTATTTATTGCATTATTTTAGATAAGGTACAGGTAAGTATATACATTTCACTCACAACCTATTTTAACTAATTATAGTTTCTTATAGATGCCTGTTGATTTCAAGTAATTGATTGTGTTCGCTATTGGGTCTAACTCTACTAAATTATCTCTTAGGCTCTCCTGCAGATGGTGTTGCTGTCTCTCTGCATGATAAGTAGGGCAATCAAGGATAATATGTGACACAGTTAGCCTGATATCGCATGTAGCGCATGTAGGATTATCTTCTCCTTTCAATAGATGCCCGTGAGTAAGGGCTGTATGACCAAGACGTAATCGGTGTAATTTAGTAAGTTCGTGTCGTGGCATATCAACACATAACTGAGGTGTACGAACATCTGGTTTTATAAATGACAGGTGAGTATTAATATGCTGCCATTTTTCCTGCCACCTCAGTAATATCTCTTGTTTCAGGCTATCTCTAGCTAATTGATTTTGTTGCTGGATAGCTGGCATCTCCGACCACGGAGGTACATCACGTGGGGCTTCCGGTAGTATGGGAGGCATGCGTTCATGCCCAATAACCTGCAGGTATTCAATAAAACGTATCCCAGCTGGACGGGTAATTGTCCTCTATTTGCATACATATTTATATTCGGGAACAGCAAACAGCTGTTGGGATGTAATGGCTTTGATTTAATACGAATCATGTAATTCGCCATTAAAATATAACGCCGTATTTCAAGTGGAGGTAGTGAAGCTTCACAGTAAAGAGATTGAGCTGGCTGAGGAAGGCGCCAAAAGAGTACCTAATTCCAGCATTGTGGATTCTATCCAAGGTCATTAGTATACTTTTGCGGGCTGATCCGTATGCTATACTGCCATAGTCTATAACCGATAGTATCATCGCCTGATATACTCTTAATAGTATTTTGGGTTGTGCACCATGTGGTATGTGCAAGAACTTTTATTAAATTTAGTGCTTTGTCACATTTTCTTTTAATTTCGTTGATATGTGGCTTCCATCTAAGTTGCGTGTCAAAACGACACCGAGAAACCTAGCTTCGGAAACACACTCGATCGGCTGGTCACCAAGGTACAGTAGCGGATTGAAGTGCGGTCTTCTAAGCCGACATAAATGCAGACACTTCGTCTTCTCTTTTGAAAATTGAAAGCCAACAGAGGCGCCATTTGAAACAATGGTGTTAATTGCTTCCTGCAGGGTTCTGGATATTTCACCTACTGTTTTTCCTGAGTACATAATAGCTAGGTCGTCAACATATAAGCACTTGGTTACAGACTCTTAACATTATACGCTATATCGTTTATGGCAATTGCAAATAGGGTGCAACTCAATGTTGAACCCTGGGGTACGCATTTTCTAATGCTCTTGAGCTCGACAAGTTATTACCAACACGTACTGAAAACTTCTTTCACTTAAAAGAACGCACCAGTAGTGGAAGTCTTCCTCTGAGACCGTATTGGTATAACTTTGTAGTATAGCGGGACGCCACGTCATGTCGTAAGCACTTAATGTCGAAAAGTACAACGACCAAGTGTTCTCTTTACAGAACGCATTTTGAGCAGCATTCTCTACTACTAAGAGGTGGTCGGTGTAGATCTACCTTTGCGGAAGCCAGACTGATACGGTACCAAGACGTTGTTGTTTTCAAGCCACCACATGAGTCTGTTGTTTATCAGCCTCTCCATGAGTTTTCCCATGCAGCACGTGAGACTGATGGGGCGATAACTGTCAGGAGATAGGGATCTTTCCCAGGTTTTAGAATAGGCACAACAACAGCCTCCTTCCAATCTTCTGGATACATGCCTTGCTCCCAGAGGGTATTAAACATCTCTAACAAGGCATGTTTCATGTCGACCGATAGATGCTTGAGCATATCGTTTGTAATCGTATCGGGTCCAGGTGCTGATATTTTACACGTTTTAGTGCTTCCTCTAGTTCTTGCAGTGTAAATGGCGAGTTGTATTCCGAATCATTTACGGAGTTGAAATCAATTTCTTCAACGGGTTTGCTAGATCCGGGAAGGTAGGTTCATAGTTTGTAGAACTACTGGTTTTCAAAACCTGTTGCCAGGATTTCGGCAATCTCGCTGAGATCTCCAGTAATCCCAGTATTTGTTCGGATGGACGAAACTTGTTGGATCTGCTTCTTCCGGATATAGATTTAATCTTGCCCCACACTTCAGTCGTAGCCGTGGTGGATGTTAGTAGACGTGTATCTGTTCCAGCAAGTTCGTTTGCTGTCCAGTATTACACGTCTACATATGGCTCGAGCCTTTTTAAAGGTTATCATATTTTCGACTGTACAGTTATTTCTAAATCTAGAGAATGCAAATTTCTTGTCCCGGATAGCACGTTTTACTTCGGGGTTCCACCATGGAACTACCCGTTTAAGTGGCGATTTACCAGATCTAGGTATACTGATTTCGGCAGCACTCAGAATGGCGTTTGTGACATTTTGCACAGTAGGATCTTGTGGAGTAGCAAACGATTGGCTAAAGCGTGTCCAATCAGCTTTGACGGTAATCCATCTTTTCACTGCATACTGTATAGGAGATTTTATGCTTGTTTCAATAACAATGGGAAAATGGTCGCTGTTTCGTAAGGTCATCGTCGACGCTCCATTTGAGGAACGGAGCAAGTTGACTAGACACAAGTGTCAAGTCAATGGCGGTAAAATTATTTGATCTGACGTTGAAATACGTGGACTGTCGTTGTTAAGCAACACAATGTCGTCTCGCTCAAGCCACCGATTAAGTTCACGCCCTTGCGTCGTTTTGAAGAACCCCATGCCGGATTGTGGGCATTAAAATCCTACAATCAGGAACGGGGTTTGTAGTTGACCCATAACGTTATCGAAGCCAGCAATCTGCCAATTGCCATCGGGTAAGTAAATATTACACACTGTAACATTCAAGGGATGGATCACTCGCACGACAACAACTTGTAGCTCGGATCGGATATTTACTAGTTGGTATCTGACATCGTTCCGAACTAGTGTTACAACACCACCGCTTGCTCGTTGTTGCAGACAAGCGTCCTTCCGGGCAACCTGATAGCCCTTCAAGGCGTATGGTTGTCCTGGTTTAAGATGACTCTCCTGAATGCACAGGCACATTGGGTTGTGCTCTTGTATTATTAATTTAATGTCACAGTATCGCTGGACAAGTCCTCTACAGTTCCATTGTACTACTTTATTCATTGAGGTAGATAAATAAATATATATATATATATATATATATATATATATATATATATAACTATAATTTTTGGACGAGCACAAAATAAATTAATAAATTAACATATAAGTATATAGACGAAGGACAAGAACGAGTATGTACACAAACAATACACTAATATAAAAATATCACAGATAGATGTCACGTAATATATCACAGCTCTTAATCCTTTTGTGATCCCCGCCAGATAGTTGCTGGGAGGACACAGCAGGCGTTTTTGGAGGCAATCTGGGTTTCTTTGGCCAGCCTTTCGTCTTCTTCTTCTGCTGACCCTTGCTAATTTCAGGGTGATCAACAGTAGATGTCTCACTTGTAGAGGACGCACTTCTACCGCTTCTCCGTCTCAACAGCCATCGCCTCTGATCTTGTGCTTACACTAGATTCCGACCCATTTCGGGTACGGAGTGTACTAGTGCTTGGCGATGCTATAATTTCACCAGGCTTAGATACCTGAGTTATAACTTTTGGTATAAAGGCTCCTTCAAGGCTTTTAACAGTTCCGGAACCAACTCTTTGACGAGCGAGCTGATTTCCGGTTTCTTGTAAAGCTTGTGAGTACACAGGTCCCTGAATTGGGGTACGTATCACCACCAGTTTCTTAGCTTCGAGGTAGCTAATGTTGTCTCTAGCTTTAACTTTGAATAGCAACCTCCTGCTTGTACACAGGACATGCCTGCGATCGTGCAGAGTGGTTGCCTTCACAATTTAAACATTTAATGGGTTCTTTACAAGAAGACCCTTCATGCAGGGACTGTCCACAAACGCAGACTTGATCAGAATTGCACCTAAGGGATGTATGTCCATACTTCTGGCATTTAAAACACCTTAAAGGTGATGGAACATACAACCGGACCTCTAAGGAATAGAAAGCAGCCCTTATTTTTTAGGAAGAACGTGTATCGAACGTAAGTACGTGGTTTGGCGTATCTCTCAACATCGTCCCTCCTTGACTTAAGTCTTCGAACTTCAATTACCTTTTGTTCTGCTAATTCTGCTCTAATGTCGTCTTCACTGCAATTCAGCAGGTCAGGGCAATAGATAACACCTCGCGACTTATTCATTGTCGCATGTGGTACAATATCAACTTGGAACCCTAAGAACGAAGTAGTTACTTGCATTGTGCGAGATTGCTTTTCCGTTCGAGTTTCTACTAAAATCCCATCCCTGATCTTTTCACCGTCTTTAGCTCACCGAACAAACCATATAGCGCCTTACTTATCAAAAGGGCTCACCTTATCAAAGTTGAGCCCATCTTTCCTTTTCAGGACCAGGTACCGGACAAGCCCGTCACTTGGCTCACTGACTTGTTCTCTAAAACAGGATTTAGGGTTCCCCAGCGGTGCCCCAGCCGCTCCCATTTCCGAGGATGGGTCCTCATGCGGGATATTAATTATGTCCATAAATTAAATCCTAATATTCATCTTTCCGACTCCCCACCCGCCACGGAGTCCAACAAGGGACGACACATTGTCGCTAGGGCTATCAAAAGATATAGTACCTCACAGCACTCACCCTACTGGCAGTCTGACCTGACAGCACAGCCGATTGATCAGGGTGGGTTAGTCCTGACCTCCCGTTTAGATAGAAATCCAGGCCAAAGTGAAGTGTTGCAGTACACAGGAACTGTACCCGCCCCATGGACTGCTCAGTCACCAGGACCTTCATCCTCGACACAGGTCTCCACGCACGGCACAAACACGTGGGTAGCCATTAAAATCCTAAGCAGTACGACTACTACACTGCTATAAAGAACAAAACAAGGCGTTCACAGGGCATAACGAACAGGTAGAACAGAGAATGTACAAGACAAACGGAGAGCAGGATACTTGGCTTCACCACTGCTGGCAACAGTGGCTACTAGGCCCCCCCACCACGACAAGGTGTATCCCTTGGGGGGGTATTATTACTATTATTACTATTATTACTATTATTACTATTATTACTATTATTACTATTATTACTATTATTACTATTATTACTATTATTACTATTATTACTATTATTACTATTATTACTATTATTACTATTATTACTATTATTACTATTATTACTATTATTACTATTATTACTATTATTACTATTAAGTCGTGATGACTTGGTTGGGCCGAGAACTGTAGTTATTATGGAAATAAAGATTCAAAGATTACTATTATTACTATTATCCAGTTGCATTAATACGTTATAGTGTACATGCTGGTTGATAAGAAATAATGCATTGTAATCATTGTAGTGAACAGATAAACGTTACTGAAGTTATATGTCAAGGATGCGGAGGTGATTACCACTTTTCGTGCTCAATTTCAGAACGTACTTATTTATCAAAATCAAAAGGTGCTAAAGCGGTCTGGAGATGTCAATCTTGTAGAAAAAATAAAACAAGCAGCCAAACAGAAGTTGTAGAAGTAGAGGAAGCTGAAACAGTAGTAGACTTTGATCAAAATGATAAACCAAATGATGAAGTTAGTACACTAAAAAAACTCATTGGTAATTTAACTGCTTCTATTAATGCTTTATCAATCAAATTCGATGACCTGAATCTATCTGTGACGGAGGAGAATAGAAGCTTGAAGGAAGAAGTTAGGTCCTTGAAAGAAATTTTACAAAGCAAAGATAACATAATTGAAACATTAACAACTCGAATAAGCCGATTAGAGCAACACAAAAAAAGAAAGTACGTAGAAATTCATGATATTAAGGAAGAAGAGGAAATCACGCCTGGAAACAAATTTAAAAAGATCGTGGAAAAAATTGGTACCACCGATATTGAAAGTAAGAGAATCAAGCAAATTTCTTTAAAAAACAGCTGCTTTTTGTTAGTCAAGTTAAAAAATGAACTTGATAAAAATAAACTGATAAGTAAAGGACGCGAATGGAGCAAAGGACTTACACAGGAGGACCGTAAATTGAACCAGCACTTATTTTTTAATGAACATCTCACCCCGGAAAACCGAAATATATACAAAGAAGCCCGAATTAAAGCAAGATCATTAATGTATAAATTCGTTTGGGTAAAGAATGGTCGCATAATGGTGAAAAAAGGTGAAAATGAAAAAACAATTTACGTAAATTCATTAAGTGAGGTAGGAAAATATATTGTTTAGTTTTTTGATTTTTTGAAGTTTTAATTAAAGACAATTTTTGCTAAACAGAATCTCAGATTACAAATTTTCATTTATTGTATGCAAGTAATCTTGTACAAATCTTGTACATAAACAAGGTCAATCACATTATATTCAATATTTGAATAAATTTTGTTGAAATTGTGCTTTTGTAAATATCAAAATTAAATAATCTTAAGCATCATAGTTTACTTTATATAGAGAATTAATTTTGAGTTATCACTTATTACATACTTTGGTTTTAATAATTTTATATAATTATCACATTGTTTTGAGAAAATTATTTTATGTTTTTTACGTGTATATACTAAATACTTATTAACTATTTCTAGAAGTTAACTTTTCTATTTTTACAACTTATTTTCACTATGAGTAAATGTGTTCTAAACATTAATATCATAGCAATAGAATTTAATGTTCCATTCATGAAAACCGGCATATAATCATACACCCCTTATTATTCTTTTAAAAAGACGACATAGTTTTTCATTATGAACTACGAAGAAAATATTCACGCTTGTTCCCAAATAACATACAAAACTTGTGTTGATTTTACACAATGGAACTTATTTACTAAACCACTTTCAAAGAACTCCTTAAAAATAACAGAGGTCGATATCAATAATTACAAGATCAACAATTACAATTTGATAACCAAACTGAGACAAAACAAGAAAGGAGGGGGGTTGGCTTTTTATATCAAAAATAGGTCTATTACTATGAAGTAGCTAATACATCGATGAACTTTGAAAGCATTAACTGCGTAATTCACTATCCAAGTAATAACGATCAACTACAAATACTACTAATCTACAAATCACCGGACAAAAACGATGTACAATTTACTGCTGAACTCGAACAGCTTATAGATGCAGCAGCAAAACATTTAATCATTATAGGAGATACGAATATCAACCTGTACGATAAAGATAACCCAAATGTGTACGAGTACGAAAATTTACTATGTGGAAAAGGGCTTACGGGTGCGATCGAAGATGTCACAAGAGAAGAGGTTAGAGATGGTAAATTATGCAAATCCTTAATAGATCACATTTTTGTTCGAACTAACCTGAAAATCATAAAATCTGTAGTACAACATAAGCTTTCAGACCATTATCCCATATGTATATACTTAGAAGGCGAAACGATCAATAAGGCAAGTATCTTATCCACTGATGTTAAAAGAAAGTATGAGGAAGCCATATTAAGAAAAACTATCAAATCCATAAAATGGAAATCTCTGCAAGACAACGATGTCAACGTGTTTACCAACAATATTTTACATACTTTTAATACCATCTATAATGACCACAAAAGAAATGACTCTACGAGTAAGAATAATGAAAGGACAAGTAAAACGTGGATGACGAAAGAGCTTTTATAAAATATAAAGGAAAAGGACAAACAATTTAGAAAATGGAAATCGAGTCCTAACAACACATTATACAGGGAAACCTACAAAAAACTAAGAAACACATTAAACAATGAAATAAGAAACGCAAAGGACGTGTACTTTCAACAGAGATTTAAACACAATACACGCAACACTAGTACCCTGTGGAGCGAAGTCAACTATGCATTAACAAAAAAGAAGTCAAAAAACGTTGACGAAAAAATATTATCAACTATTGGGTTAAACCGTAATAAAGTATAAATAGCAAATGAATTTTCACAAACATTCAACGAACAAATAGAGGGTCTCTTAAACAATTGTCAGCACAAGATCGTTGTAGATGCCACAAGCTCGGAAGCACATTATAACTTCTTTATACCTGCTGCTAGAGAAAGTGACGTGGAAACGTACATCAACAAGTTAAATTACAAAAAATCACCAGGAAAGGACAACATTAGAAGTATTGATATAAAAAATAATATTAATACATTTAAAATAATTATCGCACAACTTATAACTATCTCATTAAACGAAGGAACATTTCCGGAAGAATTCAAAACAGCCATTATCAGGCCTATTTACAAAAAAGGCGATCCTAGTAAATTTGAAAACTATAGACCGATCAGCATATTACCGACTATCGAGAAAATTTTTGAAATACACGTAGTGAAATACCTAAATAAATACACGAAAATAAGGTAATAAATGATTACCAGTATGGCTTTCAAAAAGGGAAAGGTACAGAACAACTTTTGTCATGTTACACTGATTACATCAATAATCAACTTGACAAGCATAAGTTTACTGTTGCAGTTTATATCGACATGTCTAAAGCTTTTGTTACCGTCAATCACGCATTACTTCTTAACTGTATGGAAAATATCGGAATAAAAGGTAAACCCCTTCAGTGGTTCAAAAGTTACCTACGGGATAGGAAATACATTGTAAAAATAGGGGAAGCAACAAGCCAGGAAAGAAAAATAAAACGAGGCGTTCCGCAAGGCAGTAATTTAGGGCCAATACTTTTCCTCATCTACATAAACAACATATTTAGTGCAGTTAAGCACGCTAAGATTTTTATGTATGCAGATGATGAAGTGTTACTGTATGCACATCAAGATTTAGTCTACTGTCAAAAGATAATTCAAGAAGACATAACCAATTTAAATACATGGATACATGACAGAAATCTAATTATAAATCCCGAAAAAACTTCTCTAATGGTGTTCACGACCTCTCATATGCCTAAAATATTTCCGGTTAAAATATACCTACACTACTGCAACTGTTTAGGAAACGATACTGTGTGCAGCTGCCCAACAATTCAAAATGTAACAGAAACTATGTACCTGGGGCTTTTGATTGACCACCAGCTGAAATACAACCTACATATAAATTACATACACAACAAAATTAAGAAACTGATTGGATGCTTATACTTACTAAAACTATACACCAATACAAAAGTACTAACGATAATTTATAAATCACTAATTGAATCCATATTGAGATATGCAGTGCGTGTATGGGGCTGTGCAGATCAAACCTATATGAAAAAACTAGAATCACAACAAAGAAAAATACTCCGCCTGATCCACCATAACCAACAATTAGCAGAAAAATCGCTGTTAGAAAAATTTGACACTCTCACTCCAAAAGGATTCTACAAATTTATTAATATACTTACCTTCTATGGTAAACATCAGTACAAAACACCTCTAACGCACTCTTACGGAACTAGAAGGAAATACTACAAAGTGCCCTTTTATTATAATAAATATGGAGAAAAAACCCTTAAATGCACTATACCTCGGTTGTATAACTCGATACCTATTGAAATTAAATATCCCAACAGGATTGGAACTTTTAAAACCGAAATCAGGGAGTGGATAATAAAAACTATATAACCACATTACAATTATATAACCCTTTCATTCTCATACACTTTACATTTTCATTCATTTATCTTAGTTTGAGACTAGCATTATAACGTTATATTTATAGTATATACCATTATAATCCATATTCAGAACTTATAGCACCAACTATTGTAACTCTACTGTATATTAAGGGTACCCACCGTTAAATCTGTAGATTTGGTAGGACCCACAAATGTATTATGATCTAAAAAAATAAAAATAAAATTCAATTCAATTACTATTATTACTATTATTACTATTATTACTATTATTATTTATTATTATTATTACTTAGAATTTATATTATTACTTAGGATTTGTTTATAAGCAAGTTGCCAGGTTGAATGATAATTTATATTCATTTAAGAATAATAGAGTAAGTTAATTTTGTAAATTTTATTTCTGTTATTACTGTTCTTTATGGCACCGACCGATAAGTATCTAACTTGGTTGGACCTAATTTCTGTATATATTTTTGAATAAACATATTTTTTTTTTTTAGTGGAGGGTCGACTTCTGAGGTCATTAGCTCATTTATAAATAAGTATACGTTCCTATACCACAGGTAAGGTAGATTTCAGGTATGTATATATTATTATAGCACAGGTAATATGATGATGATTACTGCAATAGAAGGAAAGGTGCCAGAACGTATTGTTGTTATTATATCTTAGTGTATATATTAATATGTTTCAGATACTGAAAGGTGGTGAGTATTTCATTTCTTGCACTCAGGTTGTCTGCAATATTTTGTTTCAGATTATGTGCCCTTCTCAGCGCTGCATACTTTGGACACTCACACACAATATGCCGTACAGACAAAGAAATGTGACATTGGTCACACTGGGGTGCAGGTTCTCCCAACAGTAAGTGTTGGTGCGTGACAGCTGTATGCCCAATGCGTAGGCGGTGCAACTTTACCATCTGTTGCCTGGTAAGTTTAAATTGAGTATAGGGCGCCATCACAGATGGCTTTATTTCTTTCAGTAAACTATTTGTTTCATACCATTGTCTTTGCCATTCATCCATCACCTTGTGTTTGACAGTATTAATAACGTCAGTTTTTTGTTGCTGTAGTATATCCTGTTGATCACAGTTTGCAGCTGTCCGTGCAGCTTTATCAGCTCGTTCATTGCCTATAATTCCAATTTGGCTTGGCACCCAGACCATGGTAAGCGCATATCCTTCATCTGCCAGATATTTGATAGGATTGGATCCACTGCGTAATAGGGTTTGTTGCATAATATTTTCGTAGGCTTTCTAGAACACTCAATGAATCGGAGGCAATAAGGTAGGACTTTTCCCTGTATTTATTACGCAGTACAGAAGCGCTTGCCACAAAGCGTACTGCTCAGCATAATATACAGATGCACTGTTAACAAGTGTCCATGAATAGCAATTTCACCTACTACAATGGCACAACCTACACCATTTTCCGATTTGGACCCATCTGTATAAATGACTTGTCCAGGGGAATTCGCTTTGGATTTCAGCGAAAGCTTGGATATAGCTCAGGGGCTCTTCTTTGCCTAATGCATTTAGCTGAACTATTTTGATTTGTGGAGTTATCCATGGCGGATCTCATTACCTTCCGGTATGATTTCTGGCATCTGATGGCATTCTCTCCAAGTACTCACGAAATCTTATTCCAGAGGGCCTGGTTATCGTAGGTCTATGGTACTGGTTTTCATTACGAAAAGAAATGCATTATTTGGGTGCCATGGGCCTAACTCCAATCATGTAGGTAGAAGCAAGCTTTTTCTGAATATCTAGGGTTCCAAGCCAGTCTTAAGTGTAGGCTATGGATTGGACTGGTTGAAATGCCCCAATACAATACGGTACCTGCATTATGGATACGATCTATAGTTCGCAGCAGACTTTTACGTGCAGATGAATATACTATACAACCATAGTCGATTGAGACAGTATAAGTGACCGATAGATACGCATTAGGCTTATGGTATCTGCTCCCATGTAGTATGGGCCAAGACCTTTATTAAGTTTAGACGTTTTCGGCATTCTCTTTGCAGGATAGGATGTCTAAGTAAGTTTGGTCAAATATAATTCCCAAAAATTTGACAGAGTCAACGCATCTTATACCATGATTTTAAGGTGCAGCAAAGGATCATAGTGTGAGTTCTGAGGCGACAGAAATGGACACAGTGGTTTTCTGTTCAGAGAACTGATACCCTATGGATTCTCCATTTTGTACAATTACATGATTGCCGTTGCAGCTTACGTACAATTTCGCCGACCGTTGTTCCGGAATACATTATAACGAGATCATCTACGTACAGACATTTAATTATCATTTCATCCGTGTTTAGCGCTATCTCATTTACGGCAAGTGCAAATAAGGTGCAGCTCAGCGTTGAGCCTTGCGGCACTCCATTTTCTAATAGGCGGATGTTGAGTAGTGTTAACTCGTACTGGAAACCACGATTGTTTAAGAATGACGTTATAAAGAGCGGAGCTTTCCTCTAAGACCACATCTAGAGAGCTTTTGCAATATTCCGTACCTCCAAGTCATATCATATGCACCTTTTATATCAAAGAAGACCGCCAAGAGTGCCTGGTCCCGGAAAGCAGCTTGGATGCAATCCTCAAGAAGTACAAGGTGATCTGTGGTGCACCTGTTTTTCCTAAAACCAACCTGATACGACTAACACATTACGCTTTTCCAGGTACCATTAAGCGGTTGTTAACCATCCTCTCGAGCAGCTTACCCATACAACTGGTAAGACTAATTGGACGATAGCTACTGGGAGTAAAGGATCTTTATCTGGTTTTAACACCGGTACTACAATTGCCTCTTTCCATTTCTCTAGATATTATTATCCCACAAGTCGTTGAAGATTACTAATAGTGCTTCTTTCATTTCAGGTGTTAGGTGCTTCAACATGTCATTCGAAATGGAGTCAAGGCCAGCAGCTGTGGATCTTGCATGACTTAAAGCTTCATCCAATTCGCGCATAGAAAAGGCAAATTGTAACCAAGTCAACGTCTGTACTAAAATTTAGGTCAATTTCTTATTTACCTTTGTACGTAGGAACTCACTATTATAATTTTCAGATCTACTAACACTCTGAATTGTGCGGCTAGGATTCTGCTATTTCAGTTGCGTGTTCAACTATGTGTCCATCTTCTTCCTTAATACATGTAAGTGAATTTGCTTGATAGCTACCAGCTATAGCTTTAACTTTTTCCAGGTATTCTTAATGCTTTCCTCAGATGTTATGGATGATGTATACTGGTTCCAGCTGTTACGCTTACTTTCCAACACAACTGTCCGCCTCTGCCCGTGCCTTCTTAAAAGCAATCAAATTTGTAATAGTTGGTTGCTTTTGAACAAATTCAGCGCCCTTTTCCTACAATCAATTGCTTGTTTCACCTGCACACTCCAAGGACCGTACACTTCAACGGTTTAGTTCCTGCTTTGGGCATATTTGCTGCTTGCACGATAGCATCAGTAATCGTTTCAACACTTAGAGTCTGAGGAACAACCAGGTTTGTTTAAACTTATGCCAGTCAGCCTTGGTCGTGATCCATCTCTCAGCTACGTACTCTCCACTTGGGATTGCTCAGTTTCTACCAAGATTGGGAAATGATCGCTGTTGTACAGATCATCAATAACTCTCCATTTGAGATGGGTACAATATCACTGTAGCGATCGTTAGATCTATTGCTGAAAAGGTGTTCGCTATTGTGTTAAGATGTGTATGGAATCTGTATTCATTAATACAATATCATCCCTTTCCAGCCAGCGCTCGAGAATTCGCCCTTTGCGTCGGTTTTTGGAGATCCCCACAGGATATTATGGGCCTTAAAGTCCTCCATAATGATAGCAGGAGGGGAGCTGTTCAACAATGTGTTCGAGATCCACAACCTCCAGTTCCCATCAGGAAGATAAATGCTACATATAGACATCTTTATAGGTGTACTCATTTTAATAGCCACTGCCTGGATATGAGTGTCAATATCAGCTGTTCACATTGTACACCATCTCTGGTAATAACAGCAACACCACCTGAAGCTCTTTGCCGTTGGAAAAGTCATTTGGAACAATATCATATCCTCGGAGAGAATATGGCTGATTAACTTTGAGGTGTGTTTCCTGAAGGCATATACAATGGATTCAGTTCTTGTAAGAGCATTTAAGTCTGTGTATCGTTTCACGAGACCTCTACAATTCCATTGGAGAATGCAGTTTTGGACGCGAATGATATAAATATCTTAAAAATTACGGTAGTATAACATATAAAATGCTCACGGACAATAAATAAAATTTTTATAAATAGATACTATGCACATACACAAACATAAATATCACAGAAAAGGTTATAATTTAATATAAAATATCAAGATAATATCACTGTGTAAGTTGACTAGTCATTGGACTCATTAGTAGCCGTTGCCTGCTAGAGCCCTAGGTTTACCCTTAGGCCACCCTTTTTCTTTTAGGTTTTTGCCTCATTCAGGGTACTATCATCTACGGATGTAATGCTCGAATCCGTTGATCTCTGTTAGGAGGGTTTTTCTTCGCCTCTGGACTCGTCCTCCATTTGTACCTGATCCACGTTGGTCAGCGTTGAGGCAGTTGTCTCATGAGGTGAAGACGGAACTAGGAATGATTTATCCGTACTGGGATCAGAGGAAATTTGTAGGAGAGGAGTAATCGCTCCTACTAAAAGAGGTAGCAGTTCTTTTGCTAGAGCAGGGACGTCAATTCTGGACTGGTTATCCTGAGGAGGTAGTAGCTTTGGCATAACTAATACCTGCTGTAGGCGACGTAACAATAATTTTCTTTTAGCTTCCATGTAACTTATGTTCTCTCTTGCTCGGAGCTCTTGTATAGCATTTTCTGTTTTATACAGGGCAGCTCATAGCTTAGCAGAGTGAGCGCCACCACAATTCACACTACTATTGGTTGTGTACAGACCTTCGTGTTGCAATTTGCCACAAATGCACATTTGCTGTGTTGCATTTGAAAGACGTATGGCCAAATTTGTTACACCTGAAGCATCTTAACGGAGGTGGACATATAACCGAACACTTAGCGAATAAAATGCAACTCTTATTGTTTTGGGTAATATAGTATTAAATGTTACGATGTGATTAGCGGTATCAACAAGTTCCATTCCATTTTGATTTTAAACGTCGCACCTCAATAACTTTTTGACCCTTTAGTTCCTCACAAATGTCCTCTACAGAACAATTAAGTAAATCCGACAGAAAATAACTCCGAGATGTATTCATCGTTTTATGAGGAGTGACTACAATCTCAAAGTCTCCCAACCTATTTGTGGCTAGAACTTTAGATGCCTGCTTATTAGACACAGTTTCTACTAGAATGCCATCTTTAATTTTCTTTATCATTTTTAAATCACCATACAGACCATACAGAGCTTTTTGAATGTAAAATGGACTAACTCTATCAAAGTTTATCCTGTCTTTCCTTGTAAGAATAAGGAACCGGGTAACCTCCGTCACCATATTCTTGGCGGCGGGTTTTCTATGTAGACCTCCTGCACCTCCATGTTTATAGAGTTGGCACCTGCAATAATTTTCGCTCATCATTACGAGATCACTCAGAAAGAATGTCACTTGGCAGAGCCGGTATACTACAAGAGGGCATTTATACTATGGAGGGCGCCCTTCCCACAGGCGTTTCAACGCTAGAGACCAGGCTCTGGCCACGCTCATCGCGCAATCCCTTCAGCACCTAAAACTGCCAAACGACCTTGGGATTGGGGATTTTTATAGAGGTTACCTTCCTCGTAGTCCGGGCGGTAAAGCCAAGACCACCGACCGCTAGCTGTACGACGTTTAACGCCCTGCTAGAGTCTCTGAAGTACAGTTCGCGGTTGCGGTATTAGGACACGGCTAGCGCTCAGCCGTCCCCAGCAAGGACATCCGGCTTGCCACACCGTATACGCTTTTGACGGCGCATGTCCTGGGAAGAGGAAAGATAGGAAAGGCTCTCAGCTTACGCTGGGAGCCTGAAGAGAACAAGAGTTAGCAAGCCCGACAGAAAAGTGTTAAAGCGAGGGAAGCCACTCAAGACTAGTATAAGAAAATATGCTTCCAGCTAAAACGCAGGGTTGCCATCCCTGTCCTCGTTAGATACGAGGCCCCACGTGACTGGTCCGCGACACCTTATTCCTAGAGCTAACAGTGGCGGTTACGACGTTCTCTAGCCACGCCCTGCTAGAGTCTCTGAAGTACAGTTCGCGGTTGCGGTATTAGGACACGGCTAGCGCTCAGCCCTCCCCAGCAAGGACATCCCGGGCTTGCCACACCCGTATACGCTTTTGACGGCGCATGTCCTGGGAAGAGTAGAAAGACATAGGAAAGGTCTCAGCTTACGCTGGGAGCCTGAAGAGAACAAGAGTTGGAGCAAGGGTGCCCCGACAGAAAAGTGTTAAAGCGAGGGAAGCCACTCAAGACTAGTATAAGAAAAATATGCTTCCAGCTAAGGGGAACGCAGGGTTGCCATCCCTGTCCTCGTTAGATACGAGGCCCCACGTGGACTGGTCCGCGACACCTTATTCCCTAGAGCTAACAGTGGCGGTTTAACGCCACGAGCTCCTATTCGGTGTTGGCCTTGCATCACTTACGATCATTTGCAAGGTCATTCCCCTATCCGCCACCTGGGGACGCGCCTAGTAGGTAGTCCAACCCCTAGGAATAAACATATTCTATTCTATTCTATTCTATTACTATTATTACTATTATTACTATTATTACTATTATTACTATTATTTCCGAAACAACTTATCGGTCAAAGTCAAGGAAATCGAAATTAACATGGAGGTGCACACAATGTCGAGTTCAAAAGCAATCAGATATCGCGGAATCTATACAGGAGGAGAAAAAATTGGAGGAATCTGAAAACGAAGAACTTTCGCCTGTAGTAATGCAGTACTTAAATAAATTAATGGATGTTATGTCAAATAAATTCGACGAATTGAATAATAAAATCACACAAGTAATTGAAGAAAATAAATCTCTGAGAGATGAAATAAAACTGCTTAGATTGTCAGTAGACAATAAAGACAAAAAAATTGAAGAATTATCCGATAGGATAAACAGCTTAGAGCAGTACAACAAAAGAAATTTTGTAGAAATTCACGGAATTGATAATGACAATCAAGAAACTCCTGAAAACATATATAATACGATTTCACAAAAAATTGGATGTTCTAATATCTCCATAAAAACAGTAAAAAAAATTGCGTTAAAAAAAACAAATTTTCTACTGGTGCAACTAAAAGACGAACATGATAAACGCGAGGTAATTGATAAGGGTAAAGAATGGTGGCGGAAATTAACTACGGACGAGCGAAAAGTACAAAAAAAGTATTACTTTAACGAACATCTGATTCCTGCTTTAAGACATTTATTAAGAGAAACAAAAAAAAAGGCGTTCTTGTGTAATTATAGATTTGTATGGGTGAAGAATGGAAGAGTTTTGGTAAGAAAATTCGAAGACGGTGCATTGATTAGAATTTCTACAGCCAGGGACATCGATAAGTGCATTAATTAGTTAAGTTAAATTAAAAAAAAAAAAAAAGAGAGAAACACAAGCATTTCACTTTTCAAATATTTTGTAGCTATTGTTTAAAAAAAATATATATATATATATATATATATATATATATATATATATATATATATATATATATATATATATATATATATATAAAATTTTAACCAACGTTTTCTGAAATATATTTGAAACATACTTTAATATCTGTGTTCAATTTGATAAACGATTATTTTGAATACACAAACAATCTGGCAAATGTTTAAATAAATGTGCGTGATATAAAATAATCATGTAAAACACATGCAAAACATTTTATTTTTAATATTATATCAATAAAACAATAATTTGTTAACACCAGGTTAATTAAAACTGATATATAATTGTTTTGCAAATTTATCTTTATGTGAACGCAATAATTTTTGTTTTCCTATGTACTACATTATTAAGATAAAGGTTTGCAAATACAACCACCAAAGTTATAGGTGATAACTAAGTTTTAGAAATTCACAATAATGACTCAAAGAATGATTTTAACAAGAAGAATGTTAAATCAAAATTGTTGGTCCTTCACCAACATTAAAGTTTTAATTTTTTCTGTCTTGAATGTACCATATTACACAAAAATCAATTTTTCTGTATTAATGAGATATAATTTAAGTTTTAAGCAAAACGATTTTTGCCTAAATGTTCCTTAGTTATAAATTATTCCAATGCCTAGTGTGAAAAATTTTATATGTATTATTAAAAATTAATTTCTTTTCTTTCACTAAAAGACACTTCATTTACAGAATAGATCAGAATAGTTTTTATTATATATACTAGAATTGAATATTATGTTACTTTCAAACTTGAAACCAGAACTATTTTTTTTATAGATTAATTATTATTACATTATTTGCTTACTTAAGCTCAATTTGTATGTTTAAAACTGTATATGAAATTTACTGTATTTGTTAATTAAGGCACCGACAAATAAGTTTGTAGACTTCGTCGGACCTAGAAGGATGTAAATTTTCGAAATAAATAATTTCAAATTCAAATTACTATTATTACTATTATTACTATTATTAATTATTACTATTATTACTATTATTACTATTATTTATTATTACTACTGAAAATGTTCAATTTTAAAAATTAGAAAACCTACAATACAGAATAATGAAATTAATAATCAAAGATGAGAAATTATAAAAACAAATATATATAATGTAAACATTAACACCATATACGTATTATAAATATTGGTATAACACAATTCAAAGAAGACAATAAATACAATGTGACGGAAAAATCACCTTACTCGTAGGAAAAGATATATAGTGCCGAACTATTACAATAATTATGGATATAGGACAAAATGTACAATACCGATACTGTTCAATACAATACCCAACGACGTAAAACTAGTTCAACAATAAAGTATAAATATAATATAAAACACTGGTTACAGACACAAATAACATAATAACAGAAAGTATTTGAATAAATAAAGTTTATAGGCTAAATCAATAATAAAAGTATAGACATGTAATTGACCTATTTAATTGTAATTTGCAATGATTGTGTACACTAAACGCCACACAAAAAGAAATTTTAATTTATATATGTATCTAAAACTTTATTGTATAAATAAGGCACCAACGGAAAAGTCATTTGACTTTGTTGGACCTTAAACTGTAAATACTGTGAAATAAATAAATTCAAATTCAAATTACTATTATTACTATTATTACTATTATTACTATTATTACTATTATTACTATTATTACTATTATTACTATTATTACTATTATTACTATTGTGTGTGTGTGTGTGTGTGTGTGTTAGCGCATCGACTACTTTGGTCATTAGCGCCTTCTTCGAGTAAGTAATTGTTATAACACGATAGCTTATATTTTATCGTATAAGTTAGTCGTTTTTAAGAATTTCAATGTGTTCTCTATATTTTTCATATTGACTAAGTTGGTGCCTAGATTTCCAGAAATAGAGTACACGTTGCGTAGTGCTGTATACAAGGACATATGCATATTACATGTTCAATTGTTTTGAGTGTGCAGTTTTCACACAACGGTGGTGGCTCATTTTGTAGCAGGTGCTTGGGTTATTGATGAGTGACCTATACGAAGACGATGAATTATGCTACTGTCTTTTCTACGAACAGATGCATGTGTTACCCATTTTGGATGTTTGGTTTAATAGTTCTTAGCTTTGAATGATCCTCTTCCCATTCTTTCTGCCATAGTGAGTATATTTTGGTTTTTACGTACTTGGAGATGTAGGCGTGGTTAGCGATGTTGACTTTTCTTGTATTCTTGTCATTAGTTGCTTTACGTGCAGAAATGTCAGCTCTTTCATTTCCGCTTATATTAATATGGCTGAATCCATATGAAAGTCAGTTGCTTCTGACAGCTTGCAAGATAATGAATTGTTGCCAAAATCATTTGTACTAATGCATTTTAGTGTATGGATTTGACAGACTCAATAGGGAGCTTTAGAGTCACTAGCTATGATAAATTTCTCTCGGTTGATGGTCATGTCACAAAACGAGACCTTGCCATATAGCATATAGCTGATTCATAAATTGATACATGGTCTACCATAGACCAACTGTGCTCTATGCCATTTATGGAGATAGCCGACCCTGTACCAGTAGTTGTCTTTGAGCCGTCGGTATATTATTAAATGGTCTTTGTACTTTTCTAGGATTTCATTTAGAGCTTGATGGTAAACAGTTGAGGCAGTATTTCCTTTTACATAACTCTTTAGAGTCATTAGGATTCGTACATGTGGTATTACGGAGGAACTTCCAGAGGCCCAAGAGGTAGCATGTCAGGAAGTTCATACCTTATAGATTGAAGTGCATACTTCATGGTGCACGCAAATGGCTTATGAGCTGCCAGTTTTCATATATTTTATAGTTATGAAGCAGTATGCCGTAATTTGATGGTTTGTTGAGCTCTTATTTTAATTGCATAACATAAGATTTTAGCTGAAGATGTAAGAATATGGTAGTACTCTGATTCAGAACACAAACTACAACTTGGGCTAGTGTAAAAGGCACCAAGAGCATATCTAATAGCAGCATTTTGTATTCTTTCTAACCGCTTTATGTTGTATGTAAGCGGAGGAATACTTCGCATCCATAATCAATCTTGGATCGGATTAGTCCTTTGTATATCAACAGTAGTATTTCCGGGTCAGCTCCCATTGTAAATTCAACACACTCATTATGTTTAAAATTTTTGCATCGCGTTATGAGGCTATTGATGTGCTGTCCATGAAAGGGCAGAGTCTAGTGTCACTCCAAAAATATACCAGTATCTCTACATGGAATGAATGTGTTTTTGATCATTAGTAGGGGACCATAGTGAGGCTTTCTAAGCCTACAAAACATGCAGAAAGTTTTGTTGACGATAAGGTAAATCCTACGTTATTTGCATTCGACACTATTTGATTTATGGCTGATTGCATTTTGAATTTAATTCCCAATTGTTGAAGCAGAGCAAAGGATTGCTAAATCGTCGACGTACAGATATTTATGGATATCACCAGGAACTTCAAAAACCAGAGAATTGATGGCTATCGCAAACAAAACTACACTTAACGTAGATCCCTGGGGAATTCCATTTTCTAAGGATCTTTTGGAAGATAGAGAACTGCCTACCCGTACTCTGAAACACCTATCTTCCAGAAAGAAGCGATAAATTGAGGTAGGTTACCTCGAAAACCCCAATCGTATAATTTTGTAGTACCCGTGCCTCCAAGTCATGTCAAACGCTTTTTCGATGTCGAAAAATACAGCAACCGCGTGTTGTTTATTCGCAAATGCCTTGAGAATGGTATCTTGTAAATGTACTAAATGGTCAGTAGTAGACCTGTGTTTTCTACAACCCGCTTGATAGTTGACCAATAGGCCCCTCCTTTCCAGTATCCACATTAATCTAGCACTCACCATTCGCTCAAGCACTTTACCCATACAAGAGGTTAAACTAATGGGTCTATAGCTGGACACAAGATGTGGGTTTTGGCCATTCTTCAACATCGGAATAACGATTGCCTCTTTCCAGTTTGAGGGTACTGACCTCTTCCAAATCTTATTGAAGGTATGAAGAAGCCATTCATTGTAGTTAGGTGTTAGATTTTTTAGCATTTCGTATGTTATGTGGTCAGCACCATAAGCCGATGTTTTTGTCAATTTAAGAGCCGTTTGAAGTTCACTAATGGTAAAAGGCACATTATATTCAGATTCAAACTCCTCGAAAAAATTTAAAGTGGTTTCGGTCAACTTTAGAAGTAAGAAATGACGGGTCGTAATTTTGACTACTGCTTTTTGTTTTAGATGGTTTACTAAAAGTTCAGCTATTTGGTATTTATCGTTGACCATGCAATTATTGTCTGTCAGTAGCTCTATAGAGCGTATATTATTTTTGCCTGATATGGCCTTTATTTTTTTCCATACCTCTGTATTAGGAGTTTGCCTAGTGATGCTGGATACATAATTATGCCACGAACTCCGTTTACCTTGAAGAGTGACTCGTCTAGCAATTGCTCTAGCTTTTTTGAATGCAATCAAGTTTTCCGTTAAAGGATGTCTTCGAAAGGTATTGAAAGCCTGTTTTTTTTTTCTCACTGCTTCACTAATGGATGCATTCCACCAGGGTACTTGTAGCTTGACAGTGCTTCCTCCTGTTTTGGGTATAGAGTTATTTGCAGCATTGATGATGGCGGCGGATATTTCATTAACATTAGATGATGCAGTGTCCTGGATAACGGGGTGCACCAGGTGTACTTTGAATTTATCCCACTCTGCCTTGGCAGTATTCCACCGAACTGGACTAACAAAAGGAATTCTTGAATTTTCTAGACTAATTACGATCGGAAAGTGATCGCTGTAGTGTAAATCACTAAGTACTTTCCAAGAGAAAGAGGCCGCAATGCGCGCAGAAACAAATGTCAGATCTACTGCTGAGAAGGATCCAGACCTTGCACACAAGTGAGTGTTTTCTCCAGTATTTAAGAGATATAAGTTATAGGTTTCCATTATACTTTCAAGAACTTCCCCACCAACATCAGCACGGGATGAATCCCAAAGGTGACTATGGGCATTAAAGTCTCCTGTTAAAATAAAAGGGTTCGGAAGTTGAGAAATAAGGTTTTCAACATCTCTCTGCTGCCAATTTAAATTTGGAAGGTACATATTACATATGGTGATCTTTAATGGAGTCGTTATTTGTATAGCTACAGCTTGTAGTTCTGTTTGCAGGGGCACTGCATTAAATTGAATGTCTTCTCTAATTACTATAGCAACTCCACCGTTAGCTCTAGCCGTAGGTAAAACATCTTTTCTAACAATTTGGTGCTTACGCATATGAAAAGGTTGGTTCGGTTTAAAATGTGTTTCTTGCAAACATACGCATAAAGGATTGTACTCGTTAATTATTGTCTTGAGTTCACAGTAGTGATAAGCAAATCCATTGCAGTTCCATTGAACTAGCGAGGCCATAAATTATAATAAAAAAAAATGTATGCGTAAAAAAACGAAACAGAAATTAATAATTAACGAAGAGCTGTTAGAAATGGACAAACACTAATAAATAAACGTATAAATAATAATAGATGTGTATAAATAAAAACACGACACAGACAAAGAAAAAATAAAAAAAAATATGTATATAAAAAATATCACAGAGATTAATAAAATACTATTATCAAAAATATCACAGAAGTTACTAAAATGTATCGTCATCTACGACGGCCGAGCTTGGCTTTCTCGGTTTTCCCTTCGGCCAGCCCTTGCCCTTTTTTTTGGGCAGAACTGCGGTCTGGCTAGATTCTAGGATTACAGAATCATCTTCGGACACCGAGTGGCTATCATTTGAGTCTCGTTTCCTTTTTTCTATGGTCGGAGAAAAGGAACGTGGACCCGGAGGAGGTATGGGTTCCAAGAAAACGTTTCTTTCAATTGGTTTCTCTATTAAAGGTTTTATTGCGCCAACTAGTAGTGGCAACAACTCCTTTGCTAAAGATTTAATATCGACCTTTGATTCAGTAACTGCAGATGAAGCAGTTGCATTGGCGTAGCTAACCCCCACTTTGGGAGTAGACGTTATAACTCTCTTCTTGGCTTCAGTATACGTGATTTTCTCTGTTACTCGCAGTTCTTGAATTACTTTTTCTTGTTTAAAAACAGGACATATCGAAGCTGTAGCAGCGTGAGCACCACCACAGTTCACACATGAAATGGGCCTCACAAGGATTTCCTACGTGCAATGGCTTTCCACATGACACAGATCTAGTTCCATTGTACTTGGACGATATATGCCCAAACTTATGGCATTTAAAACACTTTATAGGTGGAGGTATATAGGCGAACGTTTAAGGAATAAAAGGCAATTTTATAGTTTTTGGAAGTATGGGAGTATTCAAAGTAAGGATGTGATTCGGAGAATCTTGTAATTCTCCATTTCTTCTCGTTTTTAATCGTCGAACTTCTAAAACGCCTTGGTTACGTAATCCAATGCATATATCTTCCACTGTACAATTAAGCAAATCACGACAGAAAACTACGCTCTAGAAGTGTTCATGGTTCTGTGGAATCACTTCAATTTCAAAAGCGTCAAACCTTGTCATACCTTGTAACCTTTTACTTTGAGCACTTGAACCAGTTTCAACTAAAATACCTTCTTTAATTTTTCTAATCATTCTTAAGTTTCCCAAAAGACCATATAGTACCTTATTAATAAGAAACGGGCTAATTTTATCAAAATTTAGCCCATCTTTTCGTTTCAAGACAAGGAACCGGGGTTGAACCTCCTTCTCCGAGTTCTTTGAAGACGAGTTTACTAAATGGTCCCTCCCACTTCCATGTTTATCGAGGCCTCATATTATTATTCGTAGATACGCTCATTTTGTTCCCACGAGAATCCTCGGTAGTAAAAGTCACAAGTAGCAGAGCCGGGGTACCACAAGAGGGCATTTATACTGTGGGGGGCGCCTCTTCCCCCACAGGCGTTTCAACGCTAAGGACCAGGCTTCCCCCTGGCCACGCTTAGGCATCCCCTCGCGCAATCCCGTCAGCACCTAAAACTGCCAAACGACCTTGGGATTGGGGGATTTTTTATAGAGGTTACCTTCCTCGTAGTCCAGGCAATTAAGCCAAGACCACCGACCGCTACCTGTACGACGTTCCCTAGCCACGCCCTGCTAGAGTCTCTGACGTACAGTTCGCGGTTGCGGTATTAGGACACGACTAGCGCTCGGCCGTCCCCAGCAAGGACATCCCGGGCTTGCCACACCCGTATACGCTTTTGACGGCGCATGTCCTGGGAAGAGTAGAAAGAAAAAGGAAGAGGTCTCTCAGCTTTCGCTGGGAGCCTGAAGAGAAAAAGAGTTAGAGCGAGAGTGCTCCGACAGAAAAGGGTTAAAGTAAGGGAAGCCACTCAAGTAAAGTGTAAGAAAAGTGAACTTCCAGCTAAGGGGACGCAGGGTTGCCGTCCCTGTCCTTGACAGTTACAAGGCCCCACGTGAACTGGTCCGCGACACCGTATTATGTAGAGCTAACAGCGACGGTTTAACGCCACGAGCTCATATTTCGGTGTTGGCCTTACTATTATTACTATTATTACTATTATTACTATTATTACTATTATTACTATTATTACTATTATTACTATTATTACTATTATTACTATTATTACTATTATTACTATTATTACTATTATTACTATTATTACTATTATTACTATTATTACTATTATTACTATTATTACTATTATTACTATTATTACTATAATTACTATTATTACTATTATTACTATTATGAAGTTTACATGTATGCTGACGATGGTATATTGCTCTACTCACACCGTGACTTAACTATATGTGAGGAAGTAATACAGACAGAATTTAATAACGTGCGTAAATTGTTGCATAAACATAGTCTATTCATTAATCCGGAGAAAACTAAAACAATGTTATTCTCTACGTCCCATATGGATAACACTAAAAGAATTAAAATTATCATGCACAATAGCAACGGCCCGGCACACAAGAAAAACGGCAACTGTATGTGTGAAGAAATAGAGAATGTACACACCTTTACTTACTTGACTGACGATTGATTCCGACTCAACTACAGCAAACATATAGAAAATGTTCACCTAAAATAAAGCGCATATCTGGTTGTTATTATTTATTAAGTAGATACGCAAACAGGAAAACCATGATAACGGTTTACAAAGCTATAATAGAAGCCATTATAAGATACGCTGTCCGAGTATGGGGTTGCGCAGACGCCGTACACGTGAACAAGTTGACATCTTTACAGCATCGATTACTTAGGATGATTCCAGGCAGTAGCAATTTAGATCGACAAACTATAATAAAAAACAAATACATTAACTCTAGTGGGTACTATAAATATTTAAACATACTTAACATCATGAAAACGACGAATACAAAATACCACTAGACCATAATTACCAGACCAGAAGGACAACGTACGCTGTGCCATTTTATTTTAATAAGTACGGAAACGAACATTAGAATGTATGGTACCAATACTATATAACTCAATACCTATGGAAATAGTGAATGATCACCTACTATCCACCTATAAACAGAAAATTAGAGATTGGTTAAGCTACAAACTGATACATATTATAAACAAGTAATAATAATAATTACAAAACACAAACACACAACACAAGTATCACAAGTATTGTAATAATGATTACATTTCAGTGTAAAACATGTAGTTAGACTAATAATATTATATGTACAACTTTAAACATGAAATATGATAATGTAGAGATGTAAATAACTTACCTGTATAATAACGGAACCAACCGTTAAGTTAATATATAACTTGGTTGGACCAAAAATTATGTATAATTTTGAGAAAATAAACATTTCAAACATTTCAAACATTTCAAACATTACTATTATTACTATTATTACTATTATTACTATTACTATTACCGCAATTACAAGGCCTATTTATAAAAAAGGAGATCCGATGCAATATTCCAATTATAGACCTATCAGCATACTACCTGTGATAGAGAAAATACTAGAAATATATGTAACAGAACACTTTAAGAATTACCTCACACAAAACAAAATCATACACCCTAACCAATATGGCTACCAAAAAGGGAAGAGCACTGAAACCCTGTTACTCAAATTCACGAATCATATTAATTCTCAATTGGACAAGAATAATTACACCGTTACTGTGTTTATAGACATGTCCAAAGCTTTTGACACAATAAAACCAGACTTACTGATCAAATGTTTGAAGAATGTGGGCGTAAAATCTAAGGAACTGTCATGGTTTGAGAGCTACTTAAGAAACAGGCAGTTTATGGTGAAAGTGGGCGACGAGTATAGTGATAAAACATTTCTGAAGTACGGGGTGCCTCAAGGTAGTAACCTTGGACCGCTGTTATTTATAATATACGTAAACGACATTTTTACAATCACAAATAAAACCAAGTGTTATATGTATGCATGATGGAGTGCTTTATTCTCACAGAGATGCAGTTACTTGTATAAAGATCGTCCAAGATGAACTTAATATACTGGTGAAATGGGCACATAATAGAAACTTGTTTATAAACGAGGAAAAACGGTCTCAATGATCTACTAACGCCGCAATGGTAAAAATTAAACACCTTGAGATTAAAATACACACGTGTTCGTGTTTGTCTCAATCTATATACTGTGATTGCAAAATTATACAAAGAGTGTATAACACAACCTATCTAGGAATTAAATTAGATCATAACTTAAAATACGATCATCACATAAACACACATACAATAAACTTAAAAAATCGTAGGATGCTTGTATATACTAAGCAGAATGTTAGATATAAACACCATGATTACGGTATACAAATGTCTAGCGGAATCAATTCTTCGATATGGTGTATTAGTATGGGGAACGGCAGAAAATGTCATATAAAAACTGGAAAACCTACAGCTGAAAATATTAAAATTAGTTTTAAAAGATCACCACTTAACAGCAAAACAGCTTCTGAGAAATGTTAACATTACACCCAGTGGGTATTGCAAGTTCTGGTACCTAATAAATTATCGCCAGGATAACGAATACAAAAAACTGTGGAGCATACTTACACAACTCGCAGAAAACATTATTTAGAACCTCACTACTTCAATAGGTATGGACAAAGAACCTTGGAGTACATTACCACTTGTTTAATACATTACCACAAACCATAGAAGATAGCACCTACAATATATACAAAAAAGAAGTAAAAAAATGGTTAATTTTATACGGCCATTGAGTTGATAAACTCTAATACATATTACATACATATATCAATTAACTTTTTATTTTATTTAAAATCGTCATTAACAGTAAACATGCAACGTTTTTTTCTTTTAGTCATAGTAATGGACAGTTTTTGAGTTAAATTATTATTCATTTATACGCAATGTATTTGTTTATTACATTTCATATTACCATAAAACACCAGATATGTAGATTTGTAGTTAAACTTGACATGATCTTTAAGATTTAACATGTAACTCTTCATATAAACTTCAATTTCACTTTTCTTTTTTTTTTCCATGATGTAATATATAACACAATGATTGTACGAACTCTGAGCGTCATATTAGCTTTTAAGACAAATTTACTAAATTAGTTGTTCATTGTTAATGTTTAAAATAGGTACAAACAGAAAAGTCTACTGACTTCGTTTGACCTATAACTATGTAAATATTATGAAATAAATAAATTCAAATTCAATTCAATTATTACTATTACTACTATTACTATTACTTTATTTTTATTAGCTAAGCTGAAATCAGAGGATGCTAAAAGAAAGTTCATATCAAAGGGAAAATCCTGGTGGCGTAATCTAAGTGAATCTGATAAGCGAACTAACAAAAGAATATTCTTTAACGAACATCTAGTTCCTGAAATACGTAGCTTGTTAAAGGAAGCCAAATCGCGTGCCCGTATTTACAATTATCGGTATGTATGGGTCAAGAATGGACGCGTGTTGATACGTAAAGACGATACTGAGAAGGTATTCAGCATTAATACCATTGTGGACTTAAATAAATGTATCGCATAAATATTATTGATTTTACATTGATAATAAATGCAATTTTCTTATATATTTTAATTAAATTGATATTATGTTTAATTGCTATATTACAATAACAGCTTATGAAATGGATATAAACCGAAGAGAAACAATCTAGGATGAAAATAAGAATTAATGGACTTATACAAAACGTTCATAGTTAATAATTAATTAAACACTATATAAAATCTTCAATTTACTTAAATTTTGTTAACATGAGCGTGTTTTCTCTTTTATTAATATTTCCTACTTACTTCATAATGGGTGAATTACTTTTAAATAAATTGAAAATAAATTTTGTAAAACAAATTAGCTATAAATTTAAATCTAAGATGAACAAAAAAAAATGTGCTGAATTATCTGACTTGAAATGATGTTACATAGTTTACTGGACTAATTCAATTTTAAAATTGTTACTTAAATCACTTTAACCAGTGTATTACATTTGTGAATAGAATAGGTAAATGCATTTTATAGAACATGTTTAACTACAGACAGAAGTTTAAATTTTATTTATTTATTTATTTTATTCCTTTTGTAATCTTGATTATGGCAATCATCACATTCTTTTTCATTCTTTAATTATAACTGATACGTAAAAATATAGATAATTATAAGTTAGGGATAAAACAATGAAACAGGCTTAATCTTCTTTATCTTTCCAAATGTATAAACTATACAAATGTGTTGTTAAGAATTGTATAAAATTTGCGATTTTCGCAATAATAGGGCAAAAAAGCACATATTTGTTATTAATTATGAACACCTATTTGAAATAATTCTAATGAATTACAATTTTTGTTATTAGTTTTTAGAAATTATGTCTTATTCCTTTTTGTGAATGTCAACTTAAATTTTTTTCTTAATCATTTACTGGATGTTTTGTTTTATGGGAGCGTCATGTTATAATTATAGTGACCTTTTGGAGTAATAATTGTGTAAAGGTTTTCAATTCGGAACCGACCGTAAAGTTTTATGACTTGGTTGGACCGACAACTGAATGAAAAAAATGGAAATAAAGATTCAAAGATTCAAAGATTATTACTATTATTACTATTATTACTATTATTACTATTATTACTATTATTACTATTATTACTATTATTACTATTATTACTATTATTACTATTATTACTATTACACTAACACCAATAGACTTTTATAAAATGTATAATATACTAGATCATTATGCAAATGATAAGTACAAAATTATAATAGATCATAGGCACTTTACTAGAACATGTAAATATGTGATCCCACATTTTTATAATAAATATGGGGAACGTACCATAAAATGCGTAGCACCTAAGTTACTCAATGAAATTCCACTTGACTACGAAAATATCAGTAAAACAGTATGTAAAAGAAAACTAAAAAATTCGTTAAAAATTGTTGTATTAGAATAAACTATTATTTAATGAAAATAGAAATATGGTAAGAAAGTGCAGCTGTAATGTCTCCCAAAGAAAGAAACACCATAATTCATATTTATGTTAATGATTGCACCCATTCTCACGGCGTCATGTATATTGTGTATAACCTGATATTGTATAATATGTAACATCTTAGGTAATTCGGCACCTGCAGACAAGTCAGTGGCTTAACAGGACCGATAACTGTACGGATTATTTGAAATAAACAATTTGAATTTGAATTTGAATTACTATTATTACTATTATTACTATTTTCACCTTGGTTGGACCAATACTTTGTATATATTCTTGAATAAACGTATTCTATTCTATTCTATTACTTTTTTTTTTTTTGCCGTCAACCACTAGGGTTATTAGCCACTCATCTGTATTTTGTGATACTAATAATGTTATGTCTTATATGTTATGAAAATGATTTGTTAAACGTAAAAATTGCATAATCTTCTTCAGCTTGGTGTCGTCTAATTCTTCTAATGCATTTGTGAAGTTAAAGTTTATGTTGCATAGTTGTTTGTGCTGTTGATATAGATTGCATTGTTCGAAAATATGTTCCAGCGTAACTGGTACCCTGCATTGGTCGCATATACTTTTTCGTTTATTTGTTAACAGATATGCGTGTGTGAGTTTAGTGTGACCTATACGGAGTCTAGTCAATACTACAGTTTCTTTTCTTGTCATTGGCGGGTACTTTCGACGTTCTCCTGTTTGCGGTAAGTGCTGCTTCAGTGCTCTGGTTTCGTTTTGCCATTTATTTTGCCACGCACTCCATACTTTGGTTCTGATGTTTTTTTCATTTTGAAGTTCGACCCTGTGCTCTATGTTTGAGAGTGTGCAAGCTGCTTGTATGTTAGTGTACAGTGGGATATTTGATCTCGTGTCGTTGATACCGGCGCTGATAAGGAAGTGGTTGATGTGTGACGTAATTTTGAGGACTTTTGAGATGTATTTTAGTAACATCCACGCTCTTCTGTACCTTAAAGGAAGTACTCCTGCCTCTGAACATAAGCTGCTTGTCGGGCTTGTTGGGAAAGCCCCCATTGCGTATCTTAGGCAGGTATTTTGAATGGTGTTTAGTGTATTAAGCCTAGTTTGACATGCTGACATATATACAACACTACCATAATCCATTCGTGTTAGGACTAGTGCTTTGTATAAACGTAGTATCACCTCTCTGTCTGCTCCCCACTTTGTATTTGCTAAACATCTCACTACATTAATAACCTTTTTTGTTTTTATTTTAATAGTTTCGATGTGATCTTTCCAAAGTAACTTTGAATCCAGTGTTACACCCAGGAATTTATGTTGTTGTACACACTTTATTTGAAGGTCTTTTATATACAAGTTAGGCTGGTAATGTGGTCTTCGCAGCCTGCAGAAATGCATGCAAACGGTTTTCTGTGGAGAGAGACGAAAACCTACACTCTCGGCTTGACTTATTATTGAGTTTATAGCCGTTTGCAATCTAGGATTTCCGGCTGTGCCTAGTTTACAAGACAGATATATGGCTATATCGTCCACGTATATGCTACGACCAATTGACTTATCTAGCGTGCTTGTTATATTATTGACAGCTATACTAAACACTGTAACACTCAACGGTGATCCTTGAGGAATTCCATTTTGCATGGTGTGTGTTGCTGATAAAGTATTTCCTACCCGAACTTTAAAATATCTGTTTGTTAGGAATGAGTTTATGAAGTGTCCCATGTTGCTTCTTATTCCCCACCTGTGCATTTGGGAGATGACTGCATACCTCCATACGGCTACACTGTGCTCTCTTTTGGAGAACCCTTGTTGCACCTTTGTACACAGTTGGACTAAATTATCGGTGGTCGAATAATTTTTACGAAAACCCGCTTGGTCTCTATTAATCCAGCCTTTTTCTTCTATGAGTGTGATAATTCTTTTGTTTACTATTTTTTCTAGTATTTTTCCTAAACAGCATGATAAGGTGATTGGCCTGTAGCTTTCGGGATTGCATGGATCTTTTCCCGGTTTAAGTATTGGGACGACTACTGCCATTTTCCACATTGATGGGTACTGCCCCTCATTCCAAATCTTGTTAAATATGTGCAGTAAGTCTCGAAGACTTGATTCAGGGAGGTTTTTAATCACTCTATTTGGAATGTCATCTATCCCCACAGCTGAGTCTTTAATGTGTCTTAATTCATTCTTTATTTCCACCATGGTTATAGGAGTGTTGTATACTTGCTCCTGCTCTTCGTCGAAATTTAATGGTACTTCACGCTGGTCCTTAGTGGTAAAAAAGTCTTGGGTGTAGTTTTCATTGCTGCAAATGTATTGGTAGTGGCGTGCAAACTCTTGGGCAACTTCATAGGGATGACATGTTAAGCTTCCATCTGACAGTAACTTTGGAAGCGCAACTTTATTATTTTTCCCCGATATAGCGCGAATTTTTCTCCATAGCTCTGTAGCCGCAGTATTACAGTTTATGCTGCTTATATATTCTTGCCATGTCCGTTTCTTTGCATTTCTTATTTCTAATCGGGCGATAGCTCTACACCTTTTGAATTGTATTAAATGTTCAGTTGTGGGAGTTACCGAAAATCTCTTAAGAGCTTTCATTACTATTATTACTATTTTTTTTTTTTTGTGTGTGTTTCGGCGTCAACCGTGCGGTTATTTGCCGTTTACCGTTGTTTTAAACTGAGCTTGTACGAATGAATTATATCTTATTCAATAACTTGGTTGTATTTAGAAAAGTTGTAATATTTCTGATTCGGTCTTTATCTGGCTTTAAGTCAATATCTAGTTCGTTGGCCAAGTTTAGGCGCTGCCTCATGTTATAAAGTGCTGGGCATGTCTCAAATATGTGTTGTACAGTGAGTCTGGAAGCAGAAGTACAAAACCAGCAGGTTGGCGGATCCTCTCGTTTTAGTATGTATTCGTGTGTAACTGCGGTGTGACCTATTCTTAGCCTGGAAAGGATGACACCTCTCTTCTTGTAGTACTAGGGTACGGTTTTCGGTCTTTGGGGAAGGAATATGTAATTTCAGTAGTTTATTTTTCGACGACCATTCTTCTCCCCATTTATCCCAAACCTTATTCTTTAGTTCCGTCTTGTTTACTTCCGCTATACGATTTATCTGTAATTTTGTAATCCGTTTTTAATTCTGTATCTAAGTGGTTTGTTGAGTTTCTTTTGTGGGATTATTTGGTCGCTACGTATTATTTCGTTATTATAATGTTGAGGGTTATTCACTATTTTGTTTGCGTACTTTAATAATTGCCACATTCGTCTTTTTTTCTAGTGGTAGGGCCGGACTCTACCTGTAGACTACAGCTAGGGCTGGTTGGGAAAGCGCCTATTGCATGTCTGATACATAGGTTTTGTAGTACATCTAGTTGTTTTAAATTAGATCTTGACGCTGATCCGTAAGCTGCTGCTCCGTAGTCAAAGATGGATAGTATTAAGGATTTGTAAAGTCGTATGAGGACTTCTCTGTCAGCTCCCCATTTTGTATTAGAGAGACATTTTATAATATTTAAATGTTGCCGTGCTTTTGTCGCAGTAGCATGTATGTGCGGTCTCCAAGTTAATACGGGATCAAACAACACACCTAAGAATTTGAACGTCTGTACACATTTAATTCTGTTCTGTTTCATGTACAGGTTTGGCTGGTAGTGTGGTGTTCTGCCCCTGCAGAAATGCATGCACACGGTTTTGGTTGTTGAAATACGAAATCCCACAGATTCTGCTTCTTCCAATATGATATTAATGCCCTGTTGCATTTTTGCATTATGTGATATGGAATTTTTTGAGGTTGTAAATATTACAATGTCGTCCACATAAATGCATCTTCGTATTGAAGAATCTAGGCCTTTGTTATACTGTTTATCGCTATGACAAATAGAGTGACGCTTAATGGGGATCCTTGGGGATCCTGTTCCTAGTGGGGATCGTAGACATGTTGTTCCCTACTTTTACTCTAAACTTTCTGTTTGTTAGAAAGAGTCAATGAAGCTTGCCATCTTTCCTCTAATACCCCATTCATACATTGTTTGTAATATTCCGTGCCTCCATACTAGGTCATATGCCTTCTAGGTCAAAGAATACGGCCGTGGTGTGGTGATACATTGCAAATCCTTCTTGTACAACATTGGCAAGGTGGAGTATGTTGTCATTAGTGGAGTACGATTTTCGAATCCTGATTGAAACTTGTTTATTAGATTGTGCGTTTCTAGGTGTTCTACTAGCCTGTTATTCACCATTTTTCTAATAACTTTCCTATACAGTTAAGCAAAGAGATGGGTCGGTGACTGCTCGCTTCTAATTGGTTTTTTCCCGTCTTTGGGATGGGAATGATTAGAGACGTTTTCCAGTCGCCTGGGATCACTCCTTCTGACCAGATCTTGTTGTACAAGTAGAGTACGTCCTCTAATCCTGGTAATGGCAAGTTCTTGATCATTGCGTATGTAATGTTATCTACTCCTGGTGAAGTTTCTTTTACCTTCTTGAGGGATTGCTGTAGCTCAGCCATTGTCCAGGGTTTGTTGTAAGAGCTTTCCACGTTTTCGCTAAAATTAATTACTTTTTCCTTGTACTTTTATGTCTTTAAACTCTTGGCTATAGTTTTCCGAGGAACTGTAGCTTCATAGTGGATGGCCATTTTTCGGCTACTTGGGAAGGTTCCGTTATTAACATTCCCTGATCTTTCAACTTTATTATGTTCTTTTGTGAATGTTTTCCGGCTATGGCTTTAACTTTATTCCATATTTCCCGGCTTGATGAATTTGATGTTATTTCTGAAACGTACTTTTTCCATGATTGTCTTTTGATTCTAGCATTAGTTTTCGGGCTACGGCTCGCAACTTTTGAAAGTTATTAAGTTTTCAGATGTTGGAAATTTTAAAAAGTTTGCAACGCCTTTTTCCTGTTCGTTATTGCGTTTGATATCTCCCTATTCCACCATGGAACAGGTAGCTTTTTCAAATACCTGCGTGTTTTTGGGATGGATTGTTCTGCGGCTTTTATTATATTGTTTCTCAAAGTACTCGTTATTAATTCCGCAGATTGATTTCTGTTAATTTTGGAATAAGTGATTTAAACTTATTCCAGTCTGCATCTGCCGTTCGCCTTTACCAGACCAGCAATATTCAGTTTTTCTTTCTTTGAAGAGATGAGTATTGGAAAATGATCGCTTCCATGCAGATCCGCGACTGGGTTCCATGAATAACTCATAGCCAACTGTGGGGAGGCTATGGTAAGGTCTATCGCTGAAAACGAGTTTGTCCGAGAATTAAAGTGGGTAAAATGACCGTTGTTTAATAAACCCATGTTGCTTCCATCAAGAAGTTGTTCTATCTTCTTTCCTCTGTTGTCTCGTTTTGTTGATCCCCATAGCTGTTGGCATTAAAATCGCCCGTTAGCATGAGCGGAGTAGGAAGCTGCGAAATTAATTTTTCTAGATCGGATGTTATCCAGTTGTCTTCTGGCAAGTACACGTTACATAGTGTTATTGTAACAGGATATTGTATTAGTACAGCGACTGCTTGTAGGTTTGTGTTTAACTTTATCTCTCGATATAAACTATCGTTTTTAATTAAAATGGCAACTCCCCCTTTTGCTCTGTTTTCGCTTTGTATGTCTTGTCTGATACAGTCATAGTTTCGTATTTTAAATATGTCACTGGGTTTAAAATGCGTTTCTTGCAAATTTATAGCGAATGGATTGTATTCTCCGATTAAAATTTGTAATTCCTCTAAGCTCTTAATGCAACCATTACAGTTCCATTGTATTAAATTGGCCATATTGATAGTGTCTTTGTGGAATTAACTTTTATAATTTGATGGAGAATGTGGTTATGAGCAGACGAAATGTGTTTCATAAATAACATAAATAAAATAGAATAAAATTTGAACTATAAAATATATAAATAGAGTATGTATAAAATAAAATATCTGTGAGTAAATAAATGGATATACACAACACACTATACGGTTATAGACGAACAACATAAATGATTAGAGATATCACAGACTATTTTGAGGATTTCCTGGGTTTCCTTTGGCCACCCTTTCTTTTTGCTTCCTAGTGTTAGGGTCCAAGAAAGTGATTTCGAGACTGCCCTCCCTCGCTGGAAATACGTGGGGAGTCAGTGGGTAGCCTCTTCTTAGAGTTGCTGTCGGTATCCATGTTAGAGTGTGATGATTGCTGCGGCTCTTCACTGCAGCTTCTAATGTCCTGACGATTCGCTAATTATGGTGCTACGTGTTTTCGTTGAGGCTGTTTGTTTGCGTCGTTTGAGCTATTGCTCTTGGCTTTCATGGTCTATTTCAGTCTGTGCCAGCTCCTCTGCTGTGAGTGCTATGGGGGTAGCTTTTTGTGCTGTGATTTCATTCAAAACTTCTTTACCGTATTCCTGACTATGTCTTTTATTATGGGTACCATTTCAGAAATTATTTCTTTTGTGGTAGCTGTTGACGTAGCAGGCGCTACAACAGAGGAATAGGTCCTGTTTGAAACTACCGGTGATAGATTAGCTTGAGCCTTTGCTTCTAAATACGGGATCTTTTTGTTGTTTTCAATTTTGAATGATTAGTTCTTGTTTGTAAACTGGACAAGCTTTCGATCTTGATGAGTGTGATCCATTGCAGTTTACGCAGCTTAACTTGCCGCACGCTGTACCTTCATGGGGAGCTTCTCCACAGTCACAAACGTTTTCACCTTTGCAAAATTAGCAGTGTGGCCAAACTTCAGACATCGGAAGCACCTCATGGGATTAGGGATATACGGTTTGACAAGCAATGGGTGAATTCCTCCTTTAATTGATTTCGGTGCATTAGGGCAATCGAATGTTAAAATGTAACTGGCTGTGTTGATGGCCATTCCATCTTTTTTAATAGTCAGGTTTTTTACACCAATTACCTTTTCTTCAGCTAAACCTTCAAGTATTTCTTCATCCGTACAATTCAAAAAGTCTCGACAGTATACTACGCCTTTTGAAGTATTTAAATGAGCATGTGGTTGTACCACCACATCTGTGTCACATAGTCGAGCCATTGTTAACATTTTTGGACTGCAGGTTACTCACAGTTTCCACTAACAAACAGCCGTCTTTCATCTTTCTAGTGCACTTCGTTACGCCACAGAAACCTCTTAATCCTTTTCAATTAAAAATGGTGATGTTTTTATAAAGTCACCATTCACTTTCTTTACGAGGAGGAACCGGGGAACGTTTTCCACCTTTTCCACTCTCGTAGGGTTTTTTATTTTACGCGAATACCCGTTTATCGCGTCCATTTCAGAGGATGGATCCTCATTTGTGTTTTTATAGAGTCACCATACTAAATCCCACGAGTGGGGAACAAATAAACGTCGGCCATGGCAGTGGTCCCATACCATGGCAAGGCTTAACTGTTTACATCTAGAGGCAGCATATCTAGAAGGCTCCGTTAACGACTAACTGCGCATAGCCATACGTCCCTCAGCACGGGTCGCTTCACACCTTGGATTTCGGATTTTTAACGGAGTTTACTCTCCTTACAAAAAACAAGCACAGGACAAGAAGGGTTTACTAACAGTATGAGGAAAAGAAGAACACGGAAAAAACAAAGACGAAGACGAACATGCGACCAGCGTTAGTTACCGGAGTACCATGAGTTGGTTATTACTATTATTACTATTATTACTATTATTACTATTTTTTTTTTGTTTTTTAATGGCTTCAACTTCAAGGTTATTGGCCATTCTTCTGTTACTTAAAGTTGCTAAGTATTTACGTGTCGGAATTTTTTTTTTTTTTTTCCTATTTAAATTTTATCATATAAATTGATAGATTTTAAAAACTGCATCAAGCTTTGTATTTTGTCATTATTTATTTTAAAATCATTCTTTATCCCATTATTCATGTTCCATTTTGTCTATCTTCTATTAATTCACCACATTCCTCAAATATATGTGTTACTGTTAATTGTTTATCGCATTTCATACATGTGGTGTTGTGTTTTCGACAAAATATGGAATGTTGCATTTTGTGTCCTATCCTTATTCTAGTAAAACAATACTATGTTTTCTGGGCATTAGTGGGTATGGTTTCTATTATGCACTGTAGGTGAATGTTGTTTCGAAAATCTTTTTTCTTTTCCACTCTGTTGCCAGCTATTCCACACATTTTTTATTTCGTGTAACTCTTCATTAATTGTTAAACTCAACCTTGTAGTACATTTTGAAGTCTGATGTTCATTAACATTTGTTTAAACATTATTTGGTTGATGTAATTGCTGGGTTGTCTTTAATTTTCTTGCATATTTTAACAAAATCCACATACGTCGGTATTTTAGCGGTAAATCCGGTTTCGACGTGTAAAACTGATAGGGCTTGTTGGATATGCTATAGATATCGTATGCAAAATTTTGTATGGTATCCAATTTCTTGGTTACTTTTTGCCGCTGCGCTATAAGCTACAACCATAATCGAAGACGGATAGTATTAGGGTTTTGTATACGCGCAAGAGGACCCTCTGTCTGATCCCCACTTGAATGTGACAGGCATTTGAGCACATTTAACGCTTTGCGCGCTTTGACAGACATATATTCAATGTGCCTCCATGTTAGAGTCTCATCAAGTAATATCCCAAAATTTGTATTGCGTACACAATGTATTTGTTGCTTTTTAAGAATATATTCGGTCGATAATGCGGATGTCTCAATTTACAAAATGTACACACACCGTTTTAGTTTGTGATATTCTAAATCCCACCTGTTCTGCTTCATGTACAATAACGTAACAGCTAATTGAAGTGCTGAATTTGCGATTTGTTTCCTTCAGAAGATGCGAATATTACCAAGTCGTCCACATACAACATCTTCCTATGGTGGGATCAAGTTTTGCTAGTTCATTGACTGAAATTAAAAATAAGGTGACACTAATAGGTGATCCTTGTGGTACACCAATCTCTAAGCAATGATTACTTGACATAGTGTTTCCAATCTTCACACGGAAATCTCTTTCTGTAAGGAATCTTCAATGAACTTTGCCATGTTGCCTCTTATTCCATATGCGTATTTTTAGAATTCCATACCTCCACACTAAATCATGTTTCGAGGTCAAAGAATATTGCGGTAATGTGCTTTCATACTAAGGATTCTTCTATGGGATACTACATACGAAATGTTGCTCTCGTTGAGTATCCTTGCGGAACCCGATTGATAGGTATTTAAAAGTTCATGTTTCCAGATATTTCATAGCTCTCGTTTACCATTCTTTCTACTACTTTTCCAAGGCAACTGGTTAAAGATATTGGGCGATAGTTTGATTTTTAATGGGTCCTTTCCTGATTTAAGTATGGGAACAATAATTGAGGTTTTCCAATTTGTTGGATAAATCCTTCGAGCCATATACGATTGTATAGTTCTAACAGGTCTTTCACTCTTGCTTCGGTAATTTTAATCATTGCATACGCAACTTGGTCTAATCCTGGAGAGGTCTCTTTAGTTTTACTGAGGGCGTAGGTTAGTTCGTCCATAGTAAATGGTTCGTTATATTGATGTGTACTTTCTTCGGCAAAGTCTAACGCTACTTCTCACAACTAAATTTCTTCTGAATTCTTCATTATAGTTCGTTAAGCTTAGTCTCCTAAAATATTCAGCGAATATTTCTGATAGTTGATCAGGGTCTGTAATTATATTATTTTGATCCTCTAATCTTATAGGAGCTCTATGCTTAAGTTTACCTGATACAGCTTTGACTTTATTCCACACTTCGGAGATTGGTGTCTTTATTGTTATATTTGACGATATTGAGCCCAAGACTTTCTCTTTGAATCTAGTACTACACGTCGCGCAACTGCTCTACTTTTTGTACTCAATTAGATTCTCCATTACTGGGTTTTTGAGAATTTGTTTAGTGCCCATTTACGGTTGTGGATCGCTTCTTTTATTAGGTTCCACCATACTGGTGGCTTATTTACTTTATTGCTGTTTTGGGATTGATTTTGCAGCTTCTATTACCATGTTGGTAAAGTCATTCGTTAAATAATTTATGTTTTCTGCATTTCGATTTCCTTAATATTACCTTTAAACTGATCCCAATTATTGTTCAGACGCCATTTGTCAGTTAAAGTCCACTTTGACTTATTTCCTAATGGTTATCAGTAATGGGAAATGGTCGCTCCATGGAGATCAGCTATTTGGTCCCATTCAAATTTTGCTAGTATTTCTGGAGAACATAGACTTAGATCGATTGCAGAAAAACTGTTCGACTTGAATTAAAGTAAGTGGGCTTACCACCATTCAGAATTGCTATTTTTCTGTGTCAAAAAGGATTCTAGTGTTTTTCCATGATTATCATATTTTGTGGAACCCCATAAGGGACTATGGGCAAAGTCTCCTAAAAGTAGAAATGGTGGGGAAGCTGTGTATTACGTTGTCCTCAGTTAATTCCCATTTACGATCTGGCAGATAAATGGCATATAGTGGCCTTAACTGGGTAACAAATATTTACAGAATAACTGCAATTGGGTATTTAAGTTAATTTGCTTAAATACCGAATTGTTATGAAGTAGTATGGCTACCCCCCCTTTTGCCCTAATATTGAGTTACTGACATTTTGTGTTAACTCATTTATTGCTAGTAAAAACAAGGTACAACTTATAGTTGAGCCCTGAGGAACACTATTATTACTATTATTACTATTATTACTATTATTACTATTATTACTATTATTACTATTATTACTATTATTACTATTATTACTATTATTACTATTATTACTATTATTACTATTATTACTATTATTACTTTATTATTACTATTATTACTATTATTACTATTATTACTATTATTACTATTATTTTTTTTTTTTTTTTTTTTTTTGGAGGAAACCTTTATGGACAACACACTGATTTCGGTGATAGTGTGAGTCTCCCACTGGCATACCCACTAAAACCCTCCTCGGTGCATCAGCTGCTGAGGCTATTAGCACCATACCCTGTACTCATGAACTGAACATTAAATGAAAATAGATGTATAGATGAGTAACAAAAATCCAGTAAAACAATGCACATGTAGGTATATTAAGCTTTATACATAACCATAGGCTTCACCTCTATAGTTGGTCAATCAGGTGGGTTGCCTTTAAGAAGCTTAACGTTTTACTAATTTTTTCTTTTTGTTTCAGGTTTTCAGCATAGCTGTTTTCAAGATCCCAAATCCTTCTCTGTTCGAAATACGTTGGACACTCGCATACTATGTGAGTAGTGCTTAGCGGAGTTTGACACTCATCACACATTGGTGGCTGTTCCCCACTTAACAAGTGTTTATGAGTGAGCGCCGTATGTCCTATTCTTAGCCTATGCACTATAATTGCCTCTCTTCTTGTTAGGCCCGTTACCTCGTATCCTATCTTTACTTCTGGTTTTATGGATCGAAGTACGGTGTTATTTTGGTTCCAGGATTGCTGCCACTGTGTTGTGATCATTTTCTTTATAGCAATCTTTGTTACGAATTGATTTTGCTCATGTCCCTCTACTACCATTTCATAATTTATACTTTCTAAATATTCTTTTACCCTTATAGAAAACGGTCGAGTAATTGTTGGTCTGCTTTCATATAGGTTATCGGCCTCTGCAAGTAACTGGTTGTTGGGGTTACTTGGTGTAGACTTTAGTCTCGATACATACGTCAACATCAGCATATTCCTCCTGAGGTTTAAGGGAATCATGCCTGATTCGCAGTGGAGGCTGCTAACAGGGCTGGTTGGAAAAGCGCCTATTCCGTATCTGATGCCCAAGCGATGTACGACATCTAGTTTGCGTAGGATGCTCTTCCGCGCCGATGAGTAGACTATTGAGCCATATTCTAGTCTCGACAGGATCAGACTTTGATATATGCTGAGCAGACTCTTAGGGTCGGCTCCCCATTTGGTGTGTGCAAGGCATTTTACCAAGTTCATTTTGGATTTGCACTTACTAACTAGAGCATTGACATGCTGACCCCACGTAAGCTTCCTGTCGAAAATCAGGCCAAGGAATTTGGCATTGTCGGAGCAAGTTATAAGGGTCCCGTTCAGGTATAGGAGCGGATCGTAGTGCCTTCTCAGCCTGCAAAATGGACGCATTGTTTTTTTCATCTGAGAAGGAATCCTACTTTGAAGCGGTTGTTATTTCAAATAGCTGTCTGCATCTTACAGCTCCCAATAGTTTTTCCGTTTCAGGAAGGCCACGTCATCTACGATATACTTTGCTCCCCAATGCCTTTGCAGATTTCGTTGATGGCAATCGCAAAGAGGGTACAGCAGGGTAGAACCTTGTGGTACGCCGTTTTCGTTTTTTTCTACGGACAGTGTTTTCCAACACGCACCTAAACCTCCTATTATGGTGATTCGATGAACAACGCCATGTTACCCTGATCTCATATTTTTGTAAATTTCGCATTTGTCTCCATATCATACGCACCTTTGATGTCGAAGAAAACAGTACTGCATGTCCTTTTCGAAAGGCTTGGATGCGGTACTCTAGCCCCACCAGATGATCGGTTTTTTAAAGGGTCTTTTAACAAGGGAAAAGCCCTTTCCATCTTCCCAGTAGTTTACCCATCAGCAAGTGAGACTAATAGGTAAAAGGAATCGGGATTTCTTCCTGGCTTAAAATAGGGATAACAATCCCCTTCCATTCCTCAGGGTATGTACCATTAGCCAAAGGATTTAAGGCAAATACTTTTGTCCCAATTTGCTTAACATTTATATCGTATGCTGTTAGTTTGAGGGCATCAATCGCTGTAACAAGGTCCGTCATCGTAAAGGCTAAGTTGTAGCAGAGTTCTTGAGTAGCAAAGTCGAGTCCGGTTTCAGGAAACTGTCTCTAAAAGTTTGGGTGAGTTGAGGCTAACCTAGCAAAGTAATGAGCAAGAGCATTTGCAATTTGGTCATTGTCCTTAAAGTTTTCGGACGATAAAAGGTATGTGTTCTAGGCCATCCATGTTTTCCTTCCTCCATACTTTGTACGTCGGATGTTGGGATAGTTGACGTGTTTCCACGAATCGCGCTTATTGCAATACCACTGTCTATTGTCAGTTTGAAGGTTACCAGGTTTTCCATGGTTTCTTAATCTTTAAGGCAATTTCCCTGATATTTATCCCGTTCCAATACAGAACGCCTTGAAGCTTGCCTTGGTAAGTGGAATGCAAGGCAGCTTTATGATAGCATTGATTGAACTGTCTACGCTATTTATTCAACAAGAATCGTAATTTTGGCTATTTCCATCTCTTATGTTTTTCCGGGATATACGACAAAGGGAATGTTTTTAAACCTCTATTTTAAACAGGGTAAACTAGAACGATATTATTGGTATTATTACTATTATTACTATTATTACTATTATTACTATTATTATTTATATTATTACTATTATTATTTATTATTACTATTTTACTATTTTATTACTATTATTACTATTATTATATTAAATACACAACAATGAGTTCTAATAAAACATGAGTATGCAATGTCATTGCATGAAATAGAAATGAAACCAAATAAAATATTTGGGAATGATCATTGATAAGCTTTTAAATAAACAAAGAAATGTACATGCAAAAAAAGGAATATCAGGTTTATATTTATAAATAATATGCTAATACAACTATAAAAATTGGTTTAAATGCCTAGGGAGTGAATTTGAATACGCTGACTATGGGGATGTTTACCACTTGAAGAAGCTGGAATCTTTAAAAACTTAAATTAATCCAAGGAAGTAGAAAAAACAAACAAAAATTATTTGAAAATATAACACTTTAAATAGGGATATTATACCTACTTAAAATACTTGCAATTTCAACGATAGTAAAAAAACCAATTGACCATAACTATTTAACTAGAAGAAACAATTTGTTAATTTATTTAATAAATCAAAAGGACAAGAGTGAATTCTAAATTTTATAATTTTACCATCCGAGATAGTAAATAACTTTTACAAAACATTCAAATTAGAGCTATTTGGAAAAATTCAAGCTAATAAAATATTAAAATTTGGAAAAACAATCTAAAATAGTTGTTTGTTGTATTGTTTAAAGACAAAATTACTTGTGAAATTTTGTTAGATCATATATTTTTGTAAATTACAATATTACTCAAACCAACCGATAAGTTCTATTGCAACTTGTGGCCAAAATGTATATATTGCGTAAGTAAACATTTCAAAATTACTATTATTATATTATTACATTATTTTTTTTTTTTTTTTTTTTTTAGTTTGAGTGGACGTTTTAAACGCCCGGAAATATTAATTTGTGAAATGATTGATGTAAAATCATTATTTGCATTAAATTTGTGTTTTGGAAAGCACGGTGTTATTAAATGAATTGCAATCAATAAACAAATTATGAAAGAGGAACAGATTAGTTTTGGTTGTATCATTTTAATTGTTCAATTTGAAAGAACATTTCGATCAAAATCTAAATAAGGGTTTGGGATGTAAATATGGTCAGAGAAGAAATTTGATAATGAAAATCTCGAACCTGAATCTGGTAAATTTGAATATGGAAATGAATTAATATTTCACCATCGTTAAAGCTGTTGTTAAAATTGTTTTTGTCAGAATTTAATGAAATCAAAATTTTAAGGAAAGTGGGGAAGAAATAAGCTAAAAGGAGGAAATCAAAATGTTAAGACAATTTTGAAAATAAAATGGCAAATAGAATTATTAAGCACGCGTAAATAATTTGGAGCAATATCACAAAAGAAAATATTGAAATTCATGGAGTCAGAGGGAACAGTATCCAGAAGAAAAATTTAAAAGATTTCTAAAATGATTTGTTCAGAGATTGAAATTAAAACAAGTTTTTACCTAAGTCAAATTCTAATCGTTCGATTAAGGGAAGAGGATAAAAAAATTATAAGAAATGGTAAAGAATGGTGGCGTAATCTTAATGAGGACGAAAAAATCTAGTAAAAATTGTTTTTAATGAAACTTTAATTGACTAGCAAAAGCAAAAAAAATTTGCTTATCGGTACAAGGAGGAAACGGAAAATTTTTAAAACAACATGAAATGGAAAACAACATTAATTTTTAGTGATTAGATAAATACATAAAAATTAAACTTTTGGTAAAATTTTAAAATTATTGGATGTTTATCGCTAATGCACGCACTGCAAAAATTACAAGGAACAAATTTTATTAGATATGTAAACCAAAGTAGGAATCCTTTTTTAATGTAAATAAGGTATAAAATTAATTTTGGTATATAAAAATACAATCAAAAATTATATGTTAAATTAAAAAATCAGCCTGTTAAAATATTTGTTAAAACGTTTTAGCTTTGATTAATCTAGTATTTTAAATGCGAATTACTCTAATTTATATTTTGTATAACTTAAAGGTAATTTTATTTTTGTGTTTTTATTAAAAATATAATCTAACATTTACGTTGTTCCAATACATATTCTTATTTGCTTGAGGTCATTATTAAAATTATAATTTTTTTTTTGGGATAAACAATAAACATTTTAATAAACAAATTTTAAATCATTTATTTAAAATTAAAATTTTGATATTAATTTCAATTAAACAACGATTTTTTTTTTTTTTTTCTTTTTAAAGAAACTTATAAGAATATTAGATAAGATTTTATTTAGTACCATTATTGTAAATTTTTGATAATGTCATTGTAAATGACATTTTGAATAAGACTTATCAATTGACTTTATGGATCAATTTTAAAAATCACTATCTTATAAATTAGAAAGAAAGAAAAAAAAAAAAATTTTTTTTTTTATCTAATGGAAAGTATTATAGCGCCAAGTATTTATTAGTAGATGAATTTGTAAATAATACGGTAAAACGAAAAACTTAACAAGACTTAGGGGCCTACAATCAAATGTATAGAAAAAATTCAAAATTCAAAATTCAAACATTACTATTTATTATTATATTATTTATTATTACTATTATTACTATAAATTGAAAACAATTATATTATAAGATGAAACAAAATACTATTATAAACTAAACCATTTAAAAAAAGGTGTTATATTTATACGTATGTATAAAATTTAATACAAAATTTAAAAATGAAACAAATTTGATGCAAAACCTCAAATAAATAAATAGAAATTAAATTCAAATGAAATCAAGTATTTTAAGAATAGGAAAAAAATGATTTGTATATATAAATTAATAACGGGAACCGCTGTCAAGTCCGAAGACTTTACCCATAAAGTATTTTTTTGAAAATAAATCATTCATTCATTACTATTATTATTTATTATTATTTTTTTTTTTTTTTGTTTTAGATTTAACTAAAACGGTATATCGTCATATACACTTTTTCCCTTATTCTTTATTACTTTAAACACGTCTATAGTTTCAAAATTTAAATGTTCTTATAGTTGTTTTAAAATTTATTTAAATATTGTGGTTAACGTTCATTAAGTTTACATTCATGTTAAGATTTAATAGTGTTTATTGACAATACATTTCGGTTCTGGGTTTTCCAATTTGTGGGGTCCTATTCAGTCTTGTATTGTTTTCTAGATTTGGTAATTCATATAAACCTTGCACGAAGTTTTAGAAATGTTTGTTTGGAAATATTTTATATTTTAAAGATTTTTAAATACAAAGTCTATCATTTTCATTTCCACACTAGCTGTGGGTTTTGACGGGCAAATGATTCGACCTTTATTTTTATTTGATGTTTTAAAATGAATTTAGTGTAATTCCAGCTCGTTTAAATGTTTCAGGATTGGTATAAAATTTATTGTGGAATACATTTGATATTGTTTTATGTTTAGGCTGTCAGTAAAACAAAAATTTTGTTTCATTTACTATGTTGCATAAACATTTTAAAAGCATATTCTTCGCAAACTTGTATAGATTCAAATATACGAATTTTACCATGATTGCACTTAACCCATTTTCTGTTTTTACATCCGCCTATATACAGAGTTTGGTATAACGGTTGTTCGGAATATTTTGGAAAAAAAAGTAAGATTTTAGTATTTTTTATTAAATAGGTTAAATTTTTTACTTTATTTTGGGTAATCCAAAATTAATCCATTCATTATTAAGTTGGTATTTATATTATGACTTGGATGAACGTGAAATCGCCATGGACCCGAGTTATTTGGGATTAAAGGGTGTTTTATCCATCTCATGGTTAACGGATTTAATTTTATTTTGTATTTAAGTAGCAAATTTTCTTTTTTAGGGATGGGTTCCTGATTGCAATAAGACTTTAATTGTCTTAAAAATACATACCAATAAACCCTTTCTAAGCGGTAAGGGAATTTGCGGCAGAGAATAGACATGTCCATATTCCTACAATATTAATTTTATAAATCTTATACATTTTTTTTTTTTTGTAGGCTTTTAGGTTTATTGCAATTTTTGGGTTAATGTTTTTCCAGGTTAAGGATTGTCTAAAAAAAAAGTCCTTTTGGAATCTAATAGGTTTAATTAAAAGGTACCAAATGGGTTTGATCTTTAAATCATGATTTTTTTTTTAGAGAAGAAGAAATTTGTTTCCAATTTTACTTTATTACTATTCTATTATTCTATTATTTTTTTTACTTTTTTTTTTTTTTTTTTTTTTTTTTTACTTTAAAACTAGGTTATTCGCCCTGTATTTTTTCTATATTTATTTTCCTCTATATTTCAGGAATGATTTGTTCTTTTAAAATTTTATTTTATTTATATTTTCCATTTTATCGAAAACCTTTCAATTATTTAAGTTTAATCGTTCTCTTATCTCATTATATTTGTTACATTCTTCAAAGATGTGTTGTATGGTTAGTATTCTGTTACATATTTCACATGTCGGTCTCTTGTTTATAGTAAGAATGTGTGAGTTTTGTATGCCCTATTCGTACTCTGGTCAAAATTACACTACATCTTCTGGGCATTTAAGTGGTTCTTATGTGCAATTATGTGTTTTTTAAAAATCTGTTTTGTTCTATTCTTCTTGCCACTTGTTCCAGATACTATTTTTATTCTAATATCTTTAGAATTGCGATAGGTCTAAGTTCAGTGCTGTTAGGTTCCTTTAACCGTGTATTAATCGGTTGATTAAATCTTTTATTTTCGTTCATGGCTTAAATATATGATGAAATGACTTCGGTTCAAATATGTTTTCCGTATTTTATTGTCAGCCACAACCTTCATATTTTAATGGCAGGATACCTGATTCAATGTGAATGCTGGGCTTGTAATGCCCATTGCGTATCGTATACATTTTTATGACATCAAGCTGTCTTAGGTTGGACATTGCTGTTGAGCTAAGACGATTGAGCATAGTCGAAACAGATAAAATTAATGCTTTGTACATACTTAAAAGTACTTGATCTGCACCAGTTCAAATTTGCCAAGCATTTCACAATGTTAAGTGATTTGGTTTTTGAACCATAAATTCAATATGTAGCTTAAGACAGTGACTGGTCGAATATTAGTCCTAGGAACTTGTGATGTGTTACCACCGTCGGTCTTTAAATATAAGTTTGCTAATGCGGATGTCTTAACTTAAAAGTGTAAGCATTCTGTTTAGATGACATTTTGAAACCGTTTTTTAGATCTACGAGTTATTGCTTTTTGTAATGTTATTATTCGTCAAACCACCTTCCGAATGAGCATATATAACTAGGTCGTCTATAAATGCATCGTCTGATTGATTCTAGTGTCTTTTAGGTCGTTGACTGATATTAAAACAAAACGCTTGGAGATCCCTATACCTGTTTCCAGCTCATATTTTCTAGACAGTTTATTAAAATACCGCTCTGTTAGGAAGATTCAATAAACTTTACCATGTTTGATACCGAATGTAAGTTTCTGTATAACTCCTAATACTAGATCATATGTTTTTAAATCGAAAAATTCCGTGATATCCTGTGTTAAAGGTATTTTGAATGGCGTAAATACAACATGTTATCCTTGTCGAATGTTCGGAAACCAGATTGGTATTTATTTAAAGATTATGTTTTACTGCATTAGTCTTTGTGGCCATCCTTTCTAGGATTTTAAGGCAACTGGTTAACGCTATAGGACGTAGCTACCTGCCTGAAGATCTTTTCCACTTTCAGTAATGGCACATAATAGACGTCTTCCAACATGTAATAAGTGCCTTCTGTCCATAACTCAAATGTATGTAGTATATTTTCTAACACCGTGCTTGGTATTTTTACCATGCTGTATGCAATCCTGTCCATTCCTGGTGAGAGTCTTACTGAACTTAGTAAAGCTAAATTTTCTAAATAGAGCGTTATAATCTGGTTTGTTCTTCAGAGATCTAATGGAATTTCTCTGACTTTTTATTTTGTTTAAAGGATTCCTGTAATTCTCTGAAGAACTAGTATTTTGTGGTCGGCAAATTTTTTCACAAATTGTTGGTTCGGTTATTATAACCTGTTCGTCTAGTTTATAGAACTTCTTAGTTTGGCCTTTCCTGAAATTACTTTAATTTTGCTCCAAACCTCGGTTATTGGCTATTTAAGTAATATCCGACACATAGTTACGATTTTCTCTTAGCGGCTAAAATTGTTTTTCTTGCTATAGCTCTTTTTTGTTTAAAGTTAACAAGGTTTTGTATTGGGTATTTAATAAAATTTTAATGCCATTTTCCTGTTTTAATGACACATCTATACTACCAAACAGGAGGCCTGTTTATTTTTGTCCCACTTTGGGGTATCGCTTTTCTCGTATCATACTTTCTGTAACTAGATATATCGTTTGTTTCCTGCATTGTAGGTGTCGTATATGGCTTTGTATTTTCCCAGTTTGTTTTTTCAGGTTCCATTAAGTACCCACTAATTAGAGCTAACTGTCGTTAGTTAATTGGGAAGTGGTCACGTAAATCTTCCACTTGGCACCATTCATATCTAGTTTATTTGCGAGAGCATAGACTAGATCTATTGCTGAGAAATTATTAGTCCTTGCATTGAAATGTGTTGGTTTGCCACTATTTAGCAGTACAATTTGCGACGTATCTAATAAGCTCTCTATCATTTTTGGTTATCTTGTTTCTGAACCCATAGGGGGCGTTAAAATCACCAAAGCAGGAAAGGTAACTTTTATCGCTTCTATACTTGTATGCTAATCATCATTTGGCAAGTATACGTCACAGACTGTCAGATTGATCTGTAGTTTGAACCAGTGACATTCGTATTTAATTACGCAATCGTATACGCAATCATCTTTTAGAATATTGCAATTAGCTCTAAGATTGTACGGATCGTATTTACATTTATAGTTACGGAGACAAAACTTATCTTCAATTATGTTATTACTATTATTACTATTATTACTATTATTACTATTATTATATTATTACTATTATTACTATTATTACTATTATTACTATTATTACTATTATTACTATTATTACTATTATTACTATTATTACTATTATTACTATTATTACTATTATTACTATTATTACTATTATTACTATTATTACTATTATTACTATTATTATATTATTACTATTATTACTATTATTACTATTATTACTATTATTACTATTATTACTATTATTACTATTATTACTATTATTACTATTATTACTATTATTACTATTATTACTATTATACACGCAAATCAATACGGATTTCAGAAGGAAAAGCACAGAAAATTAGTAATAAAATTTAAATACATTAACACGAAACTTGACAAAAACGAGTACAAATAAATATTTATAGATTTGCAAAAGCTTTGATACAGTTAAAACTATTCTTTTAAAGTTTACAGAAAATCGGAATAGAACGCAAGGAGTACAGATGGTTTGAAAGTTATCTAACCAAACGGTATTTTACAGTAAAGTTGGGCAAAACACAAAGCACGATGAGGCAAACAACAAACACACAAGGTAGCAACTTGGACCACTATTATTTTAATTTATGTAAATGATATTTAAAATCAATTAGACAAGGAAGCATCATATGTATGCCGATGATGCGATTCTCTTTTACTCGCATCGTGATTACCTTACATGCGAAAAAGTAGTCCAAACCGAATTAAATGCAGTTGTTAATTGGGCGCATGGAAAAAGGCTTTTTATTAATACAGAAAAAACGGTATTAATTACCTTTAGAACACCTCATATGGAAAAACCTTCTAAAACGAACATTAAAATTCACACTTGCGTATGTTTACCGAACACACAAATGTAAAATAATTGAAACTGTAAATAGTACAATGTATCTAGGAATAAACCTTGACAGTAATCTAAAATATGATAAGCACATAGACTACATCCATGAAAAGATTAAAAAGACGGTTGGAATTCTGTACATATTAAGCAATATAACAGACGAAAGCACAAGAATAATTATTTATAAATCACTGGTGGAGTCGATACTTCGGTATGGGGTACAAATTTGGGGTTGCGCAGAGCACATCCATATCAACAAACTGGAAAACCTACAACGCAAAATATTAAAGTTATTATATAAAAACTGCAAGCAAGAGAATTATTGGAACAGTTTGGAACATTAACTCCTACAGGATTTTATAAATACCTACACCTTGTTGAACATTTTGCAAAAGATGATTATAAAATCATAACAGAACATACTTACAACACACGCAAAACGAGATTGTATGTACCATATTACTACAACAATTACGGTAAGAGAACTATGAAATGTGCCATTCCTTCCCTATTCAATTCTGTACCAGAATACGTAAATCAACGGGCAATAAGTTTTTTAAAGAAGAAGTAAAACTTGGTTACAAGACATTTAAAACATTCAAAATTTATTTTTATTCTTATTTATTTTGTCATACCGACAATGTTTAGCAATTATTATACTTTGTTACAAATTTGATAAAACTGTATACTTAGAATAAGCGTTAGAATAAATTTTAATTCAATTTAAGTATATTGTGCAAATGTCATTGTAAGTAGGCACCAACTGTCAAGTCATAGACTTAGTTGGACTCATAATGTATATATTATGAAATAAATAAATTCAAATTCAAATTCAAAATTACTATTATTACTATTATTACAAAATACCAACGCTATCGGAATACATTAAATAATGAGATAAGAGACGCCAAAAATAAATACTTTCAAAAGAAGTTCATGGAAAGTAGCCGTAGCACGAAGGGTATGTGGAGTCAAATAAATTACCTGTTATCAAATAGAAAGACAAAGAACGTTGACACGATAATTTTAAGTACATTAGGACAAAAATTTAACAAACAAGAAATAATCGACAAATTCTCAGAAACATTTGACAAACAAATAGAAAATCTAATGAAATCATGTAAACATGACATAAACATTACAAGAACAGAGGAATCAACGTACTCTAGTTTCTATATTCCACTATCTACGCCTATATCGATTAAATCAATCGTTGAAAATATGAACATAAAGAAATCACCAGGCTTCGATAACATCAGGTGTATCGATATAAAAAATAATATAAACATATTCAAAACAGTATTATCGAAACTCATCAACACCTCTCTAAAAAACGGAACTTTTCCCGACAGATTAAAAACATCATTAATAAGGCCAATATTCAAAAAAGGAGATCACAAGGATTTTAATAATTATAGACCGATAAGCATCTTGCCCATCATCGATAAAATAATAGAAACATACGTTACCAATTACCTAAATAAGTATTTGCATGAAAACCAGTTGATTAACAGGAATCAATAATTCACACGCCCAAAAAAACAGTGTAAAACAAATTACTAAGCTGTGTTTTTCCTTTCAAACCTTCGATAATCAACCAAAATTTTAAGGAGTAAATTGGAGAAAAAAATTCCAATTTTTAAATTTTAAATAACCGAAATTGCAATCAAAATGAAACTGTTTGGAAATAAGAATCAAATGCCAAAGGAAGAATTGGGCCAACTGTTTTGATAATATTAATAAAATATTTAATCTTTACTCAAAATTGTACATTATGGAACGCAATTTTAAGCATAGTAGTGTTAAAAGTGTCAAAAATAATACAAGAGACAAAAAGTTGGCAAATTTGGGATGGAAAATTTTTTCCGAATTCGAAAAACTAACCATTTTTCAACATAATATGGCAAAACTATACCAACAAGAATTTAAGACTTGGAATCCACAAAATCCAAATCAACCGTTAAAAAAAAAGAAACAAAGTTTTGGATTAATCATGATCAATAAAATATATAAACAATTATATCTATACACTAAAAAACAAATTTCGGGTTTCATTTATAAAAGGTTTAAAAGAAAACATTAATTATTTAACAAAACATTTTGAATCCGAAAAAAGTACGCAATCCATGTTTGCCGACCGTGATTAAAAATTATTTCAAATAAAATTACTACAGTTATCCATGGAAACCAAAACCTAAAAAAAAATTTATTAAATTAAGACACCTTCATAAGTACCACAAATACTACCTCTCGGAATTGGATAAAAAGTCCTTTAGACTATTAAAACCGAAAAATTGTATCAATAGGATTAAAAGTATGGAGGTTCAGAAGATTCCCAAATTTTTAATTATATAAAATAAGTACCCAATGATTAGAATTTTTAAAAAGAATTAAAAGTGTAAAAAATACACTTTAAACAGTTTAAATAATTTCATTAAGTTTTTGATTACAAATTGTTTAAATACTTGTTTATCAGGAATGATCATTTTTGTTGATGCTTTTGAATAAATGCTTTATTTACCGGAAATTTTTTTAATTTTATTTATTTTAGGAAATTGTAAAACTTAAACCCAATTCGTTTTTTTAAATTTTAAAAAGAACAAATTGAAACCATTTAAATTATTGTCATTAAATCTGATTAATTTTTTTTTTCCATTTATTTAATTTTAACTTTTTACAAAACCTACAAGTTTAAAAAAATTTTGCACATTCAATAGAGTTTTTAAATGTTTAACATTTAAAATAAAAAATTGTAAATGATCAATAAAAAGGAAAACCCTAAGTTTCAATTTTACCTTATGATATTTATTTTAAATAAAAATTTTCAAAATTACTTTATTACTATTAATTAATTTTTACTATTTTATATTACATTATTTCTTTTTTAATTCTTTTTTTAAGGATGTAATAATTATTTTTAAAATTTTATTTTTTTTAAATTTTTTTGATAATTAGTTAAACTTAAAATTTTCTTTTTGAATTTAAAAGACGTTATTTTATAATTTAATTTATACCAACAGATAATTTTTTTTTTTTTTATTATTTTTTTTAAATAAACAAATTATCAAATTAAATTATAAAAATTATAAATTATATTATTACTATTTTACTTTATTACTATTATTACTAATTAATATTCATTATTACTTTATTTATTATTACTATTATTACTATTATTACTATTATTACTATTATTATTATTATTCTATTTTCTTTATTATATTATTAGATTATTATATTATTATTTTAATAGCAATTAGGACCAAATTTCTTTACTAAATGATTTTAAATATAAAGTCTAAATTTTGACCCGGATGATGGTTTTATTAATAAATTTAAAAATAAATATAAAAAATCTTAATAATATCTTATATTTAAAAATTGTTTATAAAACATAAACAACCTTATTTTTAAATCCATATAAATTTAATATATTATCATTTTATTGTTTTACAATTACATTAATTGAATTAAAAACCAAACAAATATGTTTGGAATCAAATTATTCCAACTTATACAAAACAAAATATTAAAAATTAAGAAAAATTAAATTTTTTATTTTTAAAAGATAAAAACAAGAATATTTTAAAATTCGTAAATATTATAAGATTTTTACAGTATGGGGATTGTAATAAAACAAACAACATGAAAATAAACTTTTAAACATTACAAACCACAAAAAAGGAAAATTAGAAAAAACATTAATCCAAAATTTTATAAATATTAAAATTAGAACTTTAAAGAATTATACAAAAACCAAACATTACAAACTAAAAAATTTCTATTCACAACAAAAAAAATATGAAAAGAACAATCAAGATATAAAATTAAATTATTACCAATTAAAAAAAACCAATCCCACTTTAAAACAAGAAGAAAATTTTCTAATTCAAAAAAAAAAGAAATTCAAATGTATATACCAATGTAATATTCATTTTTTCATTTTTAGTTTGGTTTTATTTTAAAAAAAACAAAACTTCATAATTAAAGATCATAAATTGTATTAAAATAAATAAATTTTTATTTTATTTTTTTAATTTTTCCAACCTATAAGTCGTAGACTTATTAGAATAAATTTAAACATTTATAACAATAAAAAATTAAAATTAAACCATTATATTATTATTATTATTATATTACACAGACAAAACAGTTTAATTACCTTCAAAACCCACATGGAAAAAATCGTCCAATTGACATCAAAATTCATAATTAACTGCTTACCAAAACACAAAATTGTAAATGCAATCATAAAAATGTAGATAAACAATGTACTTAGAAATTTAGACCAAAAGAATTGACAGGCATATTAATTATATATTGACAAAAATTAAGAAAACGATTAAGTATATATTCTAACAATATTATAGTAAAGAATAATAGTCTACAAGGCACTAATAGAATCAATTATTGGGGTTAATTTGGTGAACAGACACATATACAAAAATTAAAAACCAAATAAAATTTAAAATTGCTTAGTAAAAAAAGACTCACAAAACCTATGAAAAAGAAACTTTAACAAACCGGATTTAAAATTTAATATTAATACCCTTGAAACAGTCCTTAAAAAATTTTTAACCACAACTATAATACCGTAGAACATGTTTTCTGGTACCCACCATTTCAACAACTATGGTAAAAGAACACTAAAATGTGCCCCTTATTTATACAATAATATACCTGATGTGGGATACACGCAACCTAAAACATTCAAAAGATGTTAAAACTTGGTTACAACAATTCTTTAATAAACACTGTATATTTTCATAATTATCTTGTACCTCATTATTTTATCTTTTTATCTTTTTATTAAAATTTAATTACAATGACTGTGATAAACTCTAGAGCGTTAGAAACAAAAAGACCATGAAAAACAATTAATTTTAATAATAGGAACCAACTGTGAAGTCTTTAGACTTTTTACCTGATACCGTACATATTATGAAATAAAGAAAATTCAAATTCAAAATTACTATTATTACTATTATTTATTTTAATAATGAAATGTAATCGCTGTGACGGTGTTTTAGTGCCGATGAAGTAAAATGTTTTAAAAGGAAATTACCATTTTATTTGTTCTTTATCAGAGTACTTATCGAAGTCAAAGGCCCTCGACAAGGATGGCGTTAATATGTCGGATAAAGGTAATAATCAAACTGTTTAAAAATCGATCATGAACCTAACATTGAGGATGAAAGTAGAATAGAAATTGAGTGATCCCGCAACGTAATTTCCCATTAGTAACCTCTATACAATTGCTCAATGATAAATTCAATGAATTCAAAGATATTAATTATCAGATAAATTGATGATCTAAACTCATCTATAAAGGATCTTGTTAAAACAAAAGGAGCTGAAAGAAGAAGTAAAATAAAGACAGGTTATTGAAAAAAGGATCAAGATAGGCGTTATCGAATAGGATTAAAGACTGGAGCAACAAAAGACCAATTTGAATACATGGAATTAAAAAAAAACACTGACCCTGAAGAAATTTTAAAATATATCAGAAAACATTGGCTGCCAGCAGATTAACAAACGAGTAAGTTTCCCATTGAAAAACAGTGATTTTCTTTTAAACGCAGAAGAGGATAAAGCCAAGATCATAAACTGTGGCAAATCATGGGGCGCGCCCTATCAGACGACGGGAATTTCACAATCGCTTATTTTTAACGAAAAATCAGAGCTACGTTCAATATAGAGAAGCGGAAAAAAGGACTTATATTAATTGTTTTGGGTTAAAGGGGTCGTATTTTTAAAAAGAATGAGGGAAAACAATTCCAATCAACTTAATTAGTGATTTAAACAAAATTATTAAACAACCCATTTACATCATATCTAACGACCGATATTGTAAATATTTAAACTTATATTTGTGTGTTAGAAACTTTATTTACATTTTCAATTGAATTGATATCTAAAGATTGTAGTATTTTTTAAAATATAAACATAAAAGGACAACGAACTATCATTGAATTTGACTTCATTTTATGTTACTCGAATTGAACTTTATTTTGCGTTTTAATTATTACTTTACATAAACCTTATTTTTTTTTTTCTTCTTTCGTTTTAAGTTTGTTTATTACTGTTCATTTTTATGATAAAATTTTATCATTATAAATAATGGATTTTGATGATACAATTGAACAAAATCACTTAAGAATTTAGAAATTGTTTAAACATTTTTGAGGGAACTTATTTACAAAAATTGTACCAAATAAAAACTTTAACAATTTTTCACTTAAATATCAGATCGATTAAAAGTATTTTGACGAGCTTTTGATAATTGCAAGAGGAGAATTTGATTGTACTATTATCCGAGATCAACATAGCTGACCATGAATGTCAAAATTTTAATATAAAAACCAACTGTATAACGAAACTACGCGAAAAAGATTTGGAGGAGGATTTTTTACATCAGAAAATTATATAACCACATAGAAATTCAAACCCAAAATTTGAATGATAAACTATATTTTATGAAAATAACGAAAGCTTCAAATATTATTTTATATAAAACCTGATAAAAACTTTAAAAAATTATTAACGAACTTGAAAACCTATAAAAAAAGAAAATTTAATTTTAATGGAGATATAATTTAATTTAATGGAAAAGAAACTTAACATCTACCATTACGAAATTTTCACAAATGGATTAATATCTAATTGATATAACAAAAAGAAATAAAGACGGTAGTTAAAAGACATTTAATACTTTACATTATCAAATTCAAAAAAAAATTGAATACAAAGCATGACATTACCCCTTTTTTAAAAGATAAATTTAAAAAGCCCCTTAAATACAGTAATTAAAAATTCAAAAAAATTATAAAGAGATAAACAAAAATGGAAACTTGGAAAAGAAAACGTAATAAAATGAAGGAAATTAATAATTTAATAAAGAAAAAGAATACCGCAAAAAAAACAATGAAATTATAAAAAGTTGAAAATTTTTTACAAAATTCAAAAAAATAAACTTTTAAAAGTGGAAAATAGCCCCAATCACCTTAACAGAGATATAAAAAATTCAGAAAACTTTAAAATGAATAGAACGCAAAAATAGGTCCTTAAAACATTATAAAACAATAATCAAAATTTAAAAAATTTTTCAAAAGAAAAAGCAAGGACTTGAAAAATATTAAAACAATTAAACCTATAATAAAAGGAAAGTTACGAAATTTTTACAAGTTCCAAAACCTGAAAACCTAGTAAAAGGGAATAACGTTAGTTTTAATTGGAAACAAAAAGAGCCAATTTACGCTAAACAATTGGACGAAAACATTATACATAGTTGAATTAAAGAAATTCCAGGGCAGGATAAAACAAATGGTAGATTTAAAAAAAAATAAAACACAAAACAATATTCAAACGGGAATTTTTCCAAAAGTTTAAAAATGAAATTAGCCATATTTAAAAAAATCCAAGATTTAAAAATGCCAAAAATATCAAGAAAATTTAAATTTTGCCGTAAAATTTTAAAATACGAAAAAACACCGTAGGAAACCAAATGGCCAAAAAAAACGAAAGTTTCATGGTGTACAGATTAATTTGGACAAAAACAAAACAAATAACAGTAACATTTATCATTTTCAAAACATTCATACCGCAAGTTAAAATACAATTTTTAGAAATATTTTTAAGGGAAATGATTTTCGCCCTATTTAAAAACAGGAAGTGTGAGTTAAATGAAAATCACGTAAAAAAGAAGAAACCATAAAAGGTAAAAAGCAACTAACCAAAGTTTTAATTTACTAAATGTATTTCAAATTAAAAATCTAAAATTCATTACCCGATACGCGGTTTTATTACCTCAAATAAATATGAAAAGCCAAAAACTATCCAAGAAAATCTTAATAATATTGTCAGGATGCATAAAAACGTTAAAAAACAACGTTTTTTAAAATGGCCATAAAACTGTTAATAATTATGCATTCGTTATTTTTAGGTCGTTTATTTAAATTTCGATAAAAACACAAAACAACTATTTTAGGAATAAACATTGATTCAAATAAAATTCCAAACCATAAATTTTAACCAAGGTTAAAAAATTAAATTTTTTATTGAAGAAAAATTCAAAATATATAATAATTACAAAGCCCTCGAGAATCCATTATAAGATGAGTACATATATTGCAACTCAATAATTTGAACAAACTGGAATCACTCAAAATAAACTTTTAAAGTACTTCCGGAAACCGCACCTGCCAAAAGGGAAAATTTAAAAAAGCAACATTAATAAAGGGGATTTTATAAATATTAAATTGATTCAATTTAACGAAAATTATACAACCCTCCCCGACTAAGAACTAGAAGAATGTCTTTAAATACCTACAACTTTAATAAATTGGGAAAGAAAATCTGTCTATACCCAAATTATTTATTACCTAATAATAATAAGTAAACCCAGGATGGTCCTTTAAAAAAAGTTAAAAAATTTTCAACGTAATTCTAAAAGTAGCCAAAAATTCAAATTAATATCCTTAAAGTAACTATTCTTAGTTTTCATTTTTATCTGGTTTTATTTTATAATTAACAGAGTAAACTATCTCAAATTACGGAGGTAATGAAAGTTAATTTTATGAAATAAACATTTTTTATTGTTTTCATTAAATAATTAAGGTTCCAACCTAAAGTCTTGTAACTTGTTAGAAACTTTAAAACATTTTTATTTAAAAATTAAACCTTCAAATTTATTACATTTTCAAAATTTTTTTTTTTTTTTTTTTTAGGGAATGCGGGTTTTGATTACTTACAAGTTTAATGTTTAAAGCACCTTTACTGAATTTTTAATTGTTATATTTTCAAATAATTTGACATAGAAACTGGAAATTTCTTTAAAGCTTTTTAATGAAATACCTCCCTACTGTTTTTAAAGTTTATCTTGTTGTGATTTTAATTCGTCGATTCTTACAAGGTTTAACCAATCACATTAAAATTGCAATTTGAAACTTTTTCGTTAGGAAGGGTTAATTTGGTTGTGATTCGAACGGTTAAAAACCCTTTTTTCTTTAATTAAATTAACTTTCGACGTTTTAATGGGAATTTGTCGTAATTTCATTTTTTTCATTCTTAAAACCGTTTTTTACTTTTGGGAAATTTTAATTCGGGGTCGTTTATTTTACCAGTTTACAATAGTATCGCTAATTTTAGGTATTTATTTTTTATTGTTTTTATACCAGCGGTGAAAAATGTGTATCAATGATCGGTTTTGTTATTAAAAATGCCACATTCTCCTTAAATTATACTCCTCTTCGGTAAATACTTTGGGTTTGGAAAGGCTATATTTATGAAGGTTTTTATAAATCCAATTTGTTTGTCATTTTACACGACTTAAACTACCATAATCTATAAAATTTGTTTTTACAAATTAAAACC